>CATOCB010000276.1:0-504088 GCA_951411735.1 Somateria mollissima | reverse complement strand
CTAACCCTAACCTAACCCTAACCCTAACCCTAACCCTAACCCGAACCCTAACCCGAACCCTAACCCGAACCCTAACCCTAACCCGAACCCTAACCCTAACCCTAACCCTAACCCTAACCCGAACCCTAACCCTAACCCGAACCCTAACCCTAACCCGAACCCTAACCCTAACCCGAACCCTAACCCTAACCCTAACCCTAACCCTAACCCTAACCCTAACCCTAACCCGAACCCTAACCCTAACCCTAACCCGAACCCTAACCCGAACCCTAACCCTAACCCGAACCCTAACCCGAACCCTAACCCTAACCCGAACCCTAACCCTAACCCTAACCCTAACCCCTAACCCTAACCCTAACCCTAACCCGAACCCTAACCCGAACCCTAACCCGAACCCTAACCCTAACCCTAACCCTAACCCTAACCCTAACCCGAACCCTAACCCTAACCCGAACCCTAACCCTAACCCTAACCCTAACCCTAACCCTAAACCCTAAACCCTAACCCTAACCCGAACCCTAGCCCTAACCCGAACCCTAACCCTAACCCTAACCCTAACCCTAACCCTAACCCGAACCCTAACCCTAACCCGAACCCTAACCCTAACCCGAACCCTAACCCTAACCCTAACCCTAACCCTAGCCCTAGCCCTAACCCTAGCCCTAACCCTAGCCCTAACCCTAATGCCCTAACCCTAACCCTAACCCCTAACCCTAACCCTAACCCTAACCCTAACCCTAACCCAGGTCAGCGGGTCACGTGGGGACACCGGCCCCAGGTCACCGGGTCAGGTCGGCACCCCGGACCCATGTCAGCGGGTCACGTGGGGACCCCGGACCCAGGTCAGCGGGTCACGTGGGGACCCCGGACCCTGGAACCTGGGTCACGTGGGGACACCGGTCCCAGGTGACCGGGTCACGTGGGGACACCGGCCCCAGGTCACCGGGTCACGTGGGGAACCCGGACCCAGGTCAGCGGGTCACGTGGGGACCCCGGCCCCAGGTCAGCGGGTCACGTGGGGACACCGGCCCCACGTCACCGCATCAGGTCGGGACCCCGAACCCAGGTCCACGAGTCCGTCGACACCACAGCCCCGGGTCACCGGGTCGTGTCGGGTACCTGGCCTGGTTCCCAGGTTCCGATGACCACCCAGGCACTAGGTCACCGGGTCACGTGGGGACCCCGGACCCAGGTCAGCAGGTCACGTGGGGACACCGGCCCCAGGTCACTGGGTCAGGTCGGGACCCCGGACCCAGGTCCCCGGGTCGTATCGGGTCGCTGCCCCGGGTACCAGTGTCGGGTGACATCCCCTGCCCCAGGTCCCCGGGTCACGTGGGGACCCCGGCCCGGGTCCCCGGGTTGCATCGGGACACCAGCGAAGGATCACCGGGTCCTGTCGGGTCCCCGGCCCGGGTCCCCTGGACAGGTCGTTAACCCGGCCCCGGGTCACCGGGTCATGTCGCGCACCCGGCCTGGTTCCCAGGTTCCGGTGACCACCCCGGCACCAGGACCCCGGGTCACGTGGGGACCCCGGCCCCAGGTCAGCGGGTCACGTGGGGACACCGGCACCAGGACCCCGGGTCACGTGGGGACCCCGGACACAGGTCAGCGGGTCACGTGGGGACCCCGGCACCTGGACCCCGGGTCACGTGGGAACCCCGGCCCCAGGTGACCGGGTCACGTGGGGACACCGGCACCAGGACCCCGGGTCACTTGGGATCCCCGGCCCCAGGTGACCGGGTCACGTGGGGACACCGGCACCAGGACCCCGGGTCACGTGGGGACCCCGGCCCGGGTCCCCGGGTCACGTGGGGACCCCGGCACCAGGACCCCGGGTCACGTGGGGAACCCGGCACCAGGACCCCGGGTCACGTGATGTCCCCGGCCCGGGTCCCCGGGTCACGTCGGGACCCCGGCCCCAGGTCACCGGGTCACGTGGGGTCCCCGGCCCGGTTCCCCGGGTCACGTGGGGACCCCGGCACCAGGACCCCGGGTCACGTGGGGTCCCCGGCCCAGGTCACCGGGTCAGGTCGGGACCCCGGACCCAGGTCGGGTCATGTCACGTCCCATGCCCGGGTCCCCGGGTTGGATTTTTACCCAGGCTCCGGGTCACAGGGTCATGTCGGCTCAACGGCCTGGGTACAACGGTCTGGTGACCACCCCGACCCCAGGTCCCCGGGTCATGACGGGACACCGGACCAGGTCCCCGAGTCCGGTCGACACCACAGCCCCAGGTCACCGGGTCAGGTCGGCACCCCGGAACCAGGTCACCGGGTCCTGTCGGGTCCCCGGCCCAGGTCCCCTGGACAGGTCGTTACCCCGGCCCCGGGTCACCGGGTCATGTTGGGTCGCTGTCCCGGGTAGCAGTGTCAGGTGACCACCCTGGCCCCGGGAGACGGAGTCATACCGGGTCCCCGGCCCGGGTCCCCGGGTCAAGTGGTTACCCTGGCCCCAGGTCACCGGGTCAGGTCGGGACCCCGGACCCAGGTCCCCCGGTCGTATCGGGTCGCTGCCCCGGGTACCAGTGTCGGGTGACATCCCCGGCCCCAGGTCCCCGGGTCACGTGGGGACCCCGGCCCCAGGTGACCGGGTCACGTGGGGACCCCGGCCCCAGGTGACCGGGTCACGTGATGTCCCCGGCCCGGGTCCCCGGATCACGTGGGGACCCCGGCCCCATGTCACCGGGTCACGTGGGGACCCCGACACCAGGTCACCGGGTCACGTGGGGACACCGGCACCAGGACCCTGGGTCACGTGGGGACCCCGGCCCGGGTCCCTGGGTCACGTGGGGACCCCGGCCCCAGGACCACGGGTCACGTGGGGACCCCGGCCCCAGGTCACCGGGTCACGTGGGGACCCCGGCCTCAGGTCACCGGGTCACGTGGGGACCCCGGCACCAGGACCCCGGGTCACGTGGGGACCCCAGCACCAGGACCCCGGGTCACATGGGGACCCCGGCACCAGGACCCCGGGTCACGTGGGGACCCCGGCCCGGGTCCCCGGGTCACGTGGGGTCCCCGGCACCAGGACCCCGGGTCACGTGGGGACCCCGGCCCCAGGTGACCGGGTCACGTGATGTCCCCGGCCCGGGTCCCCGGGTCACGTGGGGACCCCGGCCCCAGGTCACCGGGTCACGTGGGGTCCCCGGCCCGGGTCCCCGGGTCACGTGGGGACCCCGGCACCAGGACCCCGGGTCACGTGGGGACCCTGGCCCCAGGTCACCGGGTCACGTGGGGACCCCGGCTCGGGTCCCCGGGTCACGTGGGGACCCCGGCACCAGGACCCCGGGTCACGTGGGGACACCGGCCCCAGGTCAGCGGGTCAGGTCGGGACCCCGGACCCAGGTCGTGTCATGTCATGTCCCATGCCCGGGTCCCCGGGTTGGATTTTTACCCAGGCCCCGGGTCACAGGGTCATGTCGGGTCAACGGCCTGGGTACAACGGTCTGGTGACCACCCCGACCCCAGGTCCCCGGGTCATGACGGGACACCGGACCAGGTCCCCGAGTCCGGTCGACACCACAGCCCCAGGTCACCGGGTCAGGTCGGCACCCCGGAACCAGGTCACCGGGTCCTGTCGGGTCCCCGGCCCAGGTCCCCTGGACAGGTCGTTACCCCGGCCCCGGGTCACCGGGTCATGTTGGGTCGCTGTCCCGGGTAGCAGTGTCAGGTGACCACCCTGGCCCCGGGAGACGGAGTCATACCGGGTCCCCGGCCCGGGTCCCCGGGTCAAGTGGTTACCCTGGCCCCAGGTCACCGGGTCAGGTCGGGACCCCGGACCCAGGTCCCCGGGTCGTATCGGGTCGCTGCCCTGGGTACCAGTGTCGGGTGACATCCCCGGCCCCAGGTCCCCGGGTCACGTGGGGTCCCCGGCCCAGGTCACCGGGTCAGGTCGGGACCCCGGACCCAGGTCGGGTCATGTCACGTCCCATGCCCGGGTCCCCGGGTTGGATTTTTACCCAGGCTCCGGGTCACAGGGTCATGTCGGCTCAACGGCCTGGGTACAAGGGTCTGGTGACCACCCCGACCCCAGGTCCCCGGGTCATGACGGGACACCGGACCAGGTCCCCGAGTCCGGTCGACACCGCAGCCCCAGGTCACCGGGTCAGGTCGGCACCCCGGAACCAGGTCACCGGGTCCTGTCGGGTCCCCGGCCCAGGTCCCCTGGACAGGTCGTTACCCCGGCCCCGGGTCACCGGGTCATGTTGGGTCGCTGTCCCGGGTAGCAGTGTCAGGTGACCACCCTGGCCCCGGGAGACGGAGTCATACCGGGTCCCCGGCCCGGGTCCCCGGGTCAAGTGGTTACCCTGGCCCCAGGTCACCGGGTCAGGTCGGGACCCCGGACCCAGGTCCCCCGGTCGTATCGGGTCGCTGCCCCGGGTACCAGTGTCGGGTGACATCCCCGGCCCCAGGTCCCCGGGTCACGTGGGGACCCCGGCCCCAGGTGACCGGGTCACGTGGGGACCCCGGCCCCAGGTGACCGGGTCACGTGATGTCCCCGGCCCGGGTCCCCGGATCACGTGGGGACCCCGGCCCCATGTCACCGGGTCACGTGGGGACCCCGACACCAGGTCACCGGGTCACGTGGGGACACCGGCACCAGGACCCTGGGTCACGTGGGGACCCCGGCCCGGGTCCCTGGGTCACGTGGGGACCCCGGCCCCAGGACCACGGGTCACGTGGGGACCCCGGCCCCAGGTCACCGGGTCACGTGGGGACCCCGGCCTCAGGTCACCGGGTCACGTGGGGACCCCGGCACCAGGACCCCGGGTCACGTGGGGACCCCAGCACCAGGACCCCGGGTCACGTGGGGACCCCGGCACCAGGACCCCGGGTCACGTGGGGACCCCGGCCCGGGTCCCCGGGTCACGTGGGGTCCCCGGCACCAGGACCCCGGGTCACGTGGGGACCCCGGCCCCAGGTGACCGGGTCACGTGATGTCCCCGGCCCGGGTCCCCGGGTCACGTGGGGACCCCGGCCCCAGGTGACCGGGTCACGTGATGTCCCCGGCCCGGGTCCCCGGGTCACGTGGGGACCCCGGCACCAGGACCCCGGGTCACGTGGGGACCCCGGCCTCAGGTCACCGGGTCACGTGGGGACCCCGGCTCGGGTCCCCGGGTCACGTGGGGACCCCGGCACCAGGACCCCGGGTCACGTGGGGACACCGGCCCCAGGTCAGCGGGTCAGGTCGGGACCCCGGACCCAGGTCGTGTCATGTCATGTCCCATGCCCGGGTCCCCGGGTTGGATTTTTACCCAGGCCCCGGGTCACAGGGTCATGTCGGGTCAACGGCCTGGGTACAACGGTCTGGTGACCACCCCGACCCCAGGTCCCCGGGTCATGACGGGACACCGGACCAGGTCCCCGAGTCCGGTCGACACCACAGCCCCAGGTCACCGGGTCAGGTCGGCACCCTGGAACCAGGTCACCGGGTCCTGTCGGGTCCCCGGCCCAGGTCCCCTGGACAGGTCGTTACCCCGGCCCCGGGTCACCGGGTCATGTCGGGTCGCTGTCCCGGGTACCAGTGTCAGGTGACCACCCTGGCCCCGGGAGACGGAGTCATACCGGGTCCCCGGCCCGGGTCCCCGGGTCAAGTGGTTACCCTGGCCCCAGGTCACCGGGTCAGGTCGGGACCCCGGACCCAGGTCCCCGGGTCGTATCGGGTCGCTGCCCTGGGTACCAGTGTCGGGTGACATCCCCGGCCCCAGGTCCCCGGGTCACGTGGGGTCCCCGGCCCAGGTCACCGGGTCAGGTCGGGACCCCGGACCCAGGTCGGGTCATGTCACGTCCCATGCCCGGGTCCCCGGGTTGGATTTTTACCCAGGCTCCGGGTCACAGGGTCATGTCGGCTCAACGGCCTGGGTACAATGGTCTGGTGACCACCCCGACCCCAGGTCCCCGGGTCATGACGGGACACCGGACCAGGTCCCCGAGTCCGGTCGACACCACAGCCCCAGGTCACCGGGTCAGGTCGGCACCCCGGAACCAGGTCACCGGGTCCTGTCGGGTCCCCGGCCCAGGTCCCCTGGACAGGTCGTTACCCCGGCCCCGGGTCACCGGGTCATGTCGGGTCGCTGTCCCGGGTACCAGTGTCAGGTGACCACCCCGGCCCCGGGCGACAGAGTCATACCGAGTCCCCGGCCCGGGTCCCCGGGTCAGGTGGTTACCCTGGCCCCAGGTCACCGGGTCAGGTCGGGACCCCGGACCCAGGTCCCCGGGTCGTATCGGGTCGCTGCCCCGGGTACCAGTGTCGGGTGACATCCCCGGCCCCAGGTCCCCGGGTCACGTGGGGTCCCCGGCCCGGGTCCCCAGGTCACGTGGGGACCCCGGCCCCAGGTGACCGGGTCACGTGGGGACCCGGGCCCCAGGTGACTGGGTCACGTGGGGACACCGGCACCAGGACCCCGGGTCACGTGGGGACCCTGGCCCCAGGTGACCAGGTCACGAAGGGACCCCGGCCCCAGGTGACCGGGTCACGTGGGGACACCGGCACCAGGACCCTGGGTCACGTGGGGACCCCGGCCCGGGTCCCCGGGTCACGTGGGGACCCCGGCCCCAGGTCACCGGGTCACGTGGGGACCCCGGCCCCAGGTCTACGGGTCACGTGGGGACACCGGCACCAGGACCCCGGGTCACGTGGGGACCCCGGCCCGGGTCCCCGGGTCACGTGGGGACCCCGGCACCAGGACCCCGGGTCACGTGGAGACCCCGGCCCAGGTGACCGGGTCACGTGATGTCCCCGGCCCGGGTCCCCGGGTCACGTGGGGACCCCGGCCCCAGGTCACCGGGTCACGTGGGGTCCCTGGCCCGGGTCCCCGGGTCACGTGGGGACACCGGCACCAGGACTCCGGGTCACGTGGGGACCCCGGCCCCAGGTGACCGGGTCTCGTGATGTCCCCGGCCCGGGTCCCCGGGTCACGTGGGGACCCCGGCCCCAGGTCACCGGGTCACGTGGGGTCCCCGGCCCGGGTCCCCGGGTCACGTGGGGACACCGGCACCAGGACCCCGGGTCACGTGGGGACCCCGGCCCGGGTCCCCGGGTCACGTGGGAACCCAGGCACCAGGACCCCGGGTCACGTGGGGACCCCGGCCCCAGGTCACCGGGTCACGTGGGGACCCCGACACCAGGACCCCGGGTCACGTGGGGACCCCGGCCCCAGGTGACCGGGTCACGTGGGGATCCCGGCCCCAGGTGACCGGGTCACGTGATGTCCCCGGCCCGGGTCCCCGGGTCACGTGGGGACCCCAGCACCAGGACCCCGGGTCACGTGGGGACCCCGGCCCCAGGTGACCGGGTCACGTGATGTCCCCGGCCCGGGTCCCCGGGTCACGTGGGGACCCCGGCCCCAGGTCACCGGGTCACGTGGGGTCCCCGGCCCGGGTCCCCGGGTCACTTGGGGACCCCGGCACCAGGACCCCGGGTCACGTGGGGACCCTCGCCCCAGGTCACCGGGTCACGTGGGGACCCCGGCCCGGGTCCTCGGGTCACGTGGGGACCCCGGCACCAGGACCCCGGGTCAAGTGGGGACCCCGGCCCCAAGTCAGCGGGTCACGTGGGGACCCCGGCACCAGGACCCCGGGTCACGTGGGGACCCCGGCCCGGGTCCCCGGGTCACGTGGGGTCCCCGGCACCAGGACCCCGGGTCACGTGGGGACCCCGGCCCCAGGTGACCGGGTCACGTGATGTCCCCGGCCCGGGTCCCCGGGTCACGTGGGGACCCCGGCCCCAGGTCACCGGGTCACGTGGGGTCCCCGGCCCGGGTCCCCGGGTCACGTGGGGACCCCGGCACCAGGACCCCGGGTCACGTGGGGACCCCGGCCCCAGGACCCCGGGTCACGTGGGGACCCCGGCCTCAGGTCACCGGGTCACGTGGGGACCCCGGCCCCAGGTCACCGGGTCACGTGGGGACCCGGGCCCCAGGTGACTGGGTCACGTGGGGACACCGGCACCAGGACCCCGGGTCACGTGGGGACCCTGGCCCCAGGTGACCAGGTCACGAAGGGACCCCGGCCCCAGGTGACCGGGTCACGTGATGTCCCCGGCCCGGGTCCCCGGGTCACGTGGGGACCCCGGCCCCAGGTCACCGGGTCACGTGGGGACCCCGGCCCCAGGTCACCGGGTCACGTGGGGACACCGGCACCAGGACCCTGGGTCACGTGGGGACCCCGGCCCGGGTGACCGGGTCACGTGATGTCCCCGGCCCGGGTCCCCGGGTCACGTGGGGACCCCGGCCGTAGGTCACCGGGTCACGTGGGGTCCCCGGCCCGGGTCCCCGGGTCACGTGGGGACACCGGCACCAGGACTCCGGGTCACGTGGGGACCCCGGCCCCAGGTGACCGGGTCACGTGATGTCCCCGGCCCGGGTCCCCGGGTCACGTGGGGACCCCGGCCCCAGGTCACCGGGTCACGTAGGGTCCCCGGCCCGGGGCCCCGGGTCACGTGGGGACACCGGCACCAGGACCCCGGGTCACGTGGGGACCCCGGCCCGGGTCCCCGGGTCACGTGGGGACCCCGACACCAGGACCCCGGGTCACGTGGGGACCCCGGCCCCAGGTGACCGGGTCACGTGGGGATCCCGGCCCCAGGTGACCGGGTCACGTGATGTCCCCGGCCCGGGTCCCCGAGTCACGTGGGGACCCCAGCACCAGGACCCCGGGTCACGTGGGGACCCCGGCCCCAGGTGACCGGGTCACGTGATGTCCCCGGCCCGGGTCCCCGGGTCACGTGGGGACCCCGGCCCCAGGTCACCGGGTCACGTGGGGTCCCCGGCCCGGGTCCCCGGGTCACTTGGGGACCCCGGCACCAGGACCCCGGGTCACGTGGGGACCCTCGCCCCAGGTCACCGGGTCACGTGGGGACCCCGGCCCGGGTCCTCGGGTCACGTGGGGACCCCGGCACCAGGACCCCGGGTCAAGTGGGGACCCCGGCCCCAAGTCAGCGGGTCACGTGGGGACCCCGGCACCAGGACCCCGGGTCACGTGGGGACCCCGGCCCGGGTCCCCGGGTCACGTGGGGTCCCCGGCACCAGGACCCCGGGTCACGTGGGGACCCCGGCCCCAGGTGACCGGGTCACGTGATGTCCCCGGCCCGGGTCCCCGGGTCACGTGGGGACCCCGGCCCCAGGTCACCGGGTCACGTGGGGTCCCCGGCCCGGTTCCCCGGGTCACGTGGGGACCCCGGCACCAGGACCCCGGGTCACGTGGGGACCCCGGCCCCAGGACCCCGGGTCACGTGGGGACCCCGGCCCCAGGTCACCGGGTCACGTGGGGACCCCGGCTCGGCTCCCCGGGTCACGTGGGGACCCCGGCACCAGGACCCCGGGTCACGTGGGGACACCGGCCCCAGGTCAGCGGGTCAGGTCGGGACCCCGGACCCAGGTCGGGTCATGTCATGTCCCATGCCCGGGTCCCCGGGTTGGATTTTTACCCAGGCCCCGGGTCACAGGGTCATGTCGGGTCAACGGCCTGGGTACAACGGTCTGGTGACCACCCCGACCCCAGGTCCCCGGGTCATGACGGGACACCGGACCAGGTCCCCGAGTCCGGTCGACACCACAGCCCCAGGTCACCGGGTCAGGTCGGCACCCCGGAACCAGGTCACCGGGTCCTGTCGGGTCCCCGGCCCAGGTCCCCTGGACAGGTCGTTACCCCGGCCCCGGGTCACCGGGTCATGTTGGGTCGCTGTCCCGGGTAGCAGTGTCAGGTGACCACCCCGGCCCCGGGAGACGGAGTCATACCGGGTCCCCGGCCCGGGTCCCCGGGTCAAGTGGTTACCCTGGCCCCAGGTCACCGGGTCAGGTCGGGACCCCGGACCCAGGTCCCCGGGTCGTATCGGGTCGCTGCCCCGGGTACCAGTGTCGGGTGACATCCCCGGCCCCAGGTCCCCGGGTCACGTGGGGTCCCCGGCCCAGGTCACCGGGTCAGGTCGGGACCCCGGACCCAGGTCGGGTCATGTCACGTCCCATGCCCGGGTCCCCGGGTTGGATTTTTACCCAGGCTCCGGGTCACAGGGTCATGTCGGGTCAACGGCCTGGGTACAACGGTCTGGTGACCACCCCTACCCCAGGTCCCCGGGTCATGACGGGACACCGGACCAGGTCCCCGAGTCCGGTCGACACCACAGCCCCAGGTCACCGGGTCAGGTCGGCACCCCGGAACCAGGTCCCCGGGTCCTGTCGGGTCCCCGGCCCAGGTCCCCTGGACAGGTCGTTACCCCGGCCCCGGGTCACCGGGTCATGTCGGGTCGCTGTCCCGGGTAGCAGTGTCAGGTGACCACCCCGGCCCCGGGAGACGGAGTCATACCGGGTCCCCGGCCCGGGTCCCCGGGTCAAGTGGTTACCCTGGCCCCAGGTCACCGGGTCAGGTCGGGACCCCGGACCCAGGTCCCCGGGTCGTATCGGGTCGCTGCCCCGGGTACCAGTGTCGGGTGACATCCCCGGCCCCAGGTCCCCGGGTCACGTGGGGTCCCCGGCCCGGGTCCCCAGGTCACGTGGGGACCCCGGCCCCAGGTGACCGGGTCATGTGGGGACCCGGGCCCCAGGTGACTGGGTCACGTGGGGACACCTGCACCAGGACCCCGGGTCACGTGGGGACCCTGGCCCCAGGTGACCAGGTCACGTGGGGACCCCGGCCCCAGGTGACCGGGTCACGTGATGTCCCCGGCCCGGGTCCCCGGGTCACGTGGGGACCCCGGCCCCAGGTCACCGGGTCACGTGGGGACCCCGGCCCCAGGTCACCGCGTCACGTGGGGACACTGGCACCAGGACCCTGGGTCACGTGGGGACCCCGGCCCGGGTCCCCGGGTCACGTGGGGACCCCGGCCCCAGGTCACCGGGTCACGTGGGGACCCCGGCCCCAGGTCACCGGGTCACGTGGGGACACCGGCACCAGGACCCCGGGTCACGTGGGGACCCCGGCCCGGGTCCCCGGGTCACGTGGGGACCCCGGCACCAGGACCCCGGGTCACGTGGGGACCCCGGCCCAGGTGACCGGGTCACGTGATGTCCCCGGCCCGGGTCCCCGGGTCACGTGGGGACCCCGGCCCCAGGTCACCGGGTCACGTGGGGTCCCCGGCCCGGGTCCCCGGGTCACGTGGGGACACCGGCACCAGGACTCCGGGTCATGTGGGGACCCCGGCCCCAGGTGACCGGGTCACGTGATGTCCCCGGCCCGGGTCCCCGGGTCACATGGGAACCCAGGCACCAGGACCCCGGGTCACGTGGGGACCCCGGCCCCAGGTCACCGGGTCACGTGGGGACCCCGGCCTCAGGTCACCGGGTCACGTGGGGACCCCGACACCAGGACCCCGGGTCACGTGGGGACCCCGGCCCCAGGTGACCGGGTCACGTGGGGATCCCGGCCCCAGGTGACCGGGTCACGTGATGTCCCCGGCCCGGGTCCCCGGGTCACGTGGGGACCCCAGCACCAGGACAGTGGGTCACGTGGGGACCCCGGCCCCAGGTGACCGGGTCACGTGATGTCCCCGGCCCGGGTCCCCGGGTCACGTGGGGACCCCGGCCCCAGGTCACCGGGTCACGTGGGGTCCCCGGCCCGGGTCCCCGGGTCACTTGGGGACCCCGGCACCAGGACCCCGGGTCACGTGGGGACCCTCGCCCCAGGTCACCGGGTCACGTGTGGACCCCGGCCCGGGTCCCCGGGTCACGTGGGAACCCCGGCACCAGGACCCCGGGTCAAGTGGGGACCCCGGCCCCAAGTCAGCGGGTCACGTGGGGACCCCGGCACCAGGACCCCGGGTCACGTGGGGACCCCGGCCCGGGTCCCCGGGTCACGTGGGGTCCCCGGCACCAGGACCCCGGGTCACGTGGGGACCCCGGCCCCAGGTGACCGGGTCACGTGATGTCCCCGGCCCGGGTCCCCGGGTCACGTGGGGACCCCGGCCCCAGGTCACCGGGTCACGTGGGGTCCCCGGCCCGGGTCCCCGGGTCACGTGGGGACCCTGGCCCCAGGTCACCGGGTCAGGTCGGGACCCCGGACCCAGGTCCCCGGGTCGTATCGGGTCGCTGCCCCGGGTACCAGTGTCGGGTGACATCCCCGGCCCCAGGTCCCCGGGTCACGTGGGTTCCCCGGCCCGGGTCCCCAGGTCACGTGGGGACCCCGGCCCCAGGTGACCGGGTCATGTGGGGACCCGGGCCCCAGGTGACTGGGTCACGTGGGGACACCTGCACCAGGACCCCGGGTCACGTGGGGACCCTGGCCCCAGGTGACCAGGTCACGTGGGGACCCCGGCCCCAGGTGACCGGGTCACGTGATGTCCCCGGCCCGGGTCCCCGGGTCACGTGGGGACCCCGGCCCCAGGTCACCGGGTCACGTGGGGACCCCGGCCCCAGGTCACCGCGTCACGTGGGGACACTGGCACCAGGACCCTGGGTCACGTGGGGACCCCGGCCCGGGTCCCCGGGTCACGTGGGGACCCCGGCCCCAGGTCACCGGGTCACGTGGGGACCCCGGCCCCAGGTCACCGGGTCACGTGGGGACACCGGCACCAGGACCCCGGGTCACGTGGGGACCCCGGCCCGGGTCCCCGGGTCACGTGGGGACCCCGGCACCAGGACCCCGGGTCACGTGGGGACCCCGGCCCAGGTGACCGGGTCACGTGATGTCCCCGGCCCGGGTCCCCGGGTCACGTGGGGACCCCGGCCCCAGGTCACCGGGTCACGTGGGGTCCCCGGCCCGGGTCCCCGGGTCACGTGGGGACACCGGCACCAGGACTCCGGGTCACGTGGGGACCCCGGCCCCAGGTGACCGGGTCACGTGATGTCCCCGGCCCGGGTCCCCGGGTCACATGGGAACCCAGGCACCAGGACCCCGGGTCACGTGGGGACCCCGGCCCCAGGTCACCGGGTCACGTGGGGACCCCGGCCTCAGGTCACCGGGTCACGTGGGGACCCCGACACCAGGACCCCGGGTCACGTGGGGACCCTGGCCCCAGGTGACCGGGTCACGTGGGGATCCCGGCCCCAGGTGACCGGGTCACGTGATGTCCCCGGCCCGGGTCCCCGGGTCACGTGGGGACCCCAGCACCAGGACAGTGGGTCACGTGGGGACCCCGGCCCCAGGTGACCGGGTCACGTGATGTCCCCGGCCCGGGTCCCCGGGTCACGTGGGGACCCCGGCCCCAGGTCACCGGGTCACGTGGGGTCCCCGGCCCGGGTCCCCGGGTCACTTGGGGACCCCGGCACCAGGACCCCGGGTCACGTGGGGACCCTCGCCCCAGGTCACCGGGTCACGTGTGGACCCCGGCCCGGGTCCCCGGGTCACGTGGGGACCCCGGCACCAGGACCCCGGGTCAAGTGGGGACCCCGGCCCCAAGTCAGCGGGTCACGTGGGGACCCCGGCACCAGGACCCCGGGTCACGTGGGGACCCCGGCCCGGGTCCCCGGGTCACGTGGGGTCCCCGGCACCAGGACCCCGGGTCACGTGGGGACCCCGGCCCCAGGTGACCGGGTCACGTGATGTCCCCGGCCCGGGTCCCCGGGTCACGTGGGGACCCCGGCCCCAGGTCACCGGGTCACGTGGGGTCCCCGGCCCGGGTCCCCGGGTCACGTGGGGACCCCGGCACCAGGACCCCGGGTCACGTGGGGACCCCGGCCCCAGGTCACCGGGTCACGTGGGGACCCCGGCCTCAGGTCACCGGGTCACGTGGGGACCCCGGCTCGGGTCCCCGGGTCACGTGGGGACCCCGGCACCAGGACCCCGGGTCACGTGGGGACACCGGCCCCAGGTCAGCGGGTCAGGTCGGGACCCCGGACCCAGGTCGGGTCATGTCATGTCCCATGCCCGGGTCCCCGGGTTGGATTTTTACCCAGGCCCCGGGTCACAGGGTCATGTCGGGTCAACGGCCTGGGTACAACGGTCTGGTGACCACCCCGACCCCAGGTCCCCGGGTCATGACGGGACACCGGACCAGGTCCCCGAGTCCGGTCGACACCACAGCCCCAGGTCACCGGGTCAGGTCGGCACCCCGGAACCAGGTCCCCGGGTCCTGTCGGGTCGCTGCCCCGGGTACCAGTGTCGGGTGACATCCCCGGCCCCAGGTCCCCGGGTCACGTGGGGTCCCCGGCCCGGGTCCCCAGGTCACGTGGGGACCCCGGCCCCAGGTGACCGGGTCACGTGGGGACCCGGGCCCCAGGTAACCGGGTCACGTAGAGACACCGGCACCAGGACCCCGGGTCACGTGGGGACCCCGGCCCCAGGTGACCGGGTCACGTGGGGACCCCGGCCCCAGGTGACCGGGTCACGTGATGTCCCCGGCCCGGGTCCCCGGGTCACGTGGGGACCCCGGCCCCAGGTCACCGGGTCACGTGGGGACCCAGGTCTCAGGTCACCGGGTCACGTGGGGACCCCGGCACCAGGACCCCGGGTCACGTGGGGACACCGGCCCCAGGTCACCGGGTCACGTGGGGACCCCGGCCCCAGGTGACCGGGTCACGTGATGTCCCCGGCCCGGGTCCCCGGGTCACGTGGGGACCCCGGCCCCAGGTCACCGGGTCACGTGATGTCCCCGGCCCGGGTCCCCGGGTCACGTGGGGACCCCGGCCCCAGGACCCCGGGTCACGTGGGGACCCCGGCCCCAGGTCACCGGGTCACGTGGGGACACCGGCACCAGGACCCTGGGTCACGTGGGGACCCCGGCCCCAGGTCACCGGGTCACGTGGGGACACCGGCCCCAGGTCACCGGGTCACGTGGGGACACCGGCACCAGGACCCCGGGTCACGTGGGGACCCCGACCCGGGTCCCCGGGTCACGTGGGGACCCCGGCACCAGGACCCCGGGTCACGTGGGGACCCCGGCCCCAGGTGACCGGGTCACGTGATGTCCCCGGCCCGGGTCCCCGGGTCACGTGGGGACCCCGGCCCCAGGTCACCGGGTCACGTGGGGTCCCCGGCCCGGGTCCCCGGGTCACGTGGGGACCCCGGCACCAGGACCCCGGGTCACGTGGGGACCCCGGCCCCAGGTCACCGGGTCACGTGGGGACCCCGGCTCGGGTCCCCGGGTCACGTGTGGACCCCGGCACCAGGACCCCGGGTCACGTGGGGACCCCGGCCCCAGGTCACCGGGTCACGTGGGGACCCCGGCTCGGGTCCCCGGGTCACGTGGGGACACCGGCCCCAGGTCAGCGGGTCAGGTCGGGACCCCGGACCCAGGTCGGGTCATGTCATGTCCCATGCCCGGGTCCCCGGGTTGGATTTTTACCCAGGCCCCGGGTCACAGGGTCATGTCGGGTCAACGGCCTGGGTACAACGGTCTGGTGACCACCCCGACCCCAGGTCCCCGGGTCATGACGGGACACCGGACCAGGTCCCCGAGTCCGGTCGACACCACAGCCCCAGGTCACCGGGTCAGGTCGGCACCCCGGAACCAGGTCCCCGGGTCCTGTCGGGTCCCCGGCCCAGGTCCCCTGGACAGGTCGTTACCCCGGCCCCGGGTCACCGGGTCATGTTGGGTCGCTGTCCCGGGTAGCAGTGTCAGGTGACCACCCCGGCCCCGGGAGACGGAGTCATACCGGGTCCCCGGCCCGGGTCCCCGGGTCAAGTGGTTACCCTGGCCCCAGGTCACCGGGTCAGGTCGGGACCCCGGACCCAGGTCCCCGGGTCGTATCGGGTCGCTGCCCCGGGTACCAGTGTCGGGTGACATCCCCGGCCCCAGGTCCCCGGGTCACGTGGGGTCCCCGGCCCAGGTCACCGGGTCAGGTCGGGACCCCGGACCCAGGTCGGGTCATGTCACGTCCCATGCCCGGGTCCCCGGGTTGGATTTTTACCCAGGCCCCGGGTCACAGGGTCATGTCGGCTCAACGGCCTGGGTACAACGGTCTGGTGACCACCCCGACCCCAGGTCCCCGGGTCATGACGGGACACCGGACCAGGTCCCCGAGTCCGGTCGACACCACAGCCCCAGGTCACCGGGTCAGGTCGGCACCCCGGAACCAGGTCACCGGGTCCTGTCGGGTCCCCGGCCCAGGTCCCCTGGACAGGTCGTTACCCCGGCCCCGGGTCACCGGGTCATGTCGGGTCGCTGTCCCGGGTACCAGTGTCAGGTGACCACCCCGGCCCCGGGAGACGGAGTCATACCGGGTCCCCGGCCCGGGTCCCCGGGTCAGGTGGTTACCCTGGCCCCAGGTCACCGGGTCAGGTCGGGACCCCGGACCCAGGTCCCCGGGTCGTATCGGGTCGCTGCCCCGGGTACCAGTGTCGGGTGACATCCCCTGCCCCAGGTCCCCGGGTCACGTGGGGTCCCCGGCCCGGGTCGCCGGGTTGCATCGGGACACCAGCGAAGGATCACCGGGTCCTGTCGGGTCCCCGGCCCGGGTCCCCTGGACAGGTCGTTAACCCGGCCCCGGGTCCCCGGGTTGGATTTTTACCCAGGCCCCGGGTCGGATTTTTACTCAGGCCCCGGGTCACAGGGTCATGTCGGGTCAACGGCCTGGGTACAACGGTCTGGTGACCACTCCGACCCCAGGTCCCCGGGTCATGACGGGACACCGGACCAGGTCCCCGAGTCCGGTCGACACCACAGCCCCAGGTCACCGGGTCAGGTCGGCACCCCGGAACCAGGTCACCGGGTCCTGTCGGGTCCCCGGCCCAGGTCCCCTGGACAGGTCGTTACCCCGGCCCCGGGTCACCGGGTCATGTCGGGTCGCTGTCCCGGGTACCAGTGTCAGGTGACCACCCCGGCCCCGGGCGACAGAGTCATACCGAGTCCCCGGCCCGGGTCCCCGGGTCAGGTGGTTACCCTGGCCCCAGGTCACCGGGTCAGGTCGGGACCCCGGACCCAGGTCCCCGGGTCGTATCGGGTCGCTGCCCCGGGTACCAGTGTCGGGTGACATCCCCGGCCCCAGGTCCCCGGGTCACGTGGGGTCCCCGGCCCGGGTCCCCAGGTCACGTGGGGACCCCGGCCCCAGGTGACCGGGTCACGTGGGGACACCGGCACCAGGACCCCGGGTCACGTGGGGACCCTGGCCCCAGGTGACCAGGTCACGAAGGGACCCCGGCCCCAGGTGACCGGGTCACGTGGGGACACCGGCACCAGGACCCTGGGTCACGTGGGGACCCCGGCCCGGGTCCCCGGGTCACGTGGGGACCCCGGCCCCAGGTCACCGGGTCACGTGGGGACCCCGGCCCCAGGTCTACGGGTCACGTGGGGACACCGGCACCAGGACCCCGGGTCACGTGGGGACCCCGGCCCGGGTCCCCGGGTCACGTGGGGACCCCGGCACCAGGACCCCGGGTCACGTGGAGACCCCGGCCCAGGTGACCGGGTCACGTGATGTCCCCGGCCCGGGTCCCCGGGTCACGTGGGGACCCCGGCCGTAGGTCACCGGGTCACGTGGGGTCCCTGGCCCGGGTCCCCGGGTCACGTGGGGACACCGGCACCAGGACTCCGGGTCACGTGGGGACCCCGGCCCCAGGTGACCGGGTCACGTGATGTCCCCGGCCCGGGTCCCCGGGTCACGTGGGGACCCCGGCCCCAGGTCACCGGGTCACGTGGGGTCCCCGGCCCGGGTCCCCGGGTCACGTGGGGACACCGGCACCAGGACCCCGGGTCACGTGGGGACCCCGGCCCGGGTCCCCGGGTCACGTGGGAACCCAGGCACCAGGACCCCGGGTCAAGTGGGGACCCCGGCCCCAGGTCACCGGGTCACGTGGGGACCCCGACACCAGGACCCCGGGTCACGTGGGGACCCCGGCCCCAGGTGACCGGGTCACGTGGGGATCCCGGCCCCAGGTGACCGGGTCACGTGATGTCCCCGGCCCGGGTCCCCGGGTCACGTGGGGACCCCAGCACCAGGACCCCGGGTCACGTGGGGACCCCGGCCCCAGGTGACCGGGTCACGTGATGTCCCCGGCCCGGGTCCCCGGGTCACGTGGGGACCCCGGCCCCAGGTCACCGGGTCACGTGGGGTCCCCGGCCCGGGTCCCCGGGTCACTTGGGGACCCCGGCACCAGGACCCCGGGTCACGTGGGGACCCTCGCCCCAGGTCACCGGGTCACGTGGGGACCCCGGCCCGGGTCCTCGGGTCACGTGGGGACCCCGGCACCAGGACCCCGGGTCAAGTGGGGACCCCGGCCCCAAGTCAGCGGGTCACGTGGGGACCCCGGCACCAGGACCCCGGGTCACGTGGGGACCCCGGCCCGGGTCCCCGGGTCACGTGGGGTCCCCGGCACCAGGACCCCGGGTCACGTGGGGACCCCGGCCCCAGGTGACCGGGTCACGTGATGTCCCCGGCCCGGGTCCCCGGGTCACGTGGGGACCCCGGCCCCAGGTCACCGGGTCACGTGGGGTCCCCGGCCCGGTTCCCCGGGTCACGTGGGGACCCCGGCACCAGGACCCCGGGTCACGTGGGGACCCCGGCCCCAGGACCCCGG
This sequence comes from Somateria mollissima, assembly GCA_951411735.1. Taxonomy (NCBI): domain Eukaryota; kingdom Metazoa; phylum Chordata; class Aves; order Anseriformes; family Anatidae; genus Somateria; species Somateria mollissima. The sequence continues at coordinate 485,705 of CATOCB010000276.1, read as the reverse complement.
GTCACGTGGGAACCCCGGCCTCAGGTCACCGGGTCACGTGGGGACCCCGGCCCCAGGTGACCGGGTCACGTGGGGACCCGGGCCCCAGGTGACTGGGTCACGTGGGGACACCGGCACCAGGACCCCGGGTCACGTGGGGACCCTGGCCCCAGGTGACCAGGTCACGAAGGGACCCCGGCCCCAGGTGACCGGGTCACGTGATGTCCCCGGCCCGGGTCCCCGGGTCACGTGGGGACCCCGGCCCCAGGTCACCGGGTCACGTGGGGACCCCGGCCCCAAGTCACCGGGTCACGTGGGGACACCGGCACCAGGACCCTGGGTCACGTGGGGACCCCGGCCCGGGTGACCGGGTCACGTGATGTCCCCGGCCCGGGTCCCCGGGTCACGTGGGGACCCCGGCCGTAGGTCACCGGGTCACGTGGGGTCCCCGGCCCGGGTCCCCGGGTCACGTGGGGACACCGGCACCAGGACTCCGGGTCACGTGGGGACCCCGGCCCCAGGTGACCGGGTCACGTGATGTCCCCGGCCCGGGTCCCCGGGTCACGTGGGGACCCCGGCCCCAGGTCACCGGGTCACGTGGGGTCCCCGGCCCGGGTCCCCGGGTCACGTGGGGACACCGGCACCAGGACCCCGGGTCACGTGGGGACCCCGGCCCGGGTCCCCGGGTCACGTGGGAACCCAGGCACCAGGACCCCGGGTCACGTGGGGACCCCGGCCCCAGGTCACCGGGTCACGTGGGGATCCCGGCCCCAGGTGACCGGGTCACGTGATGTCCCCGGCCCGGGTCCCCGGGTCACGTGGGGACACCAGCACCAGGACCCCGGGTCACGTGGGGACCCCGGCCCCAGGTGACCGGGTCACGTGATGTCCCCGGCCCGGGTCCTCGGGTCACGTGGGGACCCCGGCACCAGGACCCCGGGTCAAGTGGGGACCCCGGCCCCAAGTCAGCGGGTCACGTGGGGACCCCGGCACCAGGACCCCGGGTCACGTGGGGACCCCGGCCCGGGTCCCCGGGTCACGTGGGGTCCCCGGCACCAGGACCCCGGGTCACGTGGGGACCCCGGCACCAGGTGACCGGGTCACGTGATGTCCCCGGCCCGGGTCCCCGGGTCACGTGGGGACCCCGGCCCCAGGTCACCGGGTCACGTGGGGTCCCCGGCCCGGTTCCCCGGGTCACGTGGGGACCCCGGCACCAGGACCCCGGGTCACGTGGGGACCCCGGCCCCAGGACCCCGGGTCACGTGGGGACCCCGGCCTCAGGTCACCGGGTCACGTGGGGACCCCGGCTCGGGTCCCCGGGTCACGTGGGGACCCCGGCACCAGGACCCCGGGTCACGTGGGGACACCGGCCCCAGGTCAGCGGGTCAGGTCGGGACCCCGGACCCAGGTCGGGTCATGTCATGTCCCATGCCCGGGTCCCCGGGTTGGATTTTTACCCAGGCCCCGGGTCACAGGGTCATGTCGGGTCAACGGCCTGGGTACAACGGTCTGGTGACCACCCCGACCCCAGGTCCCCGGGTCATGACGGGACACCGGACCAGGTCCCCGAGTCCGGTCGACACCACAGCCCCAGGTCACCGGGTCAGGTCGGCACCCCGGAACCAGGTCACCGGGTCCTGTCGGGTCCCCGGCCCAGGTCCCCTGGACAGGTCGTTACCCCGGCCCCGGGTCACCGGGTCATGTTGGGTCGCTGTCCCGGGTAGCAGTGTCAGGTGACCACCCCGGCCCCGGGAGACGGAGTCATACCGGGTCCCCGGCCCGGGTCCCCGGGTCAAGTGGTTACCCTGGCCCCAGGTCACCGGGTCAGGTCGGGACCCCGGACCCAGGTCCCCGGGTCGTATCGGGTCGCTGCCCCGGGTACCAGTGTCGGGTGACATCCCCGGCCCCAGGTCCCCGGGTCACGTGGGGTCCCCGGCCCAGGTCACCGGGTCAGGTCGGGACCCCGGACCCAGGTCGGGTCATGTCACGTCCCATGCCCGGGTCCCCGGGTTGGATTTTTACCCAGGCTCCGGGTCACAGGGTCATGTCGGGTCAACGGCCTGGGTACAACGGTCTGGTGACCACCCCGACCCCAGGTCCCCGGGTCATGACGGGACACCGGACCAGGTCCCCGAGTCCGGTCGACACCACAGCCCCAGGTCACCGGGTCAGGTCGGCACCCCGGAACCAGGTCCCCGGGTCCTGTCGGGTCCCCGGCCCAGGTCCCCTGGACAGGTCGTTACCCCGGCCCCGGGTCACCGGGTCATGTCGGGTCGCTGTCCCGGGTAGCAGTGTCAGGTGACCACCCCGGCCCCGGGAGACGGAGTCATACCGAGTCCCCGGCCAGGGTCCCCGGGTCAAGTGGTTACCCTGGCCCGAGGTCACCGGGTCAGGTCGGGACCCCGGACCCAGGTCCCCGGGTCGTATCGGGTCGCTGCCCCGGGTACCAGTGTCGGGTGACATCCCCGGCCCCAGGTCCCCGGGTCACGTGGGGTCCCCGGCCCGGGTCCCCAGGTCACGTGGGGACCCCGGCCCCAGGTGACCGGGTCACGTGGGGACCCCGGTCCCAGGTAACCGGGTCACGTGGGGACCCCGGACCCAGGTGACCGGGTCACGTGGGGACACTGGCACCAGGACCCTGGGTCACGTGGGGACCCCGGCCCGGGTCCCCGGGTCACGTGGGGACCCCGGCCCCAGGTCACTGGGTCACGTGGGGACCCCGGCCCCAGGTGACCGGGTCACGTGATGTCCCCGGCCCGGGTCCCCGGGTCACGTGGGGACCCCGGCCCCAGGTCACCGGGTCACGTGGGGACCCCGGCCTCAGGTCACCGGGTCACGTGGGGACCCCGGCACCAGGACCCCGGGTCACGTGGGGACACCGGCCTCAGGACCCCGGGTCACGTGGGGACCCCGGCCCCAGGTCACCGGGTCACGTGGGGACACCGGCACCAGGACCCTGGGTCACGTGGTGACCCCGGCCTCAGGTCACCGGGTCACGTGGGGACACCGGCCCCAGGTCACCGGGTCACGTGGGGACCCCGGCCCCAGGTCACCGGGTCACGTGGGGACACCGGCACCAGGACCCCGGGTCACGTGGGGACCCCGGCCCGGATCCCCGGGTCACGTGGGGACCCCGGCACCAGGACCCCGGGTCACGTGGGGACCCCGGCCCCAGGTCACCGGGTCACGTGATGTCCCCGGCCCGGGTCACCAGGTCACGTGGGGACCCCGGCCCCAGGTCACCGGGTCACGTGGGGTCCCCGGCCCGGGTCCCCGGGTCACGTGGGGACCCCGGCACCAGGACCCCGGGTCACGTGGGGACCCCGGCCCCAGGTCACCGGGTCACGTGGGGACACCGGCCTCAGGTCACCGGGTCACGTGGGGACCCCGGCTCGGGTCCCCGGGTCACGTGGGGACCCCGGCACCAGGACCCGGGGTCACGTGGGGACCCCGGCCCGGGTCCCCGGGTCACGTGGGAACCCAGGCACCAGGACCCCGGGTCACGTGGGGACCCCGGCCCCAGGTCACCGGGTCACGTGGGGACCCCGACACCAGGACCCCGGGTCACGTGGGGACCCCGGCCCCAGGTGACCGGGTCACGTGGGGATCCCGGCCCCAGGTCGGGTCATGTCACGTCCCATGCCCGGGTCCCCGGGTTGGATTTTTACCCAGGCCCCGGGTCACAGGGTCATGTCGGCTCAACGGCCTGGGTACAACGGTCTGGTGACCACCCCGACCCCATGTCCCCGGGTCATGACGGGACACCGGACCAGGTCCCCGAGTCCGGTCGACACCACAGCCCCAGGTCACCGGGTCAGGTCGGCACCCCGGAACCAGGTCCCCGGGTCCTGTCGGGTCCCCGGCCCAGGTCCCCTGGACAGGTCGTTACCCCGGCCCCGGGTCACCGGGTCATGTCGGGTCGCTGTCCCGGGTACCAGTGTCAGGTGACCACCCCGGCCCCGGGAGACGGAGTCATACCGGGTCCCCGGCCCGGGTCCCCGGGTCAGGTGGTTACCCTGGCCCCAGGTCACCGGGTCAGGTCGGGACCCCGGACCCAGGTCCCCGGGTCGTATCGGGTCGCTGCCCCGGGTACCAGTGTCGGGTGACATCCCCTGCCCCAGGTCCCCGGGTCACGTGGGGTCCCCGGCCCGGGTCGCCGGGTTGCATCGGGACACCAGCGAAGGATCACCGGGTCCTGTCGGGTCCCCGGCCCGGGTCCCCTGGACAGGTCGTTAACCCGGCCCCGGGTCCCCGGGTTGGATTTTTACCCAGGCCCCGGGTCGGATTTTTACTCAGGCCCCGGGTCACAGGGTCATGTCGGGTCAACGGCCTGGGTACAACGGTCTGGTGACCACTCCGACCCCAGGTCCCCGGGTCATGACGGGACACCGGACCAGGTCCCCGAGTCCGGTCGACACCACAGCCCCAGGTCACCGGGTCAGGTCGGCACCCCGGAACCAGGTCACCGGGTCCTGCCGGGTCCCCGGCCCAGGTCCCCTGGACAGGTCGTTACCCCGGCCCCGGGTCACCGGGTCATGTCGGGTCGCTGTCCCGGGTAGCAGTGTCAGGTGACCACCCCGGCCCCGGGCGACAGAGTCATACCGAGTCCCCGGCCCGGGTCCCCGGGTCAGGTGGTTACCCTGGCCCCAGGTCACCGGGTCAGGTCGGGACCCCGGACCCAGGTCCCCGGGTCGTATCGGGTCGCTGCCCCGGGTACCAGTGTCGGGTGACATCCCCGGCCCCAGGTCCCCGGGTCACGTGGGGTCCCCGGCCCGGGTCCCCACGTCACGTGGGGACCCCGGCCCCAGGTGACCGGGTCACGTGGGGACCCGGGCCCCAGGTGACTGGGTCACGTGGGGACACCGGCACCAGGACCCCGGGTCACGTGGGGACCCTGGCCCCAGGTGACCAGGTCACGAAGGGACCCCGGCCCCAGGTGACCGGGTCACGTGGGGACACCGGCACCAGGACCCTGGGTCACGTGGGGACCCCGGCCCGGGTCCCCGGGTCACGTGGGGACCCCGGCCCCAGGTCACCGGGTCACGTGGGGACCCCGGCCCCAGGTCTACGGGTCACGTGGGGACACCGGCACCAGGACCCCGGGTCACGTGGGGACCCCGGCCCGGGTCCCCGGGTCACGTGGGGACCCCGGCACCAGGACCCCGGGTCACGTGGAGACCCCGGCCCAGGTGACCGGGTCACGTGATGTCCCCGGCCCGGGTCCCCGGGTCACGTGGGGACCCCGGCCGTAGGTCACCGGGTCACGTGGGGTCCCTGGCCCGGGTCCCCGGGTCACGTGGGGACACCGGCACCAGGACTCCGGGTCACGTGGGGACCCCGGCCCCAGGTGACCGGGTCACGTGATGTCCCCGGCCCGGGTCCCCGGGTCACGTGGGGACCCCGGCCCCAGGTCACCGGGTCACGTGGGGTCCCCGGCCCGGGTCCCCGGGTCACGTGGGGACACCGGCACCAGGACCCCGGGTCACGTGGGGACCCCGGCCCGGGTCCCCGGGTCACGTGGGAACCCAGGCACCAGGACCCCGGGTCACGTGGGGACCCCGGCCCCAGGTCACCGGGTCACGTGGGGACCCCGACACCAGGACCCCGGGTCACGTGGGGACCCCGGCCCCAGGTGACCGGGTCACGTGGGGATCCCGGCCCCAGGTGACCGGGTCACGTGATGTCCCCGGCCCGGGTCCCCGGGTCACGTGGGGACCCCGGCCCCAGGTCACCGGGTCACGTGGGGTCCCCGGCCCGGGTCCCCGGGTCACTTGGGGACCCCGGCACCAGGACCCCGGGTCACGTGGGGACCCTCGCCCCAGGTCACCGGGTCACGTGGGGACCCCGGCCCGGGTCCTCGGGTCACGTGGGGACCCCGGCACCAGGACCCCGGGTCAAGTGGGGACCCCGGCCCCAAGTCAGCGGGTCACGTGGGGACCCCGGCACCAGGACCCCGGGTCACGTGGGGACCCCGGCCCGGGTCCCCGGGTCACGTGGGGTCCCCGGCACCAGGACCCCGGGTCACGTGGGGACCCCGGCCCCAGGTCACCGGGTCACGTGGGGTCCCCGGCCCGGGTCCCCGGGTCACGTGGGGACCCCGGCACCAGGACCCCGGGTCACGTGGGGACCCCGGCCCCAGGACCCCGGGTCACGTGGGGACCCCGGCCTCAGGTCACCGGGTCACGTGGGGACCACGGCCCCAGGTGACCGGGTCACGTGGGGACCCCGGCCCCAGGTCACCGGGTCACGTGGGGACCCCGGCCCCAGGTCACCGGGTCACGTGGGGACACCGGCACCAGGACCCTGGGTCACGTGGGGACCCCGGCCCGGGTGACCGGGTCACGTGATGTCCCCGGCCCGGGTCCCCGGGTCACGTGGGGACCCCGGCCGTAGGTCACCGGGTCACGTGGGGTCCCCGGCCCGGGTCCCCGGGTCACGTGGGGACACCGGCACCAGGACTCCGGGTCACGTGGGGACCCCGGCCCCAGGTGACCGGGTCACGTGATGTCCCCGGCCCGGGTCCCCGGGTCACGTGGGGACCCCGGCCCCAGGTCACCGGGTCACGTGGGGTCCCCGGCCCGGGTCCCCGGGTCACGTGGGGACACCGGCACCAGGACCCCGGGTCACGTGGGGACCCCGGCCCGGGTCCCCGGGTCACGTGGGAACCCAGGCACCAGGACCCCGGGTCACGTGGGGACCCCGGCCCCAGGTCACCGGGTCACGTGGGGACCCCGACACCAGGACCCCGGGTCACGTGGGGACCCCGGCCCCAGGTGACCGGGTCACGTGGGGATCCCGGCCCCAGGTGACCGGGTCACGTGATGTCCCCGGCCCGGGTCCCCGGGTCACGTGGGGACCCCAGCACCAGGACCCCGGGTCACGTGGGGACCCCGGCCCCAGGTGACCGGGTCACGTGATGTCCCCGGCCCGGGTCCCCGGGTCACGTGGGGACCCCGGCCCCAGGTCACCGGGTCACGTGGGGTCCCCGGCCCGGGTCCCCGGGTCACTTGGGGACCCCGGCACCAGGACCCCGGGTCACGTGGGGACCCTCGCCCCAGGTCACCGGGTCACGTGGGGACCCCGGCCCGGGTCCTCGGGTCACGTGGGGACCCCGGCACCAGGACCCCGGGTCAAGTGGGGACCCCGGCCCCAAGTCAGCGGGTCACGTGGGGACCCCGGCACCAGGACCCCGGGTCACGTGGGGACCCCGGCCCGGGTCCCCGGGTCACGTGGGGTCCCCGGCACCAGGACCCCGGGTCACGTGGGGACCCCGGCCCCAGGTGACCGGGTCACGTGATGTCCCCGGCCCGGGTCCCCGGGTCACGTGGGGACCCCGGCCCCAGGTCACCGGGTCACGTGGGGTCCCCGGCCCGGTTCCCCGGGTCACGTGGGGACCCCGGCACCAGGACCCCGGGTCACGTGGGGACCCCGGCCCCAGGACCCCGGGTCACGTGGGGACCCCGGCCTCAGGTCACCGGGTCACGTGGGGACCCCGGCTCGGGTCCCCGGGTCACGTGGGGACCCCGGCACCAGGACCCCGGGTCACGTGGGGACACCGGCCCCAGGTCAGCGGGTCAGGTCGGGACCCCGGACCCAGGTCGGGTCATGTCATGTCCCATGCCCGGGTCCCCGGGTTGGATTTTTACCCAGGCCCCGGGTCACAGGGTCATGTCGGGTCAACGGCCTGGGTACAACGGTCTGGTGACCACCCCGACCCCAGGTCCCCGGGTCATGACGGGACACCGGACCAGGTCCCCGAGTCCGGTCGACACCACAGCCCCAGGTCACCGGGTCAGGTCGGCACCCCGGAACCAGGTCACCGGGTCCTGTCGGGTCCCCGGCCCAGGTCCCCTGGACAGGTCGTTACCCCGGCCCCGGGTCACCGGGTCATGTTGGGTCGCTGTCCCGGGTAGCAGTGTCAGGTGACCACCCCGGCCCCGGGAGACGGAGTCATACCGGGTCCCCGGCCCGGGTCCCCGGGTCAAGTGGTTACCCTGGCCCCAGGTCACCGGGTCAGGTCGGGACCCCGGACCCAGGTCCCCGGGTCGTATCGGGTCGCTGCCCCGGGTACCAGTGTCGGGTGACATCCCCGGCCCCAGGTCCCCGGGTCACGTGGGGTCCCCGGCCCAGGTCACCGGGTCAGGTCGGGACCCCGGACCCAGGTCGGGTCATGTCACGTCCCATGCCCGGGTCCCCGGGTTGGATTTTTACCCAGGCTCCGGGTCACAGGGTCATGTCGGGTCAACGGCCTGGGTACAACGGTCTGGTGACCACCCCTACCCCAGGTCCCCGGGTCATGACGGGACACCGGACCAGGTCCCCGAGTCCGGTCGACACCACAGCCCCAGGTCACCGGGTCAGGTCGGCACCCCGGAACCAGGTCCCCGGGTCCTGTCGGGTCCCCGGCCCAGGTCCCCTGGACAGGTCGTTACCCCGGCCCCGGGTCACCGGGTCATGTCGGGTCGCTGTCCCGGGTAGCAGTGTCAGGTGACCACCCCGGCCCCGGGAGACGGAGTCATACCGAGTCCCCGGCCAGGGTCCCCGGGTCAGGTGGTTACCCTGGCCCGAGGTCACCGGGTCAGGTCGGGACCCCGGACCCAGGTCCCCGGGTCGTATCGGGTCGCTGCCCCGGGTACCAGTGTCGGGTGACATCCCCGGCCCCAGGTCCCCGGGTCACGTGGGGTCCCCGGCCCGGGTCCCCAGGTCACGTGGGGACCCCGGCCCCAGGTGACCGGGTCACGTGGGAACCCGGGCCCCAGGTAACCGGGTCACGTAGAGACACCGGCACCAGGACCCCGGGTCACGTGGGGACCCCGGCCCCAGGTGACCGGGTCACGTGGGGACCCCGGCCCCAGGTGACCGGGTCACGTGATGTCCCCGGCCCGGGTCCCCGGGTCACGTGGGGACCCCGGCCCCAGGTCACCGGGTCACGTGGGGACCCCGGACCCAGGTGACCGGGTCACGTGGGGACACTGGCACCAGGACCCCGGGTCACGTGGGGACCCCGGCCCGGGTCCCCGGGTCACGTGGGGACCCCGGCCCCAGGTCACCGGGTCACGTGATGTCCCCGGCCCGGGTCACCGGGTCACGTGGGGACCCCGGCCCCAGGTCACCGGGTCACGTGGGGTCCCCGGCCCGGGTCCCCGGGTCACGTGGGGACCCCGGCACCAGGACCCCGGGTCACGTGGGGACCCCGGCCCCAGGTCACCGGGTCACGTGGGGACACCGGCCTCAGGTCACCGGGTCACGTGGGGACCCCGGCTCGGGTCCCCGGGTCACGTGGGGACCCCGGCACCAGGACCCGGGGTCACGTGGGGACCCCGGCCCGGGTCCCCGGGTCACGTGGGAACCCAGGCACCAGGACCCCGGGTCACGTGGGGACCCCGGCCCCAGGTCACCGGGTCACGTGGGGACCCCGACACCAGGACCCCGGGTCACGTGGGGACCCCGGCCCCAGGTGACCTGGTCACGTGGGGATCCCGGCCCCAGGTGACCGGGTCACGTGATGTCCCCGGCCCGGGTCCCCGGGTCACGTGGGGACCCCGGCCCCAGGTCACCGGGTCACGTGGGGTCCCCGGCCCGGGTCCCCGGGTCACTTGGGGACCCCGGCACCAGGACCCCGGGTCACGTGGGGACCCTCGCCCCAGGTCACCGGGTCACGTGGGGACCCCGGCCCGGGTCCTCGGGTCACGTGGGGACCCCGGCACCAGGACCCCGGGTCAAGTGGGGACCCCGGCCCCAAGTCAGCGGGTCACGTGGGGACCCCGGCCCGGGTCCCCGGGTCACGTGGGGTCCCCGGCACCAGGACCCCGGGTCACGTGGGGACCCCGGCCCCAGGTGACCGGGTCACGTGATGTCCCCGGCCCGGGTCCCCGGGTGACGTGGGGACCCCGGCACCAGGACCCCGGGTCACGTGGGGACCCCGGCCCCAGGACCCCGGGTCACGTGGGGACCCCGGCCTCAGGTCACCGGGTCACGTGGGGACCCCGGCTCGGGTCCCCGGGTCACGTGGGGACCCCGGCACCAGGACCCCGGGTCACGTGGGGACACCGGCCCCAGGTCACCGGGTCAGGTCGGGACCCCGGACCCAGGTCGGGTCATGTCATGTCCCATGCCCGGGTCCCCGGGTTGGATTTTTACCCAGGCCCCGGGTCACAGGGTCATGTCGGGTCAACGGCCTGGGTACAACGGTCTGGTGACCACCCCGACCCCAGGTCCCCGGGTCATGACGGGACACCGGACCAGGTCCCCGAGTCCGGTCGACACCACAGCCCCAGGTCACCGGGTCAGGTCGGCACCCCGGAACCAGGTCACCGGGTCCTGTCGGGTCCCCGGCCCAGGTCCCCTGGACAGGTCGTTACCCCGGCCCCGGGTCACCGGGTCATGTCGGGTCGCTGTCCCGGGTAGCAGTGTCAGGTGACCACCCCGGCCCCGGGAGACGGAGTCATACCGGGTCCCCGGCCCGGGTCCCCGGGTCAAGTGGTTACCCTGGCCCCAGGTCACCGGGTCAGGTCGGGACCCCGGACCCAGGTCCCCGGGTCGTATCGGGTCGCTGCCCCGGGTACCAGTGTCGGGTGACATCCCCGGCCCCAGGTCCCCGGGTCACGTGGGGTCCCCGGCCCGGGTCCCCAGGTCACGTGGGGACCCCGGCCCCAGGTGACTGGGTCACGTGGGGACCCGGGCCCCAGGTAACCGGGTCACGTAGAGACACCGGCACCAGGACCCCGGGTCACGTGGGGACCCCGGCACCAGGACCCCGGGTCACGTGGGGACCCCGGCCCCAGGACCCCGGGTCACGTGGGAACCCCGGCCTCAGGTCACCGGGTCACGTGGGGACCCCGGCCCCAGGTGACCGGGTCACGTGGGGACCCGGGCCCCAGGTGACTGGGTCACGTGGGGACACCGGCACCAGGACCCCGGGTCACGTGGGGACCCTGGCCCCAGGTGACCAGGTCACGAAGGGACCCCGGCCCCAGGTGACCGGGTCACGTGATGTCCCCGGCCCGGGTCCCCGGGTCACGTGGGGACCCCGGCCCCAAGTCACCGGGTCACGTGGGGACACCGGCACCAGGACCCTGGGTCACGTGGGGACCCCGGCCCGGGTGACCGGGTCACGTGATGTCCCCGGCCCGGGTCCCCGGGTCACGTGGGGACCCCGGCCCCAGGTCACCGGGTCACGTGGGGTCCCCGGCCCGGGTCCCCGGGTCACGTGGAGACACCGGCACCAGGACCCCGGGTCACGTGGGGACCCCGGCCCGGGTCCCCGGGTCACGTGGGAACCCAGGCACCAGGACCCCGGGTCACGTGGGGACCCCGGCCCCAGGTCACCGGGTCACGTGGGGATCCCGGCCCCAGGTGACCGGGTCACGTGATGTCCCCGGCCTGGGTCCCCGGGTCACGTGGGGACACCAGCACCAGGACCCCGTGTCACGTGGGGACCCCGGCCCCAGGTGACCGGGTCACGTGATGTCCCCGGCCCGGGTCCTCGGGTCACGTGGGGACCCCGGCACCAGGACCCCGGGTCAAGTGGGGACCCCGGCCCCAAGTCAGCGGGTCACGTGGGGACCCCGGCACCAGGACCCCGGGTCACGTGGGGACCCCGGCCCGGGTCCCCGGGTCACGTGGGGTCCCCGGCACCAGGACCCCGGGTCACGTGGGGACCCCGGCCCCAGGTGACCGGGTCACGTGATGTCCCCGGCCCGGGTCCCCGGGTCACGTGGGGACCCCGGCCCCAGGTCACCGGGTCACGTGGGGTCCCCGGCCCGGTTCCCCGGGTCACGTGGGGACCCCGGCACCAGGACCCCGGGTCACGTGGGGACCCCGGCCCCAGGACCCCGGGTCACGTGGGGACCCCGGCCTCAGGTCACCGGGTCACGTGGGGACCCCGGCTCGGGTCCCCGGGTCACGTGGGGACCCCGGCACCAGGACCCCGGGTCACGTGGGGACACCGGCCCCAGGTCAGCGGGTCAGGTCGGGACCCCGGACCCAGGTCGGGTCATGTCATGTCCCATGCCCGGGTCCCCGGGTTGGATTTTTACCCAGGCCCCGGGTCACAGGGTCATGTCGGGTCAACGGCCTGGGTACAACGGTCTGGTGACCACCCCGACCCCAGGTCCCCGGGTCATGACGGGACACCGGACCAGGTCCCCGAGTCCGGTCGACACCACAGCCCCAGGTCACCGGGTCAGGTCGGCACCCCGGAACCAGGTCACCGGGTCCTGTCGGGTCCCCGGCCCAGGTCCCCTGGACAGGTCGTTACCCCGGCCCCGGGTCACCGGGTCATGTTGGGTCGCTGTCCCGGGTAGCAGTGTCAGGTGACCACCCCGGCCCCGGGAGACGGAGTCATACCGGGTCCCCGGCCCGGGTCCCCGGGTCAAGTGGTTACCCTGGCCCCAGGTCACCGGGTCAGGTCGGGACCCCGGACCCAGGTCCCCGGGTCGTATCGGGTCGCTGCCCCGGGTACCAGTGTCGGGTGACATCCCCGGCCCCAGGTCCCCGGGTCACGTGGGGTCCCCGGCCCAGGTCACCGGGTCAGGTCGGGACCCCGGACCCAGGTCGGGTCATGTCACGTCCCATGCCCGGGTCCCCGGGTTGGATTTTTACCCAGGCTCCGGGTCACAGGGTCATGTCGGGTCAACGGCCTGGGTACAACGGTCTGGTGACCACCCCGACCCCAGGTCCCCGGGTCATGACGGGACACCGGACCAGGTCCCCGAGTCCGGTCGACACCACAGCCCCAGGTCACCGGGTCAGGTCGGCACCCCGGAACCAGGTCCCCGGGTCCTGTCGGGTCCCCGGCCCAGGTCCCCTGGACAGGTCGTTACCCCGGCCCCGGGTCACCGGGTCATGTCGGGTCGCTGTCCCGGGTAGCAGTGTCAGGTGACCACCCCGGCCCCGGGAGACGGAGTCATACCGAGTCCCCGGCCAGGGTCCCCGGGTCAAGTGGTTACCCTGGCCCGAGGTCACCGGGTCAGGTCGGGACCCCGGACCCAGGTCCCCGGGTCGTATCGGGTCGCTGCCCCGGGTACCAGTGTCGGGTGACATCCCCGGCCCCAGGTCCCCGGGTCACGTGGGGTCCCCGGCCCGGGTCCCCAGGTCACGTGGGGACCCCGGCCCCAGGTGACTGGGTCACGTGGGAACCCGGGCCCCAGGTAACCGGGTCACGTAGAGACACCGGCACCAGGACCCCGGGTCACGTGGGGACCCCGGCCCCAGGTGACCGGGTCACGTGGGGACCCCGGTCCCAGGTGACCGGGTCACGTGGGGACCCCGGACCCAGGTGACCGGGTCACGTGGGGACACTGGCACCAGGACCCTGGGTCACGTGGGGACCCCGGCCCGGGTCCCCGGGTCACGTGGGGACCCCGGCCCCAGGTCACTGGGTCACGTGGGGACACCGGCACCAGGACCCCGGGTCACGTGGGGACCCCGGCCCCAGGTGACCGGGTCACGTGATGTCCCCGGCCCGGGTCCCCGGGTCACGTGGGGACCCCGGCCCCAGGTCACCGGGTCACGTGGGGACCCCGGCCTCAGGTCACCGGGTCACGTGGGGACCCCGGCACCAGGACCCCGGGTCACGTGGGGACACCTGCCTCAGGACCCCGGGTCACGTGGGGACCCCGGCACCAGGTCACCGGGTCACGTGGGGACACCGGCACCAGGACCCTGGGTCACGTGGGGACCCCGGCCCCAGGTCACCGGGTCACGTGGGGACACCGGCCCCAGGTCACCGGGTCACGTGGGGACCCCGGCCCCAGGTCACCGGGTCACGTGGGGACACCGGCACCAGGACCCCGGGTCACGTGGGGACCCCGGCCCGGATCCCCGGGTCACGTGGGGACCCCGGCACCAGGACCCCGGGTCACGTGGGGACCCCGGCCCCAGGTCACCGGGTCACGTGATGTCCCCGGCCCGGGTCACCAGGTCACGTGGGGACCCCGGCCCCAGGTCACCGGGTCACGTGGGGTCCCCGGCCCGGGTCCCCGGGTCACGTGGGGACCCCGGCACAAGGACCCCGGGTCACGTGGGGACCCCGGCCCCAGGTCACCGGGTCACGTGGGGACACCGGCCTCAGGTCACCGGGTCACGTGGGGACCCCGGCTCGGGTCCCCGGGTCACGTGGGGACCCCGGCACCAGGACCCGGGGTCACGTGGGGACCCCGGCCCGGGTCCCCGGGTCACGTGGGAACCCAGGCACCAGGACCCCGGGTCACGTGGGGACCCCGGCCCCAGGTCACCGGGTCACGTGGGGACCCCGACACCAGGACCCCGGGTCACGTGGGGACCCCGGCCCCAGGTGACCGGGTCACGTGGGGATCCCGGCCCCAGGTCGGGTCATGTCACGTCCCATGCCCGGGTCCCCGGGTTGGATTTTTACCCAGGCCCCGGGTCACAGGGTCATGTCGGCTCAACGGCCTGGGTACAACGGTCTGGTGACCACCCCGACCCCATGTCCCCGGGTCATGACGGGACACCGGACCAGGTCCCCGAGTCCGGTCGACACCACAGCCCCAGGTCACCGGGTCAGGTCGGCACCCCGGAACCAGGTCCCCGGGTCCTGTCGGGTCCCCGGCCCAGGTCCCCTGGACAGGTCGTTACCCCGGCCCCGGGTCACCGGGTCATGTCGGGTCGCTGTCCCGGGTACCAGTGTCAGGTGACCACCCCGGCCCCGGGAGACGGAGTCATACCGGGTCCCCGGCCCGGGTCCCCGGGTCAGGTGGTTACCCTGGCCCCAGGTCACCGGGTCAGGTCGGGACCCCGGACCCAGGTCCCCGGGTCGTATCGGGTCGCTGCCCCGGGTACCAGTGTCGGGTGACATCCCCTGCCCCAGGTCCCCGGGTCACGTGGGGTCCCCGGCCCGGGTCGCCGGGTTGCATCGGGACACCAGCGAAGGATCACCGGGTCCTGTCGGGTCCCCGGCCCGGGTCCCCTGGACAGGTCGTTAACCCGGCCCCGGGTCCCCGGGTTGGATTTTTACCCAGGCCCCGGGTCGGATTTTTACTCAGGCCCCGGGTCACAGGGTCATGTCGGGTCAACGGCCTGGGTACAACGGTCTGGTGACCACTCCGACCCCAGGTCCCCGGGTCATGACGGGACACCGGACCAGGTCCCCGAGTCCGGTCGACACCACAGCCCCAGGTCACCGGGTCAGGTCGGCACCCCGGAACCAGGTCCCCGGGTCCTGTCGGGTCCCCGGCCCAGGTCCCCTGGACAGGTCGTTACCCCGGCCCCGGGTCACCGGGTCATGTCGGGTCGCTGTCCCGGGTACCAGTGTCAGGTGACCACCCCGGCCCCGGGCGACAGAGTCATACCGAGTCCCCGGCCCGGGTCCCCGGGTCAGGTGGTTACCCTGGCCCCAGGTCACCGGGTCAGGTCGGGACCCCGGACCCAGGTCCCCGGGTCGTATCGGGTCGCTGCCCCGGGTACCAGTGTCGGGTGACATCCCCGGCCCCAGGTCCCCGGGTCACGTGGGGTCCCCGGCCCGGGTCCCCAGGTCACGTGGGGACCCCGGCCCCAGGTGACCGGGTCACGTGGGGACCCGGGCCCCAGGTGACTGGGTCACGTGGGGACACCGGCACCAGGACCCCGGGTCACGTGGGGACCCTGGCCCCAGGTGACCAGGTCACGAAGGGACCCCGGCCCCAGGTGACCGGGTCACGTGGGGACACCGGCACCAGGACCCTGGGTCACGTGGGGACCCCGGCCCGGGTCCCCGGGTCACGTGGGGACCCCGGCCCCAGGTCACCGGGTCACGTGGGGACCCCGGCCCCAGGTCTACGGGTCACGTGGGGACACCGGCACCAGGACCCCGGGTCACGTGGGGACCCCGGCCCGGGTCCCCGGGTCACGTGGGGACCCCGGCACCAGGACCCCGGGTCACGTGGAGACCCCGGCCCAGGTGACCGGGTCACGTGATGTCCCCGGCCCGGGTCCCCGGGTCACGTGGGGACCCCGGCCGTAGGTCACCGGGTCACGTGGGGTCCCTGGCCCGGGTCCCCGGGTCACGTGGGGACACCGGCACCAGGACTCCGGGTCACGTGGGGACCCCGGCCCCAGGTGACCGGGTCACGTGATGTCCCCGGCCCGGGTCCCCGGGTCACGTGGGGACCCCGGCCCCAGGTCACCGGGTCACGTGGGGTCCCCGGCCCGGGTCCCCGGGTCACGTGGGGACACCGGCACCAGGACCCCGGGTCACGTGGGGACCCCGGCCCGGGTCCCCGGGTCACGTGGGAACCCAGGCACCAGGACCCCGGGTCACGTGGGGACCCCGGCCCCAGGTCACCGGGTCACGTGGGGACCCCGACACCAGGACCCCGGGTCACGTGGGGACCCCGGCCCCAGGTGACCGGGTCACGTGGGGATCCCGGCCCCAGGTGACCGGGTCACGTGATGTCCCCGGCCCGGGTCCCCGGGTCACGTGGGGACCCCGGCCCCAGGTCACCGGGTCACGTGGGGTCCCCGGCCCGGGTCCCCGGGTCACTTGGGGACCCCGGCACCAGGACCCCGGGTCACGTGGGGACCCTCGCCCCAGGTCACCGGGTCACGTGGGGACCCCGGCCCGGGTCCTCGGGTCACGTGGGGACCCCGGCACCAGGACCCCGGGTCAAGTGGGGACCCCGACCCCAAGTCAGCGGGTCACGTGGGGACCCCGGCACCAGGACCCCGGGTCACGTGGGGACCCCGGCCCGGGTCCCCGGGTCACGTGGGGTCCCCGGCACCAGGACCCCGGGTCACGTGGGGACCCCGGCCCCAGGTGACCGGGTCACGTGATGTCCCCGGCCCGGGTCCCCGGGTCACGTGGGGACCCCGGCCCCAGGTCACCGGGTCACGTGGGGTCCCCGGCCCGGGTCCCCGGGTCACGTGGGGACCCCGGCACCAGGTCACCGGGTCACGTGGGGACCCCGGCCCCAGGACCCCGGGTCACGTGGGGACCCCGGCCTCAGGTCACCGGGTCACGTGGGGACCCCGGCCCCAGGTCACCGGGTCACGTGGGGACCCCGGCCCCAGGTCACCGGGTCACGTGGGGACACCGGCACCAGGACCCTGGGTCACGTGGGGACCCCGGCCCGGGTGACCGGGTCACGTGATGTCCCCGGCCCGGGTCCCCGGGTCACGTGGGGACCCCGGCCGTAGGTCACCGGGTCACGTGGGGTCCCCGGCCCGGGTCCCCGGGTCACGTGGGGACACCGGCACCAGGACTCCGGGTCACGTGGGGACCCCGGCCCCAGGTGACCGGGTCACGTGATGTCCCCGGCCCGGGTCCCCGGGTCACGTGGGGACCCCGGCCCCAGGTCACCGGGTCACGTGGGGTCCCCGGCCCGGGTCCCCGGGTCACGTGGGGACACCGGCACCAGGACCCCGGGTCACGTGGGGACCCCGGCCCGGGTCCCCGGGTCACGTGGGAACCCAGGCACCAGGACCCCGGGTCACGTGGGGACCCCGGCCCCAGGTCACCGGGTCACGTGGGGACCCCGACACCAGGACCCCGGGTCACGTGGGGACCCCGGCCCCAGGTCACCGGGTCACGTGGGGATCCCGGCCCCAGGTGACCGGGTCACGTGATGTCCCCGGCCCGGGTCCCCGGGTCACGTGGGGACCCCAGCACCAGGACCCCGGGTCACGTGGGGACCCCGGCCCCAGGTGACCGGGTCACGTGATGTCCCCGGCCCGGGTCCCCGGGTCACGTGGGGACCCCGGCCCCAGGTCACCGGGTCACGTGGGGTCCCCGGCCCGGGTCCCCGGGTCACTTGGGGACCCCGGCACCAGGACCCCGGGTCACGTGGGGACCCTCGCCCCAGGTCACCGGGTCACGTGGGGACCCCGGCCCGGGTCCTCGGGTCACGTGGGGACCCCGGCACCAGGACCCCGGGTCAAGTGGGGACCCCGGCCCCAAGTCAGCGGGTCACGTGGGGACCCCGGCACCAGGACCCCGGGTCACGTGGGGACCCCGGCCCGGGTCCCCGGGTCACGTGGGGTCCCCGGCACCAGGACCCCGGGTCACGTGGGGACCCCGGCCCCAGGTGACCGTGTCACGTGATGTCCCCGGCCCGGGTCCCCGGGTCACGTGGGGACCCCGGCCCCAGGTCACCGGGTCACGTGGGGTCCCCGGCCCGGTTCCCCGGGTCACGTGGGGACCCCGGCACCAGGACCCCGGGTCACGTGGGGACCCCGGCCCCAGGACCCCGGGTCACGTGGGGACCCCGGCCTCAGGTCACCGGGTCACGTGGGGACCCCGGCTCGGGTCCCCGGGTCACGTGGGGACCCCGGCACCAGGACCCCGGGTCACGTGGGGACACCGGCCCCAGGTCACCGGGTCAGGTCGGGACCCCGGACCCAGGTCGGGTCATGTCATGTCCCATGCCCGGGTCCCCGGGTTGGATTTTTACCCAGGCCCCGGGTCACAGGGTCATGTCGGGTCAACGGCCTGGGTACAACGGTCTGGTGACCACCCCGACCCCAGGTCCCCGGGTCATGACGGGACACCGGACCAGGTCCCCGAGTCCGGTCGACACCACAGCCCCAGGTCACCGGGTCAGGTCGGCACCCCGGAACCAGGTCACCGGGTCCTGTCGGGTCCCCGGCCCAGGTCCCCTGGACAGGTCGTTACCCCGGCCCCGGGTCACCGGGTCATGTTGGGTCGCTGTCCCGGGTAGCAGTGTCAGGTGACCACCCCGGCCCCGGGAGACGGAGTCATACCGGGTCCCCGGCCCGGGTCCCCGGGTCAAGTGGTTACCCTGGCCCCAGGTCACCGGGTCAGGTCGGGACCCCGGACCCAGGTCCCCGGGTCGTATCGGGTCGCTGCCCCGGGTACCAGTGTCGGGTGACATCCCCGGCCCCAGGTCCCCGGGTCACGTGGGGTCCCCGGCCCAGGTCACCGGGTCAGGTCGGGACCCCGGACCCAGGTCGGGTCATGTCACGTCCCATGCCCGGGTCCCCGGGTTGGATTTTTACCCAGGCTCCGGGTCACAGGGTCATGTCGGGTCAACGGCCTGGGTACAACGGTCTGGTGACCACCCCGACCCCAGGTCCCCGGGTCATGACGGGACACCGGACCAGGTCCCCGAGTCCGGTCGACACCACAGCCCCAGGTCACCGGGTCAGGTCGGCACCCCGGAACCAGGTCCCCGGGTCCTGTCGGGTCCCCGGCCCAGGTCCCCTGGACAGGTCGTTACCCCGGCCCCGGGTCACCGGGTCATGTCGGGTCGCTGTCCCGGGTAGCAGTGTCAGGTGACCACCCCGGCCCCGGGAGACGGAGTCATACCGAGTCCCCGGCCAGGGTCCCCGGGTCAGGTGGTTACCCTGGCCCGAGGTCACCGGGTCAGGTCGGGACCCCGGACCCAGGTCCCCGGGTCGTATCGGGTCGCTGCCCCGGGTACCAGTGTCGGGTGACATCCCCGGCCCCAGGTCCCCGGGTCACGTGGGGTCCCCGGCCCGGGTCCCCAGGTCACGTGGGGACCCCGGCCCCAGGTGACCGGGTCACGTGGGAACCCGGGCCCCAGGTAACCGGGTCACGTAGAGACACCGGCACCAGGACCCCGGGTCACGTGGGGACACCGGCCCCAGGTGACCGGGTCACGTGGGGACCCCGGCCCCAGGTGACCGGGTCACGTGATGTCCCCGGCCCGGGTCACCGGGTCACGTGGGGACCCCGGACCCAGGTGACCGGGTCACGTGGGGACATTGGCACCAGGACCCTGGGTCACGTGGGGACCCCGGCCCGGGTCCCCGGGTCACGTGGGGACCCCGGCCCCAGGTCACTGGGTCACGTGGGGACACCGGCACCAGGACCCCGGGTCACGTGGGGACCCCGGCCCCAGGTGACCGGGTCACGTGATGTCCCCGGCCCGGGTCCCCGGGTCACGTGGAGACCCCGGCCCCAGGTCACCGGGTCACGTGGGGACACCGGCACCAGGACCCTGGGTCACGTGGGGACCCCGGCCCCAGGTCACCGGGTCACGTGGGGACACCGGCCCCAGGTCACCGGGTCACGTGGGGACCCCGGCCCCAGGTCACCGGGTCACGTGGGGACACCGGCACCAGGACCCCGGGTCACGTGGGGACCCCGGCCCGGATCCCCGGGTCACGTGGGGACCCCGGCACCAGGACCCCGGGTCACGTGGGGACCCCGGCCCCAGGTGACCGGGTCACGTGATGTCCCCGGCCCGGGTCACCGGGTCACGTGGGGACCCCGGCCCCAGGTCACCGGGTCACGTGGGGTCCCCGGCCCGGGTCCCCGGGTCACGTGGGGACCCCGGCACCAGGACCCCGGGTCACGTGGGGACCCCGGCCCCAGGTCACCGGGTCACGTGGGGACACCGGCCTCAGGTCACCGGGTCACGTGGGGACCCCGGCTCGGGTCCCCGGGTCACGTGGGGACCCCGGCACCAGGACCCGGGGTCACGTGGGGACCCCGGCCCGGGTCCCCGGGTCACGTGGGAACCCAGGCACCAGGACCCCGGGTCACGTGGGGACCCCGGCCCCAGGTCACCGGGTCACGTGGGGACCCCGACACCAGGACCCCGGGTCACGTGGGGACCCCGGCCCCAGGTGACCTGGTCACGTGGGGATCCCGGCCCCAGGTGACCGGGTCACGTGATGTCCCCGGCCCGGGTCCCCGGGTCACGTGGGGACCCCGGCCCCAGGTCACCGGGTCACGTGGGGTCCCCGGCCCGGGTCCCCGGGTCACTTGGGGACCCCGGCACCAGGACCCCGGGTCACGTGGGGACCCTCGCCCCAGGTCACCGGGTCACGTGGGGACCCCGGCCCGGGTCCTCGGGTCACGTGGGGACCCCGGCACCAGGACCCCGGGTCAAGTGGGGACCCCGGCCCCAAGTCAGCGGGTCACGTGGGGACCCCGGCCCGGGTCCCCGGGTCACGTGGGGTCCCCGGCACCAGGACCCCGGGTCACGTGGGGACCCCGGCCCCAGGTGACCGGGTCACGTGATGTCCCCGGCCCGGGTCCCCGGGTGACGTGGGGACCCCGGCCCCAGGTCACCGGGTCACGTGGGGTCCCCGGCCCGGGTCCCCGGGTCACGTGGGGACCCCGGCACCAGGACCCCGGGTCACGTGGGGACCCCGGCCCCAGGACCCCGGGTCACGTGGGGACCCCGGCCTCAGGTCACCGGGTCACGTGGGGACCCCGGCTCGGGTCCCCGGGTCACGTGGGGACCCCGGCACCAGGACCCCGGGTCACGTGGGGACACCGGCCCCAGGTCACCGGGTCAGGTCGGGACCCCGGACCCAGGTCGGGTCATGTCATGTCCCATGCCCGGGTCCCCGGGTTGGATTTTTACCCAGGCCCCGGGTCACAGGGTCATGTCGGGTCAACGGCCTGGGTACAACGGTCTGGTGACCACCCCGACCCCAGGTCCCCGGGTCATGACGGGACACCGGACCAGGTCCCCGAGTCCGGTCGACACCACAGCCCCAGGTCACCGGGTCAGGTCGGCACCCCGGAACCAGGTCACCGGGTCCTGTCGGGTCCCCGGCCCAGGTCCCCTGGACAGGTCGTTACCCCGGCCCCGGGTCACCGGGTCATGTCGGGTCGCTGTCCCGGGTAGCAGTGTCAGGTGACCACCCCGGCCCCGGGAGACGGAGTCATACCGGGTCCCCGGCCCGGGTCCCCGGGTCAAGTGGTTACCCTGGCCCCAGGTCACCGGGTCAGGTCGGGACCCCGGACCCAGGTCCCCGGGTCGTATCGGGTCGCTGCCCCGGGTACCAGTGTCGGGTGACATCCCCGGCCCCAGGTCCCCGGGTCACGTGGGGTCCCCGGCCCGGGTCCCCAGGTCACGTGGGGACCCCGGCCCCAGGTGACTGGGTCACGTGGGGACCCGGGCCCCAGGTAACCGGGTCACGTAGAGACACCGGCACCAGGACCCCGGGTCACGTGGGGACCCCGGCCCCAGGTGACCGGGTCACGTGGGGACCCCGGCCCCAGGTGACCGGGTCACGTGATGTCCCCGGCCCGGGTCCCCGGGTCACGTGGGGACCCCGGCCCCAGGTCACCGGGTCACGTGGGGACCCCGGCCCCAGGTGACCGGGTCACGTGGGGACACTGGCACCAGGACCCTGGGTCACGTGGGGACCCCGGCCCGGGTCCCCGGGTCACGTGGGGACCCCGGCCCCAGGTCACTGGGTCACGTGGGGACACCGGCACCAGGACCCCGGGTCACGTGGGGACCCCGGCCCCAGGTGACCGGGTCACGTGATGTCCCCGGCCCGGGTCCCCGGGTCACGTGGGGACCCCGGCCCCAGGTCACCGGGTCACGTGGGGACCCCGGCCTCAGGTCACCGGGTCACGTGGGGACCCCGGCACCAGGACCCCGGGTCACGTGGGGACACCGGCCTCAGGACCCCGGGTCACGTGGGGACCCCGGCCCCAGGTCACCGGGTCACGTGGGGACACCGGCACCAGGACCCTGGGTCACGTGGGGACCCCGGCCCCAGGTCACCGGGTCACGTGGGGACACCGGCCCCAGGTCACCGGGTCACGTGGGGACCCCGGCACCAGGTCACCGGGTCACGTGGGGACACCGGCACCAGGACCCCGGGTCACGTGGGGACCCCGGCCCGGATCCCCGGGTCACGTGGGGACCCCGGCACCAGGACCCCGGGTCACGTGGGGACCCCGGCCCCAGGTCACCGGGTCACGTGATGTCCCCGGCCCGGGTCCCCGGGTCACGTGGGGACCCCGGCCCCAGGTCACCGGGTCACGTGGGGACCCCGGCCTCAGGTCACCGGGTCACGTGGGGACCCCGGCTCGGGTGACCGGGTCACGTGATGTCCCCGGCCCGGGTCCCCGGGTCACGTGGGGACCCCGGCCGTAGGTCACCGGGTCACGTGGGGTCCCCGGCCCGGGTCCCCGGGTCACGTGGGGACACCGGCACCAGGACTCCGGGTCACGTGGGGACCCCGGCCCCAGGTGACCGGGTCACGTGATGTCCCCGGCCCGGGTCCCCGGGTCACGTGGGGACCCCGGCCCCAGGTCACCGGGTCACGTGGGGTCCCCGGCCCGGGTCCCCGGGTCACGTGGGGACACCGGCACCAGGACCCCGGGTCACGTGGGGACCCCGGCCCGGGTCCCCGGGTCACGTGGGAACCCAGGCACCAGGACCCCGGGTCACGTGGGGACCCCGGCCCCAGGTCACCGGGTCACGTGGGGACCCCGACACCAGGACCCCGGGTCACGTGGGGACCCCGGCCCCAGGTGACCGGGTCACGTGGGGATCCCGGCCCCAGGTGACCGGGTCACGTGATGTCCCCGGCCCGGGTCCCCGGGTCACGTGGGGACCCCAGCACCAGGACCCCGGGTCACGTGGGGACCCCGGCCCCAGGTGACCGGGTCACGTGATGTCCCCGGCCCGGGTCCCCGGGTCACGTGGGGACCCCGGCCCCAGGTCACCGGGTCACGTGGGGTCCCCGGCCCGGGTCCTCGGGTCACGTGGGGACCCCGGCACCAGGACCCCGGGTCAAGTGGGGACCCCGGCCCCAAGTCAGCGGGTCACGTGGGGACCCCGGCACCAGGACCCCGGGTCACGTGGGGACCCCGGCCCGGGTCCCCGGGTCACGTGGGGTCCCCGGCACCAGGACCCCGGGTCACGTGGGGACCCCGGCCCCAGGTGACCGGGTCACGTGATGTCCCCGGCCCGGGTCCCCGGGTCACGTGGGGACCCCGGCCCCAGGTCACCGGGTCACGTGGGGTCCCCGGCCCGGTTCCCCGGGTCACGTGGGGACCCCGGCACCAGGACCCCGGGTCACGTGGGGACCCCGGCCCCAGGACCCCGGGTCACGTGGGGACCCCGGCCTCAGGTCACCGGGTCACGTGGGGACCCCGGCTCGGGTCCCCGGGTCACGTGGGGACCCCGGCACCAGGACCCCGGGTCACGTGGGGACACCGGCCCCAGGTCAGCGGGTCAGGTCGGGACCCCGGACCCAGGTCGGGTCATGTCATGTCCCATGCCCGGGTCCCCGGGTTGGATTTTTACCCAGGCCCCGGGTCACAGGGTCATGTCGGGTCAACGGCCTGGGTACAACGGTCTGGTGACCACCCCGACCCCAGGTCCCCGGGTCATGACGGGACACCGGACCAGGTCCCCGAGTCCGGTCGACACCACAGCCCCAGGTCACCGGGTCAGGTCGGCACCCCGGAACCAGGTCACCGGGTCCTGTCGGGTCCCCGGCCCAGGTCCCCTGGACAGGTCGTTACCCCGGCCCCGGGTCACCGGGTCATGTTGGGTCGCTGTCCCGGGTAGCAGTGTCAGGTGACCACCCCGGCCCCGGGAGACGGAGTCATACCGGGTCCCCGGCCCGGGTCCCCGGGTCAAGTGGTTACCCTGGCCCCAGGTCACCGGGTCAGGTCGGGACCCCGGACCCAGGTCCCCGGGTCGTATCGGGTCGCTGCCCCGGGTACCAGTGTCGGGTGACATCCCCGGCCCCAGGTCCCCGGGTCACGTGGGGTCCCCGGCCCAGGTCACCGGGTCAGGTCGGGACCCCGGACCCAGGTCGGGTCATGTCACGTCCCATGCCCGGGTCCCCGGGTTGGATTTTTACCCAGGCTCCGGGTCACAGGGTCATGTCGGGTCAACGGCCTGGGTACAACGGTCTGGTGACCACCCCGACCCCAGGTCCCCGGGTCATGACGGGACACCGGACCAGGTCCCCGAGTCCGGTCGACACCACAGCCCCAGGTCACCGGGTCAGGTCGGCACCCCGGAACCAGGTCCCCGGGTCCTGTCGGGTCCCCGGCCCAGGTCCCCTGGACAGGTCGTTACCCCGGCCCCGGGTCACCGGGTCATGTCGGGTCGCTGTCCCGGGTAGCAGTGTCAGGTGACCACCCCGGCCCCGGGAGACGGAGTCATACCGAGTCCCCGGCCAGGGTCCCCGGGTCAGGTGGTTACCCTGGCCCGAGGTCACCGGGTCAGGTCGGGACCCCGGACCCAGGTCCCCGGGTCGTATCGGGTCGCTGCCCCGGGTACCAGTGTCGGGTGACATCCCCGGCCCCAGGTCCCCGGGTCACGTGGGGTCCCCGGCCCGGGTCCCCAGGTCACGTGGGGACCCCGGCCCCAGGTGACCGGGTCACGTGGGAACCCGGGCCCCAGGTAACCGGGTCACGTAGAGACACCGGCACCAGGACCCCGGGTCACGTGGGGACCCCGGCCCCAGGTGACCGGGTCACGTGGGGACCCCGGCCCCAGGTGACCGGGTCACGTGATGTCCCCGGCCCGGGTCCCCGGGTCACGTGGGGACCCCGGCCCCAGGTCACCGGGTCACGTGGGGACCCCGGACCCAGGTGACCGGGTCACGTGGGGACACTGGCACCAGGACCCTGGGTCACGTGGGGACCCAGGCCCGGGTCCCCGGGTCACGTGGGGACCCCGGCCCCAGGTCACTGGGTCACGTGGGGACACCGGCACCAGGACCCCGGGTCACGTGGGGACCCCGGCCCCAGGTGACCGGGTCACGTGATGTCCCCGGCCCGGGTCCCCGGGTCACGTGGGGACCCCGGCCCCAGGTCACCGGGTCACGTGGGGACCCCGGCACCAGGACCCCGGGTCACGTGGGGACACCGGCCTCAGGACCCCGGGTCACGTGGGGACCCCGGCCCCAGGTCACCGGGTCACGTGGGGACACCGGCACCAGGACCCTGGGTCACGTGGGGACCCCGGCCCCAGGTCACCGGGTCACGTGGGGACACCGGCCCCAGGTCACCGGGTCACGTGGGGACCCCGGCCCCAGGTCACCGGGTCACGTGGGGACACCGGCACCAGGACCCCGGGTCACGTGGGGACCCCGGCCCGGATCCCCGGGTCACGTGGGGACCCCGGCACCAGGACCCCGGGTCACGTGGGGACCCCGGCCCCAGGTCACCGGGTCACGTGATGTCCCCGGCCCGGGTCACCGGGTCACGTGGGGACCCCGGCCCCAGGTCACCGGGTCACGTGGGGTCCCCGGCCCGGGTCCCCGGGTCACGTGGGGACCCCGGCACCAGGACCCCGGGTCACGTGGGGACCCCCGCCCCAGGTCACCGGGTCACGTGGGGACACCGGCCTCAGGTCACCGGGTCACGTGGGGACCCCGGCTCGGGTCCCCGGGTCACGTGGGGACCCCGGCACCAGGACCGGGGGTCACGTGGGGACCCCGGCCCGGGTCCCCGGGTCACGTGGGAACCCAGGCACCAGGACCCCGGGTCACGTGGGGACCCCGGCCCCAGGTCACCGGGTCACGTGGGGATCCCGGCCCCAGGTCGGGTCATGTCACGTCCCATGCCCGGGTCCCCGGGTTGGATTTTTACCCAGGCCCCGGGTCACAGGGTCACGTCAGCTCAACGGCCTGGGTACAACGGTCTGGTGACCACCCCGACCCCAGGTCCCCGGGTCATGACGGGACACCGGACCAGGTCCCCGAGTCCGGTCGACACCACAGCCCCAGGTCACCGGGTCAGGTCGGCACCCCGGAACCAGGTCCCCGGGTCCTGTCGGGTCCCCGGCCCAGGTCCCCTGGACAGGTCGTTACCCCGGCCCCGGGTCACCGGGTCATGTCGGGTCGCTGTCCCGGGTACCAGTGTCAGGTGACCACCCCGGCCCCGGGAGACGGAGTCATACCGGGTCCCCGGCCCGGGTCCCCGGGTCAGGTGGTTACCCTGGCCCAAGGTCACCGGGTCAGGTCGGGACCCCGGACCCAGGTCGGGTCATGTCATGTCCCATGCCCGGGTCCCCGGGTTGGATTTTTACCCAGGCCCTGGGTCACAGGGTCATGTCGGGTCAACGGCCTGGGTACAACGGTCTGGTGACCACCCCGACCCCAGGTCCCCGGGTCATGACGGGACACCGGACCAGGTCCCCGAGTCCGGTCGACACCACAGCCCCAGGTCACCGGGTCAGGTCGGCACCCCGGAACCAGGTCACCGGGTCCTGTCGGGTCCCCGGCCCAGGTCCCCTGGACAGGTCGTTACCCCGGCCCCGGGTCACCGGGTCATGTCGGGTCGCTGTCCCGGGTACCAGTGTCAGGTGACCACCCCGGCCCCGGGCGACAGAGTCATACCGAGTCCCCGGCCCGGGTCCCCGGGTCAGGTGGTTACCCTGGCCCCAGGTCACCGGGTCAGGTCGGGACCCCGGACCCAGGTCCCCGGGTCGTATCGGGTCGCTGCCCCGGGTACCAGTGTCGGGTGACATCCCCGGCCCCAGGTCCCCGGGTCACGTGGGGTCCCCGGCCCGGGTCCCCAGGTCACGTGGGGACCCCGGCCCCAGGTGACCGGGTCACGTGGGGACCCGGGCCCCAGGTGACTGGGTCACGTGGGGACACCGGCACCAGGACCCCGGGTCACGTGGGGACCCTGGCCCCAGGTGACCAGGTCACGAAGGGACCCCGGCCCCAGGTGACCGGGTCACGTGGGGACACCGGCACCAGGACCCTGGGTCACGTGGGGACCCCGGCCCGGGTCCCCGGGTCACGTGGGGACCCCGGACCCAGGTCACCGGGTCACGTGGGGACCCCGGCCCCAGGTCTACGGGTCACGTGGGGACACCGGCACCAGGACCCCGGGTCACGTGGGGACCCCGGCCCGGGTCCCCGGGTCACGTGGGGACCCCGGCACCAGGACCCCGGGTCACGTGGAGACCCCGGCCCAGGTGACCGGGTCACGTGATGTCCCCGGCCCGGGTCCCCGGGTCACGTGGGGACCCCGGCCGTAGGTCACCGGGTCACGTGGGGTCCCTGGCCCGGGTCCCCGGGTCACGTGGGGACACCGGCACCAGGACTCCGGGTCACGTGGGGACCCCGGCCCCAGGTGACCGGGTCACGTGATGTCCCCGGCCCGGGTCCCCGGGTCACGTGGGGACCCCGGCCCCAGGTCACCGGGTCACGTGGGGTCCCCGGCCCGGGTCCCCGGGTCACGTGGGGACACCGGCACCAGGACCCCGGGTCACGTGGGGACCCCGGCCCGGGTCCCCGGGTCACGTGGGAACCCAGGCACCAGGACCCCGGGTCACGTGGGGACCCCGGCCCCAGGTCACCGGGTCACGTGGGGACCCCGACACCAGGACCCCGGGTCACGTGGGGACCCCGGCCCCAGGTGACCGGGTCACATGGGGATCCCGGCCCCAGGTGACCGGGTCACGTGATGTCCCCGGCCCGGGTCCCCGGGTCACGTGGGGACCCCAGCACCAGGACCCCGGGTCACGTGGGGACCCCGGCCCCAGGTGACCGGGTCACGTGATGTCCCCGGCCCGGGTCCCCGGGTCACGTGGGGACCCCGGCCCCAGGTCACCGGGTCACGTGGGGTCCCCGGCCCGGGTCCCCGGGTCACTTGGGGACCCCGGCACCAGGACCCCGGGTCACGTGGGGACCCTCGCCCGAGGTCACCGGGTCACGTGGGGACCCCGGCCCGGGTCCTCGGGTCACGTGGGGACCCCGGCACCAGGACCCCGGGTCAAGTGGGGACCCCGGCCCCAAGTCAGCGGGTCACGTGGGGACCCCGGCACCAGGACCCCGGGTCACGTGGGGACCCCGGCCCGGGTCCCCGGGTCACGTGGGGTCCCCGGCACCAGGACCCCGGGTCACGTGGGGACCCCGGCCCCAGGTGACCGGGTCACGTGATGTCCCCGGCCCGGGTCCCCGGGTCACGTGGGGACCCCGGCCCCAGGTCACCGGGTCACGTGGGGTCCCCGGCCCGGGTCCCCGGGTCACGTGGGGACCCCGGCACCAGGACCCCGGGTCACGTGGGGACCCCGGCCCCAGGACCCCGGGTCACGTGGGGACCCCGGCCTCAGGTCACCGGGTCACGTGGGGACCCCGGCCCCAGGTGACCGGGTCACGTGGGGACCCCGGCCCCAGGTCACCGGGTCACGTGGGGACCCCGGCCCCAGGTCACCGGGTCACGTGGGGACACCGGCACCAGGACCCTGGGTCACGTGGGGACCCCGGCCCGGGTGACCGGGTCACGTGATGTCCCCGGCCCGGGTCCCCAGGTCACGTGGGGACCCCGGCCGTAGGTCACCGGGTCACGTGGGGTCCCCGGCCCGGGTCCCCGGGTCACGTGGGGACACCGGCACCAGGACTCCGGGTCACGTGGGGACCCCGGCCCCAGGTGACCGGGTCACGTGATGTCCCCGGCCCGGGTCCCCGGGTCACGTGGGGACCCCGGCCCCAGGTCACCGGGTCACGTGGGGTCCCCGGCCCGGCTCCCCGGGTCACGTGGGGACACCGGCACCAGGACCCCGGGTCACGTGGGGACCCCGGCCCGGGTCCCCGGGTCACGTGGGAACCCAGGCACCAGGACCCCGGGTCACGTGGGGACCCCGGCCCCAGGTCACCGGGTCATGTGGGGACCCCGACACCAGGACCCCGGGTCACGTGGGGACCCCGGCCCCTGGTGACCGGGTCACGTGGGGATCCCGGCCCCAGGTGACCGGGTCACGTGATGTCCCCGGCCCGGGTCCCCGGGTCACGTGGGGACCCCAGCACCAGGACCCCGGGTCACGTGGGGACCCCGGCCCCAGGTGACCGGGTCACGTGATGTCCCCGGCCCGGGTCCCCGGGTCACGTGGGGACCCCGGCCCCAGGTCACCGGGTCACGTGGGGTCCCCGGCCCGGGTCCCCCGGTCACTTGGGGACCCCGGCACCAGGACCCCGGGTCACGTGGGGACCCTCGCCCCAGGTCACCGGGTCACGTGGGGACCCCGGCCCGGGTCCTCGGGTCACGTGGGGACCCCGGCACCAGGACCCCGGGTCAAGTGGGGACCCCGGCCCCAAGTCAGCGGGTCACGTGGGGACCCCGGCACCAGGACCCCGGGTCACGTGGGGACCCCGGCCCGGGTCACCGGGTCACGTGGGGACCCCGGCCCCAGGTCACCGGGTCACGTGGGGTCCCCGGCCCGGGTCCCCGGGTCACGTGGGGACCCCGGCACCAGGACCCCGGGTCACGTGGGGACCCCGGCCCCAGGTCACCAGGTCACGTGGGGACACCGGCCTCAGGTCACCGGGTCAAGTGGGGACCCCGGCTCGGGTCCCCGGGTCACGTGGGGACCCCGGCACCAGGACCGGGGGTCACGTGGGGACCCCGGCCCGGGTCCCCGGGTCACGTGGGAACCCAGGCACCAGGACCCCGGGTCACGTGGGGACCCCGGCCCCAGGTCACCGGGTCACGTGGGGATCCCGGCCCCAGGTCGGGTCATGTCACGTCCCATGCCCGGGTCCCCGGGTTGGATTTTTACCCAGGCCCCGGGTCACAGGGTCATGTCAGCTCAACGGCCTGGGTACAACGGTCTGGTGACCACCCCGACCCCAGGTCCCCGGGTCATGACGGGACACCGGACCAGGTCCCCGAGTCCGGTCGACACCACAGCCCCAGGTCACCGGGTCAGGTCGGCACCCCGGAACCAGGTCCCCGGGTCCTGTCGGGTCCCCGGCCCAGGTCCCCTGGACAGGTCGTTACCCCGGCCCCGGGTCACCGGGTCATGTCGGGTCGCTGTCCCGGGTACCAGTGTCAGGTGACCACCCCGGCCCCGGGAGACGGAGTCATACCGGGTCCCCGGCCCGGGTCCCCGGGTCAGGTGGTTACCCTGGCCCAAGGTCACCGGGTCAGGTCGGGACCCCGGACCCAGGTCGGGTCATGTCATGTCCCATGCCCGGGTCCCCGGGTTGGATTTTTACCCAGGCCCCGGGTCACAGGGTCATGTCGGCTCAACGGCCTGGGTACAACGGTCTGGTGACCACCCCGACCCCAGGTCCCCGGGTCATGACGGGACACCGGACCAGGTCCCCGAGTCCGGTCGACACCACAGCCCCAGGTCACCGGGTCAGGTCGGCACCCCGGAACCAGGTCACCGGGTCCTGTCGGGTCCCCGGCCCAGGTCCCCTGGACAGGTCGTTACCCCGGCCCCGGGTCACCGGGTCATGTCGGGTCGCTGTCCCGGGTACCAGTGTCAGGTGACCACCCCGGCCCCGGGCGACAGAGTCATACCGAGTCCCCGGCCCGGGTCCCCGGGTCAGGTGGTTACCCTGGCCCCAGGTCACCGGGTCAGGTCGGGACCCCGGACCCAGGTCCCCGGGTCGTATCGGGTCGCTGCCCCGGGTACCAGTGTCGGGTGACATCCCCGGCCCCAGGTCCCCGGGTCACGTGGGGTCCCCGGCCCGGGTCCCCAGGTCACGTGGGGACCCCGGCCCCAGGTGACCGGGTCACGTGGGGACCCGGGCCCCAGGTGACTGGGTCACGTGGGGACACCGGCACCAGGACCCCGGGTCACGTGGGGACCCTGGCCCCAGGTGACCAGGTCACGAAGGGACCCCGGCCCCAGGTGACCGGGTCACGTGGGGACACCGGCCCCAGGTCTACGGGTCACGTGGGGACACCGGCACCAGGACCCCGGGTCACGTGGGGACCCCGGCCCGGGTCCCCGGGTCACGTGGGGACCCCGGCACCAGGACCCCGGGTCACGTGGAGACCCCGGCCCAGGTGACCGGGTCACGTGATGTCCCCGGCCCGGGTCCCCGGGTCACGTGGGGACCCCGGCCGTAGGTCACCGGGTCACGTGGGGTCCCTGGCCCGGGTCCCCGGGTCACGTGGGGACACCGGCACCAGGACTCCGGGTCACGTGGGGACCCCGGCCCCAGGTGACCGGGTCACGTGATGTCCCCGGCCCGGGTCCCCGGGTCACGTGGGGACCCCGGCCCCAGGTCACCGGGTCACGTGGGGTCCCCGGCCCGGGTCCCCGGGTCACGTGGGGACACCGGCACCAGGACCCCGGGTCACGTGGGGACCCCGGCCCGGGTCCCCGGGTCACGTGGGAACCCAGGCACCAGGACCCCGGGTCACGTGGGGACCCCGGCCCCAGGTCACCGGGTCACGTGGGGACCCCCACACCAGGACCCCGGGTCACGTGGGGACCCCGGCCCCAGGTGACCGGGTCACGTGGGGATCCCGGCCCGGGTCCCCGGGTCACTTGGGGACCCCGGCACCAGGACCCCGGGTCACGTGGGGACCCTCGCCCGAGGTCACCGGGTCACGTGGGGACCCCGGCCCGGGTCCTCGGGTCACGTGGGGACCCCGGCACCAGGACCCCGGGTCAAGTGGGGACCCCGGCCCCAAGTCAGCGGGTCACGTGGGGACCCCGGCACCAGGTCACCGGGTCACGTGGGGACCCCGGCCCGGGTCCCCGGGTCACGTGGGGTCCCCGGCACCAGGACCCCGGGTCACGTGGGGACCCCGGCCCCAGGTGACCGGGTCACGTGATGTCCCCGGCCCGGGTCCCCGGGTCACGTGGGGACCCCGGCCCCAGGTCACCGGGTCACGTGGGGTCCCCGGCCCGGGTCCCCGGGTCACGTGGGGACCCCGGCACCAGGACCCCGGGTCACGTGGGGACCCCGGCCCCAGGACCCCGGGTCACGTGGGGACCCCGGCCTCAGGTCACCGGGTCACGTGGGGACCCCGGCCCCAGGTCACCGGGTCACGTGGGGACCCCGGCCCCAGGTCACCGGGTCACGTGGGGACACCGGCACCAGGACCCTGGGTCACGTGGGGACCCCGGCCCGGGTGACCGGGTCACGTGATGTCCCCGGCCCGGGTCCCCAGGTCACGTGGGGACCCCGGCCGTAGGTCACCGGGTCACGTGGGGTCCCCGGCCCGGGTCCCCGGGTCACGTGGGGACACCGGCACCAGGACTCCGGGTCACGTGGGGACCCCGGCCCCAGGTGACCGGGTCACGTGATGTCCCCGGCCCGGGTCCCCGGGTCACGTGGGGACCCCGGCCCCAGGTCACCGGGTCACGTGGGGTCCCCGGCCCGGGTCCCCGGGTCACGTGGGGACACCGGCACCAGGACCCCGGGTCACGTGGGGACCCCGGCCCGGGTCTCCGGGTCACGTGGGAACCCAGGCACCAGGACCCCGGGTCACGTGGGGACCCCGGCCCCAGGTCACCGGGTCACGTGGGGACCCCGACACCAGGACCCCGGGTCACGTGGGGACCCCGGCCCCTGGTGACCGGGTCACGTGGGGATCCCGGCCCCAGGTGACCGGGTCACGTGATGTCCCCGGCCCGGGTCCCCGGGTCACGTGGGGACCCCAGCACCAGGACCCCGGGTCACGTGGGGACCCCGGCCCCAGGTGACCGGGTCACGTGATGTCCCCGGCCCGGGTCCCCGGGTCACGTGGGGACCCCGGCCCCAGGTCACCGGGTCACGTGGGGTCCCCGGCCCGGGTCCCCGGGTCACTTGGGGACCCCGGCACCAGGACCCCGGGTCACGTGGGGACCCTCGCCCCAGGTCACCGGGTCACGTGGGGACCCCGGCCCGGGTCCTCGGGTCACGTGGGGACCCCGGCACCAGGACCCCGGGTCAAGTGGGGACCCCGGCCCCAAGTCAGCGGGTCACGTGGGGACCCCGGCACCAGGACCCCGGGTCACGTGGGGACCCCGGCCCGGGTCCCCGGGTCACGTGGGGTCCCCGGCACCAGGACCCCGGGTCACGTGGGGACCCCGGCCCCAGGTGACCGGGTCACGTGATGTCCCCGGCCCGGGTCCCCGGGTCACGTGGGGACCCCGGCCCCAGGTCACCGGGTCACGTGGGGTCCCCGGCCCGGGTCCCCGGGTCACGTGGGGACCCCGGCACCAGGACCCCGGGTCACGTGGGGACCCCGGCCCCAGGACCCCGGGTCACGTGGGGACCCCGGCCTCAGGTCACCGGGTCACGTGGGGACCCCGGCTCGGGTCCCCGGGTCACGTGGGGACCCCGGCACCAGGACCCCGGGTCACGTGGGGACACCGGCCCCAGGTCAGCGGGTCAGGTCGGGACCCCGGACCCAGGTCGGGTCATGTCATGTCCCATGCCCGGGTCCCCGGGTTGGATTTTTACCCAGGCCCCGGGTCACAGGGTCATGTCGGGTCAACGGCCTGGGTACAACGGTCTGGTGACCACCCCGACCCCAGGTCCCCGGGTCATGACGGGACACCGGACCAGGTCCCCGAGTCCGGTCGACACCACAGCCCCAGGTCACCGGGTCAGGTCGGCACCCCGGAACCAGGTCACCGGGTCCTGTCGGGTCCCCGGCCCAGGTCCCCTGGACAGGTCGTTACCCCGGCCCCGGGTCACCGGGTCATGTTGGGTCGCTGTCCCGGGTAGCAGTGTCAGGTGACCACCCCGGCCCCGGGAGACGGAGTCATACCGGGTCCCCGGCCCGGGTCCCCGGGTCAAGTGGTTACCCTGGCCCCAGGTCACCGGGTCAGGTCGGGACCCCGGACCCAGGTCCCCGGGTCGTATCGGGTCGCTGCCCCGGGTACCAGTGTCGGGTGACATCCCCGGCCCCAGGTCCCCGGGTCACGTGGGGTCCCCGGCCCAGGTCACCGGGTCAGGTCGGGACCCCGGACCCAGGTCGGGTCATGTCACGTCCCATGCCCGGGTCCCCGGGTTGGATTTTTACCCAGGCTCCGGGTCACAGGGTCATGTCGGGTCAACGGCCTGGGTACAACGGTCTGGTGACCACCCCGACCCCAGGTCCCCGGGTCATGACGGGACACCGGACCAGGTCCCCGAGTCCGGTCGACACCACAGCCCCAGGTCACCGGGTCAGGTCGGCACCCCGGAACCAGGTCCCCGGGTCCTGTCGGGTCCCCGGCCCAGGTCCCCTGGACAGGTCGTTACCCCGGCCCCGGGTCACCGGGTCATGTCGGGTCGCTGTCCCGGGTAGCAGTGTCAGGTGACCACCCCGGCCCCGGGAGACGGAGTCATACCGAGTCCCCGGCCAGGGTCCCCGGGTCAGGTGGTTACCCTGGCCCGAGGTCACCGGGTCAGGTCGGGACCCCGGACCCAGGTCCCCGGGTCGTATCGGGTCGCTGCCCCGGGTACCAGTGTCGGGTGACATCCCCGGCCCCAGGTCCCCGGGTCACGTGGGGTCCCCGGCCCGGGTCCCCAGGTCACGTGGGGACCCCGGCCCCAGGTGACCGGGTCACGTGGGAACCCGGGCCCCAGGTAACCGGGTCACGTAGAGACACCGGCACCAGGACCCCGGGTCACGTGGGGACCCCGGCCCCAGGTGACCGGGTCACGTGGGGACCCCGGCCCCAGGTGACCGGGTCACGTGATGTCCCCGGCCCGGGTCCCCGGGTCACGTGGGGACCCCGGCCCCAGGTCACCGGGTCACGTGGGGACCCCGGACCCAGGTGACCGGGTCACGTGGGGACACTGGCACCAGGACCCTGGGTCACGTGGGGACCCCGGCCCGGGTCCCCGGGTCACGTGGGGACCCCGGCCCCAGGTCACTGGGTCACGTGGGGACACCGGCACCAGGACCCCGGGTCACGTGGGGACCCCGGCCCCAGGTGACCGGGTCACGTGATGTCCCCGGCCCGGGTCCCCGGGTCACGTGGGGACCCCGGCCCCAGGTCACCGGGTCACGTGGGGACCCCGGCACCAGGACCCCGGGTCACGTGGGGACCCCGGCCCCAGGTGACCGGGTCACGTGATGTCCCCGGCCCGGGTCCCCGGGTCACGTGGGGACCCCGGCCCCAGGTCACCGGGTCACGTGGGGTCCCCGGCCCGGTTCCCCGGGTCACGTGGGGACCCCGGCACCAGGACCCCGGGTCACGTGGGGACCCCGGCCCCAGGACCCCGGGTCACGTGGGGACCCCGGCCTCAGGTCACCGGGTCACGTGGGGACCCCGGCTCGGTTCCCCGGGTCACGTGGGGACCCCGGCACCAGGACCCCGGGTCACGTGGGGACACCGGCCCCAGGTCAGCGGGTCAGGTCGGGACCCCGGACCCAGGTCGGGTCATGTCATGTCCCATGCCCGGGTCCCCGGGTTGGATTTTTACCCAGGCCCCGGGTCACAGGGTCATGTCGGGTCAACGGCCTGGGTACAACGGTCTGGTGACCACCCCGACCCCAGGTCCC
Organism: Somateria mollissima; assembly: GCA_951411735.1. Taxonomy (NCBI): domain Eukaryota; kingdom Metazoa; phylum Chordata; class Aves; order Anseriformes; family Anatidae; genus Somateria; species Somateria mollissima. The sequence continues at coordinate 449,848 of CATOCB010000276.1, read as the reverse complement.
CGGGTCATGACGGGACACCGGACCAGGTCCCCGAGTCCGGTCGACACCACAGCCCCAGGTCACCGGGTCAGGTCGGCACCCCGGAACCAGGTCACCGGGTCCTGTCGGGTCCCCGGCCCAGGTCCCCTGGACAGGTCGTTACCCCGGCCCCGGGTCACCGGGTCATGTTGGGTCGCTGTCCCGGGTAGCAGTGTCAGGTGACCACCCCGGCCCCGGGAGACGGAGTCATACCGGGTCCCCGGCCCGGGTCCCCGGGTCAAGTGGTTACCCTGGCCCCAGGTCACCGGGTCAGGTCGGGACCCCGGACCCAGGTCCCCGGGTCGTATCGGGTCGCTGCCCCGGGTACCAGTGTCGGGTGACATCCCCGGCCCCAGGTCCCCGGGTCACGTGGGGTCCCCGGCCCAGGTCACCGGGTCAGGTCGGGACCCCGGACCCAGGTCGGGTCATGTCACGTCCCATGCCCGGGTCCCCGGGTTGGATTTTTACCCAGGCTCCGGGTCACAGGGTCATGTCGGGTCAACGGCCTGGGTACAACGGTCTGGTGACCACCCCGACCCCAGGTCCCCGGGTCATGACGGGACACCGGACCAGGTCCCCGAGTCCGGTCGACACCACAGCCCCAGGTCACCGGGTCAGGTCGGCACCCCGGAACCAGGTCCCCGGGTCCTGTCGGGTCCCCGGCCCAGGTCCCCTGGACAGGTCGTTACCCCGGCCCCGGGTCACCGGGTCATGTCGGGTCGCTGTCCCGGGTAGCAGTGTCAGGTGACCACCCCGGCCCCGGGAGACGGAGTCATACCGAGTCCCCGGCCAGGGTCCCCGGGTCAGGTGGTTACCCTGGCCCCAGGTCACCGGGTCAGGTCGTGACCCCGGACCCAGGTCCCCGGGTCGTATCGGGTCGCTGCCCCGGGTACCAGTGTCGGGTGACATCCCCGGCCCCAGGTCCCCGGGTCACGTGGGGTCCCCGGCCCGGGTCCCCAGGTCACGTGGGGACCCCGGCCCCAGGTGACCAGGTCACGTGGGAACCCGGGCCCCAGGTAACCGGGTCACGTAGAGACACCGGCACCAGGACCCCGGGTCACGTGGGGACCCCGGCCCCAGGTGACCGGGTCACGTGGGGACCCCGGCCCCAGGTGACCGGGTCACGTGATGTCCCCGGCCCGGGTCCCCGGGTCACGTGGGGACCCCGGCCCCAGGTCACCGGGTCACGTGGGGACCCCGGACCCAGGTGACCGGGTCACGTGAGGACACTGGCACCAGGACCCTGGGTCACGTGGGGACCCCGGCCCGGGTCCCCGGGTCACGTGGGGACCCCGGCCCCAGGTCACTGGGTCACGTGGGGACACCGGCACCAGGACCCCGGGTCACGTGGGGACCCCGGCCCCAGGTGACCGGGTCACGTGATGTCCCCGGCCCGGGTCCCCGGGTCACGTGGGGACCCCGGCCCCAGGTCACCGGGTCACGTGGGGACCCCGGACCCAGGTGACCGGGTCACGTGAGGACACTGGCACCAGGACCCTGGGTCACGTGGGGACCCCGGCCCGGGTCCCCGGGTCACGTGGGGACCCCGGCCCCAGGTCACTGGGTCACGTGGGGACACCGGCACCAGGACCCCGGGTCACGTGGGGACCCCGGCCCCAGGTGACCGGGTCACGTGATGTCCCCGGCCCGGGTCCCCGGGTCACGTGGGGACCCCGGCCCCAGGTCACCGGGTCACGTGGGGACCCCGGCACCAGGACCCCGGGTCACGTGGGGACACCGGCCTCAGGACCCCGGGTCACGTGGGGACCCCGGCCCCAGGTCACCGGGTCACGTGGGGACACCGGCACCAGGACCCTGGGTCACGTGGGGACCCCGGCCCCAGGTCACCGGGTCACGTGGGGACACCGGCCCCAGGTCACCGGGTCACGTGGGGACCCCGGCCCCAGGTCACCGGGTCACGTGGGGACACCGGCACCAGGACCCCAGGTCACGTGGGGACCCCGGCCCGGATCCCCGGGTCACGTGGGGACCCCGGCACCAGGACCCCGGGTCACGTGGGGACCCCGGCCCCAGGTCACCGGGTCACGTGATGTCCCCGGCCCGGGTCACCGGGTCACGTGGGGACCCCGGCCCCAGGTCACCGGGTCACGTGGGGTCCCCGGCCCGGGTCCCCGGGTCACGTGGGGACCCCGGCACCAGGACCCCGGGTCACGTGGGGACCCCGGCCCCAGGTCACCGGGTCACGTGGGGACACCGGCCTCAGGTCACCGGGTCACGTGGGGACCCCGGCTCGGGTCCCCGGGTCACGTGGGGACCCCGGCACCAGGACCGGGGGTCACGTGGGGTCCCCGGCCCAGGTCACCGGGTCAGGTCGGGACCCCGGACCCAGGTCGGGTCATGTCACGTCCCATGCCCGGGTCCCCGGGTTGGATTTTTACCCAGGCTCCGGGTCACAGGGTCATGTCGGGTCAACGGCCTGGGTACAACGGTCTGGTGACCACCCCTACCCCAGGTCCCCGGGTCATGACGGGACACCGGACCAGGTCCCCGAGTCCGGTCGACACCACAGCCCCAGGTCACCGGGTCAGGTCGGCACCCCGGAACCAGGTCCCCGGGTCCTGTCGGGTCCCCGGCCCAGGTCCCCTGGACAGGTCGTTACCCCGGCCCCGGGTCACCGGGTCATGTCGGGTCGCTGTCCCGGGTAGCAGTGTCAGGTGACCACCCCGGCCCCGGGAGACGGAGTCATACCGAGTCCCCGGCCAGGGTCCCCGGGTCAGGTGGTTACCCTGGCCCGAGGTCACCGGGTCAGGTCGGGACCCGGACCCAGGTCCCCGGGTCGTATCGGGTCGCTGCCCCGGGTACCAGTGTCGGGTGACATCCCCGGCCCCAGGTCCCCGGGTCACGTGGGGTCCCCGGCCCGGGTCCCCAGGTCACGTGGGGACCCCGGCCCCAGGTGACCGGGTCACGTGGGAACCCGGGCCCCAGGTAACCGGGTCACGTAGAGACACCGGCACCAGGACCCCGGGTCACGTGATGTCCCCGGCCCGGGTCCCCGGGTCACGTGGGGACCCCGGCCCCAGGTCACCGGGTCACGTGGGGACCCCGGCCTCAGGTCACCGGGTCACGTGGGGACCCCGGCACCAGGATCCCGGGTCACGTGGGGACACCGGCCTCAGGACCCCGGGTCACGTGGGGACCCCGGCCCCAGGTCACCGGGTCACGTGGGGACACCGGCACCAGGACCAGGGTCACGTGGGGACCCCGGCCCCAGGTCACCGGGTCACGTGGGGACACCGGCCCCAGGTCACCGGGTCACGTGGGGACCCCGGCCCCAGGTCACCGGGTCACGTGGGGACACCGGCACCAGGACCCCGGGTCACGTGGGGAACCCGGCCCGGATCCCCGGGTCACGTGGGGACCCCGGCACCAGGACCCCGGGTCACGTGGGGACCCCGGCCCCAGGTCACCGGGTCACGTGATGTCCCCGGCCCGGGTCCCCGGGTCACGTGGGGACCCCGGCCCCAGGTCACCGGGTCACGTGGGGTCCCCGGCCCGGGTCCCCGGGTCACGTGGGGACCCCGGCACCAGGACCCCGGGTCACGTGGGGACCCCGGCCCCAGGTCACCGGGTCACGTGGGGACACTGGCCTCAGGTCACCGGGTCACGTGGGGACCCCGGCTCGGGTCCCCGGGTCACGTGGGGACCCCGGCACCAGGACCCGGGGTCACGTGGGGACCCCGGCCCGGGTCCCCGGGTCACGTGGGAACCCAGGCACCAGGACCCCGGGTCACGTGGGGACCCCGGCCCCAGGTCACCGGGTCACGTGGGGACCCCGACACCAGGACCCCGGGTCACGTGGGGACCCCGGCCCCAGGTCACCGGGTCACGTGGGGATCCCGGCCCCAGGTCGGGTCATGTCACGTCCCATGCCCGGGTCCCCGGGTTGGATTTTTACCCAGGCCCCGGGTCACAGGGTCATGTCGGCTCAACGGCCTGGGTACAACGGTCTGGTGACCACCCCGACCCCAGGTCCCCGGGTCATGACGGGACACCGGACCAGGTCCCCGAGTCCGGTCGACACCACAGCCCCAGGTCACCGGGTCAGGTCGGCACCCCGGAACCAGGTCCCCGGGTCCTGTCGGGTCCCCGGCCCAGGTCCCCTGGACAGGTCGTTACCCCGGCCCCGGGTCACCGGGTCATGTCGGGTCGCTGTCCCGGGTACCAGTGTCAGGTGACCACCCCGGCCCCGGGAGACGGAGTCATACCGGGTCCCCGGCCCGGGTCCCCGGGTCAGGTGGTTACCCTGGCCCCAGGTCACCGGGTCAGGTCGGGACCCCGGACCCAGGTCCCCGGGTCGTATCGGGTCGCTGCCCCGGGTACCAGTGTCGGGTGACATCCCCTGCCCCAGGTCCCCGGGTCACGTGGGGTCCCCGGCCCGGGTCGCCGGGTTGCATCGGGACACCAGCGAAGGATCACCGGGTCCTGTCGGGTCCCCGGCCCGGGTCCCCTGGACAGGTCGTTAACCCGGCCACAGGTCCCCGGGTTGGATTTTTACCCAGGCCCCGGGTCGGATTTTTACTCAGGCCCCGGGTCACAGGGTCATGTCGGGTCAACGGCCTGGGTACAACGGTCTGGTGACCACTCCGACCCCAGGTCCCCGGGTCATGACGGGACACCGGACCAGGTCCCCGAGTCCGGTCGACACCACAGCCCCAGGTCACCGGGTCAGGTCGGCACCCCGGAACCAGGTCCCCGGGTCCTGTCGGGTCCCCGGCCCAGGTCCCCTGGACAGGTCGTTACCCCGGCCCCGGGTCACCGGGTCATGTCGGGTCGCTGTCCCGGGTAGCAGTGTCAGGTGACCACCCCGGCCCCGGGAGACGGAGTCATACCGGGTCCCCGGCCCGAGTCCCCGGGTCAGGTGGTTACCCTGGCCCAAGGTCACCGGGTCAGGTCGGGACCCCGGACCCAGGTCGGGTCATGTCATGTCCCATGCCCGGGTCCCCGGGTTGGATTTTTACCCAGGCCCCGGGTCACAGGGTCATGTCGGGTCAACGGCCTGGGTACAACGGTCTGGTGACCACCCCGACCCCAGGTCCCCGGGTCATGACGGGACACCGGACCAGGTCCCCGAGTCCGGTCGACACCACAGCCCCAGGTCACCGGGTCAGGTCGGCACCCCGGAACCAGGTCACCGGGTCCTGTCGGGTCCCCGGCCCAGGTCCCCTGGACAGGTCGTTACCCCGGCCCCGGGTCACCGGGTCATGTCGGGTCGCTGTCCCGGGTACCAGTGTCAGGTGACCACCCCGGCCCCGGGCGACAGAGTCATACCGAGTCCCCGGCCCGGGTCCCCGGGTCAGGTGGTTACCCTGGCCCCAGGTCACCGGGTCAGGTCGGGACCCCGGACCCAGGTCCCCGGGTCGTATCGGGTCGCTGCCCCGGGTACCAGTGTCGGGTGACATCCCCGGCCCCAGGTCCCCGGGTCACGTGGGGTCCCCGGCCCGGGTCCCCAGGTCACGTGGGGAGCCCGGCCCCAGGTGACCGGGTCACGTGGGGACCCGGGCCCCAGGTGACTGGGTCACGTGGGGACACCGGCACCAGGACCCCGGGTCACGTGGGGACCCCGGCCCCAGGTCACCGGGTCACGTGGGGACCCCGGCCCCAGGTCTACGGGTCACGTGGGGACACCGGCACCAGGACCCCGGGTCACGTGGGGACCCCGGCCCGGGTCCCCGGGTCACGTGGGGACCCCGGCACCAGGACCCCGGGTCACGTGGAGACCCCGGCCCAGGTGACCGGGTCACGTGATGTCCCCGGCCCGGGTCCCCGGGTCACGTGGGGACCCCGGCCGTAGGTCACCGGGTCACGTGGGGTCCCTGGCCCGGGTCCCCGGGTCACGTGGGGACACCGGCACCAGGACTCCGGGTCACGTGGGGACCCCGGCCCCAGGTGACCGGGTCACGTGATGTCCCCGGCCCGGGTCCCCGGGTCACGTGGGGACCCCGGCCCCAGGTCACCGGGTCACGTGGGGTCCCCGGCCCGGGTCCCCGGGTCACGTGGGGACACCGGCACCAGGACCCCGGGTCACGTGGGGACCCCGGCCCGGGTCCCCGGGTCACGTGGGAACCCAGGCACCAGGACCCCGGGTCACGTGGGGACCCCGGCCCCAGGTCACCGGGTCACGTGGGGACCCCGACACCAGGACCCCGGGTCACGTGGGGACCCCGGCCCCAGGTGACCGGGTCACGTGGGGATCCCGGCCCCAGGTGACCGGGTCACGTGATGTCCCCGGCCCGGGTCCCCGGGTCACGTGGGGACCCCAGCACCAGGACCCCGGGTCACGTGGGGACCCCGGCCCCAGGTGACCGGGTCACGTGATGTCCCCGGCCCGGGTCCCCGGGTCACGTGGGGACCCCGGCCCCAGGTCACCGGGTCACGTGGGGTCCCCGGCCCGGGTCCCCGGGTCACTTGGGGACCCCGGCACCAGGACCCCGGGTCACGTGGGGACCCTCGCCCCAGGTCACCGGGTCACGTGGGGACCCCGGCCCGGGTCCTCGGGTCACGTGGGGACCCCGGCACCAGGACCCCGGGTCAAGTGGGGACCCCGGCCCCAAGTCAGCGGGTCACGTGGGGACCCCGGCACCAGGACCCCGGGTCACGTGGGGACCCCGGCCCGGGTCCCCGGGTCACGTGGGGTCCCCGGCACCAGGACCCCGGGTCACGTGGGGACCCCGGCCCCAGGTGACCGGGTCACGTGATGTCCCCGGCCCGGTTCCCCGGGTCACGTGGGGACCCCGGCCCCAGGTCACCGGGTCAAGTGGGGTCCCCGGCCCGGGTCCCCGGGTCACGTGGGAACCCCGGCACCAGGACCCCGGGTCACGTGGGGACCCCGGCCCCAGGTCACCGGGTCACGTGGGGACCCCAGCCTCAGGTCACCGGGTCACGTGGGGACCCCGGCCCCAGGTGACCGGGTCACGTGGGGACCCCGGCCCCAGGTCACCGGGTCACGTGGGGACCCCGACACCAGGACCCCGGGTCACGTGGGGACCCCGGCCCCAGGTGACCGGGTCACATGGGGATCCCGGCCCCAGGTGACCGGGTCACGTGATGTCCCCGGCCCGGGTCCCCGGGTCACGTGGGGACCCCAGCACCAGGACCCCGGGTCACGTGGGGACCCCGGCCCCAGGTGACCGGGTCACGTGATGTCCCCGGCCCGGGTCCCCGGGTCACGTGGGGACCCCGGCCCCAGGTCACCGGGTCACGTGGGGTCCCCGGCCCGGGTCCCCGGGTCACTTGGGGACCCCGGCACCAGGACCCCGGGTCACGTGGGGACCCTCGCCCGAGGTCACCGGGTCACGTGGGGACCCCGGCCCGGGTCCTCGGGTCACGTGGGGACCCCGGCACCAGGACCCCGGGTCAAGTGGGGACCCCGGCCCCAAGTCAGCGGGTCACGTGGGGACCCCGGCACCAGGACCCCGGGTCACGTGGGGACCCCGGCCCGGGTCCCCGGGTCACGTGGGGTCCCCGGCACCAGGACCCCGGGTCACGTGGGGACCCCGGCCCCAGGTGACCGGGTCACGTGATGTCCCCGGCCCGGGTCCCCGGGTCACGTGGGGACCCCGGCCCCAGGTCACCGGGTCACGTGGGGTCCCCGGCCCGGGTCCCCGGGTCACGTGGGGACCCCGGCACCAGGACCCCGGGTCACGTGGGGACCCCGGCCCCAGGACCCCGGGTCACGTGGGGACCCCGGCCTCAGGTCACCGGGTCACGTGGGGACCCCGGCCCCAGGTGACCGGGTCACGTGGGGACCCCGGCCCCAGGTCACCGGGTCACGTGGGGACCCCGGCCCCAGGTCACCGGGTCACGTGGGGACACCGGCACCAGGACCCTGGGTCACGTGGGGACCCCGGCCCGGGTGACCGGGTCACGTGATGTCCCCGGCCCGGGTCCCCAGGTCACGTGGGGACCCCGGCCGTAGGTCACCGGGTCACGTGGGGTCCCCGGCCCGGGTCCCCGGGTCACGTGGGGACACCGGCACCAGGACTCCGGGTCACGTGGGGACCCCGGCCCCAGGTGACCGGGTCACGTGATGTCCCCGGCCCGGGTCCCCGGGTCACGTGGGGACCCCGGCCCCAGGTCACCGGGTCACGTGGGGTCCCCGGCCCGGCTCCCCGGGTCACGTGGGGACACCGGCACCAGGACCCCGGGTCACGTGGGGACCCCGGCCCGGGTCCCCGGGTCACGTGGGAACCCAGGCACCAGGACCCCGGGTCACGTGGGGACCCCGGCCCCAGGTCACCGGGTCATGTGGGGACCCCGACACCAGGACCCCGGGTCACGTGGGGACCCCGGCCCCTGGTGACCGGGTCACGTGGGGATCCCGGCCCCAGGTGACCGGGTCACGTGATGTCCCCGGCCCGGGTCCCCGGGTCACGTGGGGACCCCAGCACCAGGACCCCGGGTCACGTGGGGACCCCGGCCCCAGGTGACCGGGTCACGTGATGTCCCCGGCCCGGGTCCCCGGGTCACGTGGGGACCCCGGCCCCAGGTCACCGGGTCACGTGGGGTCCCCGGCCCGGGTCCCCGGGTCACTTGGGGACCCCGGCACCAGGACCCCGGGTCACGTGGGGACCCTCGCCCCAGGTCACCGGGTCACGTGGGGACCCCGGCCCGGGTCCTCGGGTCACGTGGGGACCCCGGCACCAGGACCCCGGGTCAAGTGGGGACCCCGGCCCCAAGTCAGCGGGTCACGTGGGGACCCCGGCACCAGGACCCCGGGTCACGTGGGGACCCCGGCCCGGGTCACCGGGTCACGTGGGGACCCCGGCCCCAGGTCACCGGGTCACGTGGGGTCCCCGGCCCGGGTCCCCGGGTCACGTGGGGACCCCGGCACCAGGACCCCGGGTCACGTGGGGACCCCGGCCCCAGGTCACCAGGTCACGTGGGGACACCGGCCTCAGGTCACCGGGTCAAGTGGGGACCCCGGCTCGGGTCCCCGGGTCACGTGGGGACCCCGGCACCAGGACCGGGGGTCACGTGGGGACCCCGGCCCGGGTCCCCGGGTCACGTGGGAACCCAGGCACCAGGACCCCGGGTCACGTGGGGACCCCGGCCCCAGGTCACCGGGTCACGTGGGGATCCCGGCCCCAGGTCGGGTCATGTCACGTCCCATGCCCGGGTCCCCGGGTTGGATTTTTACCCAGGCCCCGGGTCACAGGGTCATGTCAGCTCAACGGCCTGGGTACAACGGTCTGGTGACCACCCCGACCCCAGGTCCCCGGGTCATGACGGGACACCGGACCAGGTCCCCGAGTCCGGTCGACACCACAGCCCCAGGTCACCGGGTCAGGTCGGCACCCCGGAACCAGGTCCCCGGGTCCTGTCGGGTCCCCGGCCCAGGTCCCCTGGACAGGTCGTTACCCCGGCCCCGGGTCACCGGGTCATGTCGGGTCGCTGTCCCGGGTACCAGTGTCAGGTGACCACCCCGGCCCCGGGAGACGGAGTCATACCGGGTCCCCGGCCCGGGTCCCCGGGTCAGGTGGTTACCCTGGCCCAAGGTCACCGGGTCAGGTCGGGACCCCGGACCCAGGTCGGGTCATGTCATGTCCCATGCCCGGGTCCCCGGGTTGGATTTTTACCCAGGCCCCGGGTCACAGGGTCATGTCGGCTCAACGGCCTGGGTACAACGGTCTGGTGACCACCCCGACCCCAGGTCCCCGGGTCATGACGGGACACCGGACCAGGTCCCCGAGTCCGGTCGACACCACAGCCCCAGGTCACCGGGTCAGGTCGGCACCCCGGAACCAGGTCACCGGGTCCTGTCGGGTCCCCGGCCCAGGTCCCCTGGACAGGTCGTTACCCCGGCCCCGGGTCACCGGGTCATGTCGGGTCGCTGTCCCGGGTACCAGTGTCAGGTGACCACCCCGGCCCCGGGCGACAGAGTCATACCGAGTCCCCGGCCCGGGTCCCCGGGTCAGGTGGTTACCCTGGCCCCAGGTCACCGGGTCAGGTCGGGACCCCGGACCCAGGTCCCCGGGTCGTATCGGGTCGCTGCCCCGGGTACCAGTGTCGGGTGACATCCCCGGCCCCAGGTCCCCGGGTCACGTGGGGTCCCCGGCCCGGGTCCCCAGGTCACGTGGGGACCCCGGCCCCAGGTGACCGGGTCACGTGGGGACCCGGGCCCCAGGTGACTGGGTCACGTGGGGACACCGGCACCAGGACCCCGGGTCACGTGGGGACCCTGGCCCCAGGTGACCAGGTCACGAAGGGACCCCGGCCCCAGGTGACCGGGTCACGTGGGGACACCGGCCCCAGGTCTACGGGTCACGTGGGGACACCGGCACCAGGACCCCGGGTCACGTGGGGACCCCGGCCCGGGTCCCCGGGTCACGTGGGGACCCCGGCACCAGGACCCCGGGTCACGTGGAGACCCCGGCCCAGGTGACCGGGTCACGTGATGTCCCCGGCCCGGGTCCCCGGGTCACGTGGGGACCCCGGCCGTAGGTCACCGGGTCACGTGGGGTCCCTGGCCCGGGTCCCCGGGTCACGTGGGGACACCGGCACCAGGACTCCGGGTCACGTGGGGACCCCGGCCCCAGGTGACCGGGTCACGTGATGTCCCCGGCCCGGGTCCCCGGGTCACGTGGGGACCCCGGCCCCAGGTCACCGGGTCACGTGGGGTCCCCGGCCCGGGTCCCCGGGTCACGTGGGGACACCGGCACCAGGACCCCGGGTCACGTGGGGACCCCGGCCCGGGTCCCCGGGTCACGTGGGAACCCAGGCACCAGGACCCCGGGTCACGTGGGGACCCCGGCCCCAGGTCACCGGGTCACGTGGGGACCCCCACACCAGGACCCCGGGTCACGTGGGGACCCCGGCCCCAGGTGACCGGGTCACGTGGGGATCCCGGCCCGGGTCCCCGGGTCACTTGGGGACCCCGGCACCAGGACCCCGGGTCACGTGGGGACCCTCGCCCGAGGTCACCGGGTCACGTGGGGACCCCGGCCCGGGTCCTCGGGTCACGTGGGGACCCCGGCACCAGGACCCCGGGTCAAGTGGGGACCCCGGCCCCAAGTCAGCGGGTCACGTGGGGACCCCGGCACCAGGTCACCGGGTCACGTGGGGACCCCGGCCCGGGTCCCCGGGTCACGTGGGGTCCCCGGCACCAGGTCACCGGGTCACGTGGGGACCCCGGCCCCAGGTGACCGGGTCACGTGATGTCCCCGGCCCGGGTCCCCGGGTCACGTGGGGACCCCGGCCCCAGGTCACCGGGTCACGTGGGGTCCCCGGCCCGGGTCCCCGGGTCACGTGGGGACCCCGGCACCAGGACCCCGGGTCACGTGGGGACCCCGGCCCCAGGACCCCGGGTCACGTGGGGACCCCGGCCTCAGGTCACCGGGTCACGTGGGGACCCCGGCCCCAGGTCACCGGGTCACGTGGGGACACCGGCACCAGGACCCTGGGTCACGTGGGGACCCCGGCCCGGGTGACCGGGTCACGTGATGTCCCCGGCCCGGGTCCCCAGGTCACGTGGGGACCCCGGCCGTAGGTCACCGGGTCACGTGGGGTCCCCGGCCCGGGTCCCCGGGTCACGTGGGGACACCGGCACCAGGACTCCGGGTCACGTGGGGACCCCGGCCCCAGGTGACCGGGTCACGTGATGTCCCCGGCCCGGGTCCCCGGGTCACGTGGGGACCCCGGCCCCAGGTCACCGGGTCACGTGGGGTCCCCGGCCCGGGTCCCCGGGTCACGTGGGGACACCGGCACCAGGACCCCGGGTCACGTGGGGACCCCGGCCCGGGTCCCCGGGTCACGTGGGAACCCAGGCACCAGGACCCCGGGTCACGTGGGGACCCCGGCCCCAGGTCACCGGGTCACGTGGGGACCCCGACACCAGGACCCCGGGTCACGTGGGGACCCTGGCCCCAGGTGACCAGGTCACGAAGGGACCCCGGCCCCAGGTGACCGGGTCACGTGGGGACACCGGCCCCAGGTCTACGGGTCACGTGGGGACACCGGCACCAGGACCCCGGGTCACGTGGGGACCCCGGCCCGGGTCCCCGGGTCACGTGGGGACCCCGGCACCAGGACCCCGGGTCACGTGGAGACCCCGGCCCAGGTGACCGGGTCACGTGATGTCCCCGGCCCGGGTCCCCGGGTCACGTGGGGACCCCGGCCGTAGGTCACCGGGTCACGTGGGGTCCCTGGCCCGGGTCCCCGGGTCACGTGGGGACACCGGCACCAGGACTCCGGGTCACGTGGGGACCCCGGCCCCAGGTGACCGGGTCACGTGATGTCCCCGGCCCGGGTCCCCGGGTCACGTGGGGACCCCGGCCCCAGGTCACCGGGTCACGTGGGGTCCCCGGCCCGGGTCCCCGGGTCACGTGGGGACACCGGCACCAGGACCCCGGGTCACGTGGGGACCCCGGCCCGGGTCCCCGGGTCACGTGGGAACCCAGGCACCAGGACCCCGGGTCACGTGGGGACCCCGGCCCCAGGTCACCGGGTCACGTGGGGACCCCCACACCAGGACCCCGGGTCACGTGGGGACCCCGGCCCCAGGTGACCGGGTCACGTGGGGATCCCGGCCCGGGTCCCCGGGTCACTTGGGGACCCCGGCACCAGGACCCCGGGTCACGTGGGGACCCTCGCCCGAGGTCACCGGGTCACGTGGGGACCCCGGCCCGGGTCCTCGGGTCACGTGGGGACCCCGGCACCAGGACCCCGGGTCAAGTGGGGACCCCGGCCCCAAGTCAGCGGGTCACGTGGGGACCCCGGCACCAGGTCACCGGGTCACGTGGGGACCCCGGCCCGGGTCCCCGGGTCACGTGGGGTCCCCGGCACCAGGACCCCGGGTCACGTGGGGACCCCGGCCCCAGGTGACCGGGTCACGTGATGTCCCCGGCCCGGGTCCCCGGGTCACGTGGGGACCCCGGCCCCAGGTCACCGGGTCACGTGGGGTCCCCGGCCCGGGTCCCCGGGTCACGTGGGGACCCCGGCACCAGGACCCCGGGTCACGTGGGGACCCCGGCCCCAGGACCCCGGGTCACGTGGGGACCCCGGCCTCAGGTCACCGGGTCACGTGGGGACCCCGGCCCCAGGTCACCGGGTCACGTGGGGACACCGGCACCAGGACCCTGGGTCACGTGGGGACCCCGGCCCGGGTGACCGGGTCACGTGATGTCCCCGGCCCGGGTCCCCAGGTCACGTGGGGACCCCGGCCGTAGGTCACCGGGTCACGTGGGGTCCCCGGCCCGGGTCCCCGGGTCACGTGGGGACACCGGCACCAGGACTCCGGGTCACGTGGGGACCCCGGCCCCAGGTGACCGGGTCACGTGATGTCCCCGGCCCGGGTCCCCGGGTCACGTGGGGACCCCGGCCCCAGGTCACCGGGTCACGTGGGGTCCCCGGCCCGGGTCCCCGGGTCACGTGGGGACACCGGCACCAGGACCCCGGGTCACGTGGGGACCCCGGCCCGGGTCCCCGGGTCACGTGGGAACCCAGGCACCAGGACCCCGGGTCACGTGGGGACCCCGGCCCCAGGTCACCGGGTCACGTGGGGACCCCGACACCAGGACCCCGGGTCACGTGGGGACCCCGGCCCCTGGTGACCGGGTCACGTGGGGATCCCGGCCCCAGGTGACCGGGTCACGTGATGTCCCCGGCCCGGGTCCCCGGGTCACGTGGGGACCCCAGCACCAGGACCCCGGGTCACGTGGGGACCCCGGCCCCAGGTGACCGGGTCACGTGATGTCCCCGGCCCGGATCCCCGGGTCACGTGGGGACCCCGGCCCCAGGTCACCGGGTCACGTGGGGTCCCCGGCCCGGGTCCCCGGGTCACTTGGGGACCCCGGCACCAGGACCCCGGGTCACGTGGGGACCCTCGCCCCAGGTCACCGGGTCACGTGGGGACCCCGGCCCGGGTCCTCGGGTCACGTGGGGACCCCGGCACCAGGACCCCGGGTCAAGTGGGGACCCCGGCCCCAAGTCAGCGGGTCACGTGGGGACCCCGGCACCAGGACCCCGGGTCACGTGGGGACCCCGGCCCGGGTCCCCGGGTCACGTGGGGTCCCCGGCACCAGGACCCCGGGTCACGTGGGGACCCCGGCCCCAGGTGACCGGGTCACGTGATGTCCCCGGCCCGGGTCCCCGGGTCACGTGGGGACCCCGGCCCCAGGTCACCGGGTCACGTGGGGTCCCCGGCCCGGGTCCCCGGGTCACGTGGGGACCCCGGCACCAGGACCCCGGGTCACGTGGGGACCCCGGCCCCAGGACCCCGGGTCACGTGGGGACCCCGGCCTCAGGTCACCGGGTCACGTGGGGACCCCGGCTCGGGTCCCCGGGTCACGTGGGGACCCCGGCACCAGGACCCCGGGTCACGTGGGGACACCGGCCCCAGGTCACCGGGTCACGTGGGGACCCCGGCCCCAGGTCACCGGGTCACGTGGGGACACCGGCACCAGGACCCCGGGTCACGTGGGGACCCCGGCCCCAGGTCACCGGGTCACGTGATGTCCCCGGCCCGGGTCACCGGGTCACGTGGGGACCCCGGCCCCAGGTCACCGGGTCACGTGGGGTCCCCGGCCCGGGTCCCCGGGTCACGTGGGGACCCCGGCACCAGGACCCCGGGTCACGTGGGGACCCCGGCCCCAGGTCACCGGGTCACGTGGGGACACCGGCCTCAGGTCACCGGGTCACGTGGGGACCCCGGCTCGGGTCCCCGGGTCACGTGGGGACCCCGGCACCAGGACCGGGGGTCACGTGGGGACCCCGGCCCGGGTCCCCGGGTCACGTGGGAACCCAGGCACCAGGACCCCGGGTCACGTGGGGACCCCGGCCCCAGGTCACCGGGTCACGTGGGGATCCCGGCCCCAGGTCGGGTCATGTCACGTCCCATGCCCGGGTCCCCGGGTTGGATTTTTACCCAGGCCCCGGGTCACAGGGTCATGTCAGCTCAACGGCCTGGGTACAACGGTCTGGTGACCACCCCGACCCCAGGTCCCCGGGTCATGACGGGACACCGGACCAGGTCCCCGAGTCCGGTCGACACCACAGCCCCAGGTCACCGGGTCAGGTCGGCACCCCGGAACCAGGTCCCCGGGTCCTGTCGGGTCCCCGGCCCAGGTCCCCTGGACAGGTCGTTACCCCGGCCCCGGGTCACCGGGTCATGTCGGGTCGCTGTCCCGGGTACCAGTGTCAGGTGACCACCCCGGCCCCGGGAGACGGAGTCATACCGGGTCCCCGGCCCGGGTCCCCGGGTCAGGTGGTTACCCTGGCCCAAGGTCACCGGGTCAGGTCGGGACCCCGGACCCAGGTCGGGTCATGTCATGTCCCATGCCCGGGTCCCCGGGTTGGATTTTTACCCAGGCCCTGGGTCACAGGGTCATGTCGGGTCAACGGCCTGGGTACAACGGTCTGGTGACCACCCCGACCCCAGGTCCCCGGGTCATGACGGGACACCGGACCAGGTCCCCGAGTCCGGTCGACACCACAGCCCCAGGTCACCGGGTCAGGTCGGCACCCCGGAACCAGGTCACCGGGTCCTGTCGGGTCCCCGGCCCAGGTCCCCTGGACAGGTCGTTACCCCGGCCCCGGGTCACCGGGTCATGTCGGGTCGCTGTCCCGGGTACCAGTGTCAGGTGACCACCCCGGCCCCGGGCGACAGAGTCATACCGAGTCCCCGGCCCGGGTCCCCGGGTCAGGTGGTTACCCTGGCCCCAGGTCACCGGGTCAGGTCGGGACCCCGGACCCAGGTCCCCGGGTCGTATCGGGTCGCTGCCCCGGGTACCAGTGTCGGGTGACATCCCCGGCCCCAGGTCCCCGGGTCACGTGGGGTCCCCGGCCCGGGTCCCCAGGTCACGTGGGGACCCCGGCCCCAGGTGACCGGGTCACGTGGGGACCCGGGCCCCAGGTGACTGGGTCACGTGGGGACACCGGCACCAGGACCCCGGGTCACGTGGGGACCCTGGCCCCAGGTGACCAGGTCACGAAGGGACCCCGGCCCCAGGTGACCGGGTCACGTGGGGACACCGGCACCAGGACCCTGGGTCACGTGGGGACCCCGGCCCGGGTCCCCGGGTCACGTGGGGACCCCGGACCCAGGTCACCGGGTCACGTGGGGACCCCGGCCCCAGGTCTACGGGTCACGTGGGGACACCGGCACCAGGACCCCGGGTCACGTGGGGACCCCGGCCCGGGTCCCCGGGTCACGTGGGGACCCCGGCACCAGGACCCCGGGTCACGTGGAGACCCCGGCCCAGGTGACCGGGTCACGTGATGTCCCCGGCCCGGGTCCCCGGGTCACGTGGGGACCCCGGCCGTAGGTCACCGGGTCACGTGGGGTCCCTGGCCCGGGTCCCCGGGTCACGTGGGGACACCGGCACCAGGACTCCGGGTCACGTGGGGACCCCGGCCCCAGGTGACCGGGTCACGTGATGTCCCCGGCCCGGGTCCCCGGGTCACGTGGGGACCCCGGCCCCAGGTCACCGGGTCACGTGGGGTCCCCGGCCCGGGTCCCCGGGTCACGTGGGGACACCGGCACCAGGACCCCGGGTCACGTGGGGACCCCGGCCCGGGTCCCCGGGTCACGTGGGAACCCAGGCACCAGGACCCCGGGTCACGTGGGGACCCCGGCCCCAGGTCACCGGGTCACGTGGGGACCCCGACACCAGGACCCCGGGTCACGTGGGGACCCCGGCCCCAGGTGACCGGGTCACATGGGGATCCCGGCCCCAGGTGACCGGGTCACGTGATGTCCCCGGCCCGGGTCCCCGGGTCACGTGGGGACCCCAGCACCAGGACCCCGGGTCACGTGGGGACCCCGGCCCCAGGTGACCGGGTCACGTGATGTCCCCGGCCCGGGTCCCCGGGTCACGTGGGGACCCCGGCCCCAGGTCACCGGGTCACGTGGGGTCCCCGGCCCGGGTCCCCGGGTCACTTGGGGACCCCGGCACCAGGACCCCGGGTCACGTGGGGACCCTCGCCCGAGGTCACCGGGTCACGTGGGGACCCCGGCCCGGGTCCTCGGGTCACGTGGGGACCCCGGCACCAGGACCCCGGGTCAAGTGGGGACCCCGGCCCCAAGTCAGCGGGTCACGTGGGGACCCCGGCACCAGGACCCCGGGTCACGTGGGGACCCCGGCCCGGGTCCCCGGGTCACGTGGGGTCCCCGGCACCAGGACCCCGGGTCACGTGGGGACCCCGGCCCCAGGTGACCGGGTCACGTGATGTCCCCGGCCCGGGTCCCCGGGTCACGTGGGGACCCCGGCCCCAGGTCACCGGGTCACGTGGGGTCCCCGGCCCGGGTCCCCGGGTCACGTGGGGACCCCGGCACCAGGACCCCGGGTCACGTGGGGACCCCGGCCCCAGGACCCCGGGTCACGTGGGGACCCCGGCCTCAGGTCACCGGGTCACGTGGGGACCCCGGCCCCAGGTGACCGGGTCACGTGGGGACCCCGGCCCCAGGTCACCGGGTCACGTGGGGACCCCGGCCCCAGGTCACCGGGTCACGTGGGGACACCGGCACCAGGACCCTGGGTCACGTGGGGACCCCGGCCCGGGTGACCGGGTCACGTGATGTCCCCGGCCCGGGTCCCCAGGTCACGTGGGGACCCCGGCCGTAGGTCACCGGGTCACGTGGGGTCCCCGGCCCGGGTCCCCGGGTCACGTGGGGACACCGGCACCAGGACTCCGGGTCACGTGGGGACCCCGGCCCCAGGTGACCGGGTCACGTGATGTCCCCGGCCCGGGTCCCCGGGTCACGTGGGGACCCCGGCCCCAGGTCACCGGGTCACGTGGGGTCCCCGGCCCGGCTCCCCGGGTCACGTGGGGACACCGGCACCAGGACCCCGGGTCACGTGGGGACCCCGGCCCGGGTCCCCGGGTCACGTGGGAACCCAGGCACCAGGACCCCGGGTCACGTGGGGACCCCGGCCCCAGGTCACCGGGTCATGTGGGGACCCCGACACCAGGACCCCGGGTCACGTGGGGACCCCGGCCCCTGGTGACCGGGTCACGTGGGGATCCCGGCCCCAGGTGACCGGGTCACGTGATGTCCCCGGCCCGGGTCCCCGGGTCACGTGGGGACCCCAGCACCAGGACCCCGGGTCACGTGGGGACCCCGGCCCCAGGTGACCGGGTCACGTGATGTCCCCGGCCCGGGTCCCCGGGTCACGTGGGGACCCCGGCCCCAGGTCACCGGGTCACGTGGGGTCCCCGGCCCGGGTCCCCGGGTCACTTGGGGACCCCGGCACCAGGACCCCGGGTCACGTGGGGACCCTCGCCCCAGGTCACCGGGTCACGTGGGGACCCCGGCCCGGGTCCTCGGGTCACGTGGGGACCCCGGCACCAGGACCCCGGGTCAAGTGGGGACCCCGGCCCCAAGTCAGCGGGTCACGTGGGGACCCCGGCACCAGGACCCCGGGTCACGTGGGGACCCCGGCCCGGGTCACCGGGTCACGTGGGGACCCCGGCCCCAGGTCACCGGGTCACGTGGGGTCCCCGGCCCGGGTCCCCGGGTCACGTGGGGACCCCGGCACCAGGACCCCGGGTCACGTGGGGACCCCGGCCCCAGGTCACCAGGTCACGTGGGGACACCGGCCTCAGGTCACCGGGTCAAGTGGGGACCCCGGCTCGGGTCCCCGGGTCACGTGGGGACCCCGGCACCAGGACCGGGGGTCACGTGGGGACCCCGGCCCGGGTCCCCGGGTCACGTGGGAACCCAGGCACCAGGACCCCGGGTCACGTGGGGACCCCGGCCCCAGGTCACCGGGTCACGTGGGGATCCCGGCCCCAGGTCGGGTCATGTCACGTCCCATGCCCGGGTCCCCGGGTTGGATTTTTACCCAGGCCCCGGGTCACAGGGTCATGTCAGCTCAACGGCCTGGGTACAACGGTCTGGTGACCACCCCGACCCCAGGTCCCCGGGTCATGACGGGACACCGGACCAGGTCCCCGAGTCCGGTCGACACCACAGCCCCAGGTCACCGGGTCAGGTCGGCACCCCGGAACCAGGTCCCCGGGTCCTGTCGGGTCCCCGGCCCAGGTCCCCTGGACAGGTCGTTACCCCGGCCCCGGGTCACCGGGTCATGTCGGGTCGCTGTCCCGGGTACCAGTGTCAGGTGACCACCCCGGCCCCGGGAGACGGAGTCATACCGGGTCCCCGGCCCGGGTCCCCGGGTCAGGTGGTTACCCTGGCCCAAGGTCACCGGGTCAGGTCGGGACCCCGGACCCAGGTCGGGTCATGTCATGTCCCATGCCCGGGTCCCCGGGTTGGATTTTTACCCAGGCCCCGGGTCACAGGGTCATGTCGGCTCAACGGCCTGGGTACAACGGTCTGGTGACCACCCCGACCCCAGGTCCCCGGGTCATGACGGGACACCGGACCAGGTCCCCGAGTCCGGTCGACACCACAGCCCCAGGTCACCGGGTCAGGTCGGCACCCCGGAACCAGGTCACCGGGTCCTGTCGGGTCCCCGGCCCAGGTCCCCTGGACAGGTCGTTACCCCGGCCCCGGGTCACCGGGTCATGTCGGGTCGCTGTCCCGGGTACCAGTGTCAGGTGACCACCCCGGCCCCGGGCGACAGAGTCATACCGAGTCCCCGGCCCGGGTCCCCGGGTCAGGTGGTTACCCTGGCCCCAGGTCACCGGGTCAGGTCGGGACCCCGGACCCAGGTCCCCGGGTCGTATCGGGTCGCTGCCCCGGGTACCAGTGTCGGGTGACATCCCCGGCCCCAGGTCCCCGGGTCACGTGGGGTCCCCGGCCCGGGTCCCCAGGTCACGTGGGGACCCCGGCCCCAGGTGACCGGGTCACGTGGGGACCCGGGCCCCAGGTGACTGGGTCACGTGGGGACACCGGCACCAGGACCCCGGGTCACGTGGGGACCCTGGCCCCAGGTGACCAGGTCACGAAGGGACCCCGGCCCCAGGTGACCGGGTCACGTGGGGACACCGGCCCCAGGTCTACGGGTCACGTGGGGACACCGGCACCAGGACCCCGGGTCACGTGGGGACCCCGGCCCGGGTCCCCGGGTCACGTGGGGACCCCGGCACCAGGACCCCGGGTCACGTGGAGACCCCGGCCCAGGTGACCGGGTCACGTGATGTCCCCGGCCCGGGTCCCCGGGTCACGTGGGGACCCCGGCCGTAGGTCACCGGGTCACGTGGGGTCCCTGGCCCGGGTCCCCGGGTCACGTGGGGACACCGGCACCAGGACTCCGGGTCACGTGGGGACCCCGGCCCCAGGTGACCGGGTCACGTGATGTCCCCGGCCCGGGTCCCCGGGTCACGTGGGGACCCCGGCCCCAGGTCACCGGGTCACGTGGGGTCCCCGGCCCGGGTCCCCGGGTCACGTGGGGACCCCGGCCCCAGGTCACCGGGTCACGTGGGGTCCCCGGCCCGGGTCCCCGGGTCACGTGGGGACACCGGCACCAGGACCCCGGGTCACGTGGGGACCCCGGCCCGGGTCCCCGGGTCACGTGGGAACCCAGGCACCAGGACCCCGGGTCACGTGGGGACCCCGGCCCCAGGTCACCGGGTCACGTGGGGACCCCGACACCAGGACCCCGGGTCACGTGGGGACCCCGGCCCCAGGTGACCGGGTCACATGGGGATCCCGGCCCCAGGTGACCGGGTCACGTGATGTCCCCGGCCCGGGTCCCCGGGTCACGTGGGGACCCCAGCACCAGGACCCCGGGTCACGTGGGGACCCCGGCCCCAGGTGACCGGGTCACGTGATGTCCCCGGCCCGGGTCCCCGGGTCACGTGGGGACCCCGGCCCCAGGTCACCGGGTCACGTGGGGTCCCCGGCCCGGGTCCCCGGGTCACTTGGGGACCCCGGCACCAGGACCCCGGGTCACGTGGGGACCCTCGCCCGAGGTCACCGGGTCACGTGGGGACCCCGGCCCGGGTCCTCGGGTCACGTGGGGACCCCGGCACCAGGACCCCGGGTCAAGTGGGGACCCCGGCCCCAAGTCAGCGGGTCACGTGGGGACCCCGGCACCAGGACCCCGGGTCACGTGGGGACCCCGGCCCGGGTCCCCGGGTCACGTGGGGTCCCCGGCACCAGGACCCCGGGTCACGTGGGGACCCCGGCCCCAGGTGACCGGGTCACGTGATGTCCCCGGCCCGGGTCCCCGGGTCACGTGGGGACCCCGGCCCCAGGTCACCGGGTCACGTGGGGTCCCCGGCCCGGGTCCCCGGGTCACGTGGGGACCCCGGCACCAGGACCCCGGGTCACGTGGGGACCCCGGCCCCAGGACCCCGGGTCACGTGGGGACCCCGGCCTCAGGTCACCGGGTCACGTGGGGACCCCGGCCCCAGGTGACCGGGTCACGTGGGGACCCCGGCCCCAGGTCACCGGGTCACGTGGGGACCCCGGCCCCAGGTCACCGGGTCACGTGGGGACACCGGCACCAGGACCCTGGGTCACGTGGGGACCCCGGCCCGGGTGACCGGGTCACGTGATGTCCCCGGCCCGGGTCCCCAGGTCACGTGGGGACCCCGGCCGTAGGTCACCGGGTCACGTGGGGTCCCCGGCCCGGGTCCCCGGGTCACGTGGGGACACCGGCACCAGGACTCCGGGTCACGTGGGGACCCCGGCCCCAGGTGACCGGGTCACGTGATGTCCCCGGCCCGGGTCCCCGGGTCACGTGGGGACCCCGGCCCCAGGTCACCGGGTCACGTGGGGTCCCCGGCCCGGGTCCCCGGGTCACGTGGGGACACCGGCACCAGGACCCCGGGTCACGTGGGGACCCCGGCCCGGGTCCCCGGGTCACGTGGGAACCCAGGCACCAGGACCCCGGGTCACGTGGGGACCCCGGCCCCAGGTCACCGGGTCATGTGGGGACCCCGACACCAGGACCCCGGGTCACGTGGGGACCCCGGCCCCTGGTGACCGGGTCACGTGGGGATCCCGGCCCCAGGTGACCGGGTCACGTGATGTCCCCGGCCCGGGTCCCCGGGTCACGTGGGGACCCCAGCACCAGGACCCCGGGTCACGTGGGGACCCCGGCCCCAGGTGACCGGGTCACGTGATGTCCCCGGCCCGGGTCCCCGGGTCACGTGGGGACCCCGGCCCCAGGTCACCGGGTCACGTGGGGTCCCCGGCCCGGGTCCCCGGGTCACTTGGGGACCCCGGCACCAGGACCCCGGGTCACGTGGGGACCCTCGCCCCAGGTCACCGGGTCACGTGGGGACCCCGGCCCGGGTCCTCGGGTCACGTGGGGACCCCGGCACCAGGACCCCGGGTCAAGTGGGGACCCCGGCCCCAAGTCAGCGGGTCACGTGGGGACCCCGGCACCAGGACCCCGGGTCACGTGGGGACCCCGGCCCGGGTCACCGGGTCACGTGGGGACCCCGGCCCCAGGTCACCGGGTCACGTGGGGTCCCCGGCCCGGGTCCCCGGGTCACGTGGGGACCCCGGCACCAGGACCCCGGGTCACGTGGGGACCCCGGCCCCAGGTCACCAGGTCACGTGGGGACACCGGCCTCAGGTCACCGGGTCAAGTGGGGACCCCGGCTCGGGTCCCCGGGTCACGTGGGGACCCCGGCACCAGGACCGGGGGTCACGTGGGGACCCCGGCCCGGGTCCCCGGGTCACGTGGGAACCCAGGCACCAGGACCCCGGGTCACGTGGGGACCCCGGCCCCAGGTCACCGGGTCACGTGGGGATCCCGGCCCCAGGTCGGGTCATGTCACGTCCCATGCCCGGGTCCCCGGGTTGGATTTTTACCCAGGCCCCGGGTCACAGGGTCATGTCAGCTCAACGGCCTGGGTACAA
Source organism: Somateria mollissima (assembly GCA_951411735.1). Classification (NCBI taxonomy): domain Eukaryota; kingdom Metazoa; phylum Chordata; class Aves; order Anseriformes; family Anatidae; genus Somateria; species Somateria mollissima. The sequence continues at coordinate 427,095 of CATOCB010000276.1, read as the reverse complement.
CGGTCTGGTGACCACCCCGACCCCAGGTCCCCGGGTCATGACGGGACACCGGACCAGGTCCCCGAGTCCGGTCGACACCACAGCCCCAGGTCACCGGGTCAGGTCGGCACCCCGGAACCAGGTCCCCGGGTCCTGTCGGGTCCCCGGCCCAGGTCCCCTGGACAGGTCGTTACCCCGGCCCCGGGTCACCGGGTCATGTCGGGTCGCTGTCCCGGGTACCAGTGTCAGGTGACCACCCCGGCCCCGGGAGACGGAGTCATACCGGGTCCCCGGCCCGGGTCCCCGGGTCAGGTGGTTACCCTGGCCCAAGGTCACCGGGTCAGGTCGGGACCCCGGACCCAGGTCGGGTCATGTCATGTCCCATGCCCGGGTCCCCGGGTTGGATTTTTACCCAGGCCCCGGGTCACAGGGTCATGTCGGCTCAACGGCCTGGGTACAACGGTCTGGTGACCACCCCGACCCCAGGTCCCCGGGTCATGACGGGACACCGGACCAGGTCCCCGAGTCCGGTCGACACCACAGCCCCAGGTCACCGGGTCAGGTCGGCACCCCGGAACCAGGTCACCGGGTCCTGTCGGGTCCCCGGCCCAGGTCCCCTGGACAGGTCGTTACCCCGGCCCCGGGTCACCGGGTCATGTCGGGTCGCTGTCCCGGGTACCAGTGTCAGGTGACCACCCCGGCCCCGGGCGACAGAGTCATACCGAGTCCCCGGCCCGGGTCCCCGGGTCAGGTGGTTACCCTGGCCCCAGGTCACCGGGTCAGGTCGGGACCCCGGACCCAGGTCCCCGGGTCGTATCGGGTCGCTGCCCCGGGTACCAGTGTCGGGTGACATCCCCGGCCCCAGGTCCCCGGGTCACGTGGGGTCCCCGGCCCGGGTCCCCAGGTCACGTGGGGACCCCGGCCCCAGGTGACCGGGTCACGTGGGGACCCGGGCCCCAGGTGACTGGGTCACGTGGGGACACCGGCACCAGGACCCCGGGTCACGTGGGGACCCTGGCCCCAGGTGACCAGGTCACGAAGGGACCCCGGCCCCAGGTGACCGGGTCACGTGGGGACACCGGCCCCAGGTCTACGGGTCACGTGGGGACACCGGCACCAGGACCCCGGGTCACGTGGGGACCCCGGCCCGGGTCCCCGGGTCACGTGGGGACCCCGGCACCAGGACCCCGGGTCACGTGGAGACCCCGGCCCAGGTGACCGGGTCACGTGATGTCCCCGGCCCGGGTCCCCGGGTCACGTGGGGACCCCGGCCGTAGGTCACCGGGTCACGTGGGGTCCCTGGCCCGGGTCCCCGGGTCACGTGGGGACACCGGCACCAGGACTCCGGGTCACGTGGGGACCCCGGCCCCAGGTGACCGGGTCACGTGATGTCCCCGGCCCGGGTCCCCGGGTCACGTGGGGACCCCGGCCCCAGGTCACCGGGTCACGTGGGGTCCCCGGCCCGGGTCCCCGGGTCACGTGGGGACACCGGCACCAGGACCCCGGGTCACGTGGGGACCCCGGCCCGGGTCCCCGGGTCACGTGGGAACCCAGGCACCAGGACCCCGGGTCACGTGGGGACCCCGGCCCCAGGTCACCGGGTCACGTGGGGACCCCCACACCAGGACCCCGGGTCACGTGGGGACCCCGGCCCCAGGTGACCGGGTCACGTGGGGATCCCGGCCCGGGTCCCCGGGTCACTTGGGGACCCCGGCACCAGGACCCCGGGTCACGTGGGGACCCTCGCCCGAGGTCACCGGGTCACGTGGGGACCCCGGCCCGGGTCCTCGGGTCACGTGGGGACCCCGGCACCAGGACCCCGGGTCAAGTGGGGACCCCGGCCCCAAGTCAGCGGGTCACGTGGGGACCCCGGCACCAGGTCACCGGGTCACGTGGGGACCCCGGCCCGGGTCCCCGGGTCACGTGGGGTCCCCGGCACCAGGACCCCGGGTCACGTGGGGACCCCGGCCCCAGGTGACCGGGTCACGTGATGTCCCCGGCCCGGGTCCCCGGGTCACGTGGGGACCCCGGCCCCAGGTCACCGGGTCACGTGGGGTCCCCGGCCCGGGTCCCCGGGTCACGTGGGGACCCCGGCACCAGGACCCCGGGTCACGTGGGGACCCCGGCCCCAGGACCCCGGGTCACGTGGGGACCCCGGCCTCAGGTCACCGGGTCACGTGGGGACCCCGGCCCCAGGTCACCGGGTCACGTGGGGACCCCGGCCCCAGGTCACCGGGTCACGTGGGGACACCGGCACCAGGACCCTGGGTCACGTGGGGACCCCGGCCCGGGTGACCGGGTCACGTGATGTCCCCGGCCCGGGTCCCCAGGTCACGTGGGGACCCCGGCCGTAGGTCACCGGGTCACGTGGGGTCCCCGGCCCGGGTCCCCGGGTCACGTGGGGACACCGGCACCAGGACTCCGGGTCACGTGGGGACCCCGGCCCCAGGTGACCGGGTCACGTGATGTCCCCGGCCCGGGTCCCCGGGTCACGTGGGGACCCCGGCCCCAGGTCACCGGGTCACGTGGGGTCCCCGGCCCGGGTCCCCGGGTCACGTGGGGACACCGGCACCAGGACCCCGGGTCACGTGGGGACCCCGGCCCGGGTCCCCGGGTCACGTGGGAACCCAGGCACCAGGACCCCGGGTCACGTGGGGACCCCGGCCCCAGGTCACCGGGTCACGTGGGGACCCCGACACCAGGACCCCGGGTCACGTGGGGACCCCGGCCCCTGGTGACCGGGTCACGTGGGGATCCCGGCCCCAGGTGACCGGGTCACGTGATGTCCCCGGCCCGGGTCCCCGGGTCACGTGGGGACCCCAGCACCAGGACCCCGGGTCACGTGGGGACCCCGGCCCCAGGTGACCGGGTCACGTGATGTCCCCGGCCCGGGTCCCCGGGTCACGTGGGGACCCCGGCCCCAGGTCACCGGGTCACGTGGGGTCCCCGGCCCGGGTCCCCGGGTCACTTGGGGACCCCGGCACCAGGACCCCGGGTCACGTGGGGACCCTCGCCCCAGGTCACCGGGTCACGTGGGGACCCCGGCCCGGGTCCTCGGGACACGTGGGGACCCCGGCACCAGGACCCCGGGTCAAGTGGGGACCCCGGCCCCAAGTCAGCGGGTCACGTGGGGACCCCGGCACCAGGACCCCGGGTCACGTGGGGACCCCGGCCCGGGTCCCCGGGTCACGTGGGGTCCCCGGCACCAGGACCCCGGGTCACGTGGGGACCCCGGCCCCAGGTGACCGGGTCACGTGATGTCCCCGGCCCGGGTCCCCGGGTCACGTGGGGACCCCGGCCCCAGGTCACCGGGTCACGTGGGGTCCCCGGCCCGGGTCCCCGGGTCACGTGGGGACCCCGGCACCAGGACCCCGGGTCACGTGGGGACCCCGGCCCCAGGACCCCGGGTCACGTGGGGACCCCGGCCTCAGGTCACCGGGTCACGTGGGGACCCCGGCTCGGGTCCCCGGGTCACGTGGGGACCCCGGCACCAGGACCCCGGGTCACGTGGGGACACCGGCCCCAGGTCAGCGGGTCAGGTCGGGACCCCGGACCCAGGTCGGGTCATGTCATGTCCCATGCCCGGGTCCCCGGGTTGGATTTTTACCCAGGCCCCGGGTCACAGGGTCATGTCGGGTCAACGGCCTGGGTACAACGGTCTGGTGACCACCCCGACCCCAGGTCCCCGGGTCATGACGGGACACCGGACCAGGTCCCCGAGTCCGGTCGACACCACAGCCCCAGGTCACCGGGTCAGGTCGGCACCCCGGAACCAGGTCCCCGGGTCCTGTCGGGTCCCCGGCCCAGGTCCCCTGGACAGGTCGTTACCCCGGCCCCGGGTCACCGGGTCATGTTGGGTCGCTGTCCCGGGTAGCAGTGTCAGGTGACCACCCCGGCCCCGGGAGACGGAGTCATACCGGGTCCCCGGCCCGGGTCCCCGGGTCAAGTGGTTACCCTGGCCCCAGGTCACCGGGTCAGGTCGGGACCCCGGACCCAGGTCCCCGGGTCGTATCGGGTCGCTGCCCCGGGTACCAGTGTCGGGTGACATCCCCGGCCCCAGGTCCCCGGGTCACGTGGGGTCCCCGGCCCAGGTCACCGGGTCAGGTCGGGACCCCGGACCCAGGTCGGGTCATGTCACGTCCCATGCCCGGGTCCCCGGGTTGGATTTTTACCCAGGCTCCGGGTCACAGGGTCATGTCGGGTCAACGGCCTGGGTACAACGGTCTGGTGACCACCCCGACCCCAGGTCCCCGGGTCATGACGGGACACCGGACCAGGTCCCCGAGTCCGGTCGACACCACAGCCCCAGGTCACCGGGTCAGGTCGGCACCCCGGAACCAGGTCCCCGGGTCCTGTCGGGTCCCCGGCCCAGGTCCCCTGGACAGGTCGTTACCCCGGCCCCGGGTCACCGGGTCATGTCGGGTCGCTGTCCCGGGTAGCAGTGTCAGGTGACCACCCCGGCCCCGGGAGACGGAGTCATACCGAGTCCCCGGCCAGGGTCCCCGGGTCAGGTGGTTACCCTGGCCCGAGGTCACCGGGTCAGGTCGGGACCCCGGACCCAGGTCCCCGGGTCGTATCGGGTCGCTGCCCCGGGTACCAGTGTCGGGTGACATCCCCGGCCCCAGGTCCCCGGGTCACGTGGGGTCCCCGGCCCGGGTCCCCAGGTCACGTGGGGACCCCGGCCCCAGGTGACCGGGTCACGTGGGAACCCGGGCCCCAGGTAACCGGGTCACGTAGAGACACCGGCACCAGGACCCCGGGTCACGTGGGGACCCCGGCCCCAGGTGACCGGGTCACGTGGGGACCCCGGCCCCAGGTGACCGGGTCACGTGATGTCCCCGGCCCGGGTCCCCGGGTCACGTGGGGACCCCGGCCCCAGGTCACCGGGTCACGTGGGGACCCCGGACCCAGGTGACCGGGTCACGTGGGGACACTGGCACCAGGACCCTGGGTCACGTGGGGACCCCGGCCCGGGTCCCCGGGTCACGTGGGGACCCCGGCCCCAGGTCACTGGGTCACGTGGGGACACCGGCACCAGGACCCCGGGTCACGTGGGGACCCCGGCCCCAGGTGACCGGGTCACGTGATGTCCCCGGCCCGGGTCCCCGGGTCACGTGGGGACCCCGGCCCCAGGTCACCGGGTCACGTGGGGACCCCGGCACCAGGACCCCGGGTCACGTGGGGACCCCGGCCCCAGGTGACCGGGTCACGTGATGTCCCCGGCCCGGGTCCCCGGGTCACGTGGGGACCCCGGCCCCAGGTCACCGGGTCACGTGGGGTCCCCGGCCCGGTTCCCCGGGTCACGTGGGGACCCCGGCACCAGGACCCCGGGTCACGTGGGGACCCCGGCCCCAGGACCCCGGGTCACGTGGGGACCCCGGCCTCAGGTCACCGGGTCACGTGGGGACCCCGGCTCGGTTCCCCGGGTCACGTGGGGACCCCGGCACCAGGACCCCGGGTCACGTGGGGACACCGGCCCCAGGTCAGCGGGTCAGGTCGGGACCCCGGACCCAGGTCGGGTCATGTCATGTCCCATGCCCGGGTCCCCGGGTTGGATTTTTACCCAGGCCCCGGGTCACAGGGTCATGTCGGGTCAACGGCCTGGGTACAACGGTCTGGTGACCACCCCGACCCCAGGTCCCCGGGTCATGACGGGACACCGGACCAGGTCCCCGAGTCCGGTCGACACCACAGCCCCAGGTCACCGGGTCAGGTCGGCACCCCGGAACCAGGTCACCGGGTCCTGTCGGGTCCCCGGCCCAGGTCCCCTGGACAGGTCGTTACCCCGGCCCCGGGTCACCGGGTCATGTTGGGTCGCTGTCCCGGGTAGCAGTGTCAGGTGACCACCCCGGCCCCGGGAGACGGAGTCATACCGGGTCCCCGGCCCGGGTCCCCGGGTCAAGTGGTTACCCTGGCCCCAGGTCACCGGGTCAGGTCGGGACCCCGGACCCAGGTCCCCGGGTCGTATCGGGTCGCTGCCCCGGGTACCAGTGTCGGGTGACATCCCCGGCCCCAGGTCCCCGGGTCACGTGGGGTCCCCGGCCCAGGTCACCGGGTCAGGTCGGGACCCCGGACCCAGGTCGGGTCATGTCACGTCCCATGCCCGGGTCCCCGGGTTGGATTTTTACCCAGGCTCCGGGTCACAGGGTCATGTCGGGTCAACGGCCTGGGTACAACGGTCTGGTGACCACCCCGACCCCAGGTCCCCGGGTCATGACGGGACACCGGACCAGGTCCCCGAGTCCGGTCGACACCACAGCCCCAGGTCACCGGGTCAGGTCGGCACCCCGGAACCAGGTCCCCGGGTCCTGTCGGGTCCCCGGCCCAGGTCCCCTGGACAGGTCGTTACCCCGGCCCCGGGTCACCGGGTCATGTCGGGTCGCTGTCCCGGGTAGCAGTGTCAGGTGACCACCCCGGCCCCGGGAGACGGAGTCATACCGAGTCCCCGGCCAGGGTCCCCGGGTCAGGTGGTTACCCTGGCCCCAGGTCACCGGGTCAGGTCGTGACCCCGGACCCAGGTCCCCGGGTCGTATCGGGTCGCTGCCCCGGGTACCAGTGTCGGGTGACATCCCCGGCCCCAGGTCCCCGGGTCACGTGGGGTCCCCGGCCCGGGTCCCCAGGTCACGTGGGGACCCCGGCCCCAGGTGACCAGGTCACGTGGGAACCCGGGCCCCAGGTAACCGGGTCACGTAGAGACACCGGCACCAGGACCCCGGGTCACGTGGGGACCCCGGCCCCAGGTGACCGGGTCACGTGGGGACCCCGGCCCCAGGTGACCGGGTCACGTGATGTCCCCGGCCCGGGTCCCCGGGTCACGTGGGGACCCCGGCCCCAGGTCACCGGGTCACGTGGGGACCCCGGACCCAGGTGACCGGGTCACGTGAGGACACTGGCACCAGGACCCTGGGTCACGTGGGGACCCCGGCCCGGGTCCCCGGGTCACGTGGGGACCCCGGCCCCAGGTCACTGGGTCACGTGGGGACACCGGCACCAGGACCCCGGGTCACGTGGGGACCCCGGCCCCAGGTGACCGGGTCACGTGATGTCCCCGGCCCGGGTCCCCGGGTCACGTGGGGACCCCGGCCCCAGGTCACCGGGTCACGTGGGGACCCCGGACCCAGGTGACCGGGTCACGTGAGGACACTGGCACCAGGACCCTGGGTCACGTGGGGACCCCGGCCCGGGTCCCCGGGTCACGTGGGGACCCCGGCCCCAGGTCACTGGGTCACGTGGGGACACCGGCACCAGGACCCCGGGTCACGTGGGGACCCCGGCCCCAGGTGACCGGGTCACGTGATGTCCCCGGCCCGGGTCCCCGGGTCACGTGGGGACCCCGGCCCCAGGTCACCGGGTCACGTGGGGACCCCGGCACCAGGACCCCGGGTCACGTGGGGACACCGGCCTCAGGACCCCGGGTCACGTGGGGACCCCGGCCCCAGGTCACCGGGTCACGTGGGGACACCGGCACCAGGACCCTGGGTCACGTGGGGACCCCGGCCCCAGGTCACCGGGTCACGTGGGGACACCGGCCCCAGGTCACCGGGTCACGTGGGGACCCCGGCCCCAGGTCACCGGGTCACGTGGGGACACCGGCACCAGGACCCCGGGTCACGTGGGGACCCCGGCCCGGATCCCCGGGTCACGTGGGGACCCCGGCACCAGGACCCCGGGTCACGTGGGGACCCCGGCCCCAGGTCACCGGGTCACGTGATGTCCCCGGCCCGGGTCACCGGGTCACGTGGGGACCCCGGCCCCAGGTCACCGGGTCACGTGGGGTCCCCGGCCCGGGTCCCCGGGTCACGTGGGGACCCCGGCACCAGGACCCCGGGTCACGTGGGGACCCCGGCCCCAGGTCACCGGGTCACGTGGGGACACCGGCCTCAGGTCACCGGGTCACGTAGGGACCCCGGCTCGGGTCCCCGGGTCACGTGGGGACCCCGGCACCAGGACCGGGGGTCACGTGGGGACCCCGGCCCGGGTCCCCGGGTCACGTGGGAACCCAGGCACCAGGACCCCGGGTCACGTGGGGACCCCGGCCCCAGGTCACCGGGTCACGTGGGGATCCCGGCCCCAGGTCGGGTCATGTCACGTCCCATGCCCGGGTCCCCGGGTTGGATTTTTACCCAGGCCCCGGGTCACAGGGTCATGTCAGCTCAACGGCCTGGGTACAACGGTCTGGTGACCACCCCGACCCCAGGTCCCCGGGTCATGACGGGACACCGGACCAGGTCCCCGAGTCCGGTCGACACCACAGCCCCAGGTCACCGGGTCAGGTCGGCACCCCGGAACCAGGTCCCCGGGTCCTGTCGGGTCCCCGGCCCAGGTCCCCTGGACAGGTCGTTACCCCGGCCCCGGGTCACCGGGTCATGTCGGGTCGCTGTCCCGGGTACCAGTGTCAGGTGACCACCCCGGCCCCGGGAGACGGAGTCATACCGGGTCCCCGGCCCGGGTCCCCGGGTCAGGTGGTTACCCTGGCCCAAGGTCACCGGGTCAGGTCGGGACCCCGGACCCAGGTCGGGTCATGTCATGTCCCATGCCCGGGTCCCCGGGTTGGATTTTTACCCAGGCCCCGGGTCACAGGGTCATGTCGGGTCAACGGCCTGGGTACAACGGTCTGGTGACCACCCCGACCCCAGGTCCCCGGGTCATGACGGGACACCGGACCAGGTCCCCGAGTCCGGTCGACACCACAGCCCCAGGTCACCGGGTCAGGTCGGCACCCCGGAACCAGGTCCCCGGGTCCTGTCGGGTCCCCGGCCCAGGTCCCCTGGACAGGTCGTTACCCCGGCCCCGGGTCACCGGGTCATGTCGGGTCGCTGTCCCGGGTACCAGTGTCAAGTGACCACCCCGGCCCCGGGCGACAGAGTCATACCGAGTCCCCGGCCCGGGTCCCCGGGTCAGGTGGTTACCCTGGCCCCAGGTCACCGGGTCAGGTCGGGACCCCGGACCCAGGTCCCCGGGTCGTATCGGGTCGCTGCCCCGGGTACCAGTGTCGGGTGACATCCCCGGCCCCAGGTCCCCGGGTCACGTGGGGTCCCCGGCCCGGGTCCCCAGGTCACGTGGGGACCCCGGCCCCAGGTGACCGGGTCACGTGGGGACCCGGGCCCCAGGTGACTGGGTCACGTGGGGACACCGGCACCAGGACCCCGGGTCACGTGGGGACCCTGGCCCCAGGTGACCAGGTCACGAAGGGACCCCGGCCCCAGGTGACCGGGTCACGTGGGGACACCGGCACCAGGACCCTGGGTCACGTGGGGACCCCAGCCCGGGTCCCCGGGTCACGTGGGGACCCCGGCCCCAGGTCACCGGGTCACGTGGGGACCCCGGCCCCAGGTCTACGGGTCACGTGGGGACACCGGCACCAGGACCCCGGGTCACGTGGGGACCCCGGCCCGGGTCCCCGGGTCACGTGGGGACCCCGGCACCAGGACCCCGGGTCACGTGGAGACCCCGGCCCAGGTGACCGGGTCACGTGGGGTCCCTGGCCCGGGTCCCCGGGTCACGTGGGGACACCGGCACCAGGACTCCGGGTCACGTGGGGACCCCGGCCCCAGGTGACCGGGTCACGTGATGTCCCCGGCCCGGGTCCCCGGGTCACGTGGGGACCCCGGCCCCAGGTCACCGGGTCACGTGGGGTCCCCGGCCCGGGTCCCCGGGTCACGTGGGGACACCGGCACCAGGACCCCGGGTCACGTGGGGACCCCGGCCCGGGTCCCCGGGTCACGTGGGAACCCAGGCACCAGGACCCCGGGTCACGTGGGGACCCCGGCCCCAGGTCACCGGGTCACGTGGGGACCCCGACACCAGGACCCCGGGTCACGTGGGGACCCCGGCCCCAGGTGACCGGGTCACATGGGGATCCCGGCCCCAGGTGACCGGGTCACGTGATGTCCCCGGCCCGGGTCCCCGGGTCACGTGGGGACCCCAGCACCAGGACCCCGGGTCACGTGGGGACCCCGGCCCCAGGTGACCGGGTCACGTGATGTCCCCGGCCCGGGTCCCCGGGTCACGTGGGGACCCCGGCCCCAGGTCACCGGGTCACGTGGGGTCCCCGGCCCGGGTCCCCGGGTCACTTGGGGACCCCGGCACCAGGACCCCGGGTCACGTGGGGACCCTCGCCCGAGGTCACCGGGTCACGTGGGGACCCCGGCCCGGGTCCTCGGGTCACGTGGGGACCCCGGCACCAGGACCCCGGGTCAAGTGGGGACCCCGGCCCCAAGTCAGCGGGTCACGTGGGGACCCCGGCACCAGGACCCCGGGTCACGTGGGGACCCCGGCCCGGGTCCCCGGGTCACGTGGGGTCCCCGGCACCAGGACCCCGGGTCACGTGGGGACCCCGGCCCCAGGTGACCGGGTCACGTGATGTCCCCGGCCCGGGTCCCCGGGTCACGTGGGGACCCCGGCCCCAGGTCACCGGGTCACGTGGGGTCCCCGGCCCGGGTCCCCGGGTCACGTGGGGACCCCGGCACCAGGACCCCGGGTCACGTGGGGACCCCGGCCCCAGGACCCCGGGTCACGTGGGGACCCCGGCCTCAGGTCACCGGGTCACGTGGGGACCCCGGCCCCAGGTGACCGGGTCACGTGGGGACCCCGGCCCCAGGTCACCGGGTCACGTGGGGACCCCGGCCCCAGGTCACCGGGTCACGTGGGGACACCGGCACCAGGACCCTGGGTCACGTGGGGACCCCGGCCCGGGTGACCGGGTCACGTGATGTCCCCGGCCCGGGTCCCCAGGTCACGTGGGGACCCCGGCCGTAGGTCACCGGGTCACGTGGGGTCCCCGGCCCGGGTCCCCGGGTCACGTGGGGACACCGGCACCAGGACTCCGGGTCACGTGGGGACCCCGGCCCCAGGTCAGCGGGTCAGGTCGGGACCCCGGCTCGGGTCCCCGGGTCACGTGGGGACCCCGGCACCAGGACTCCGGGTCACGTGGGGACCCCGGCCCCAGGTCAGCGGGTCAGGTCGGGACCCCGGACCCAGGTCGGGTCATGTCATGTCCCATGCCCGGGTCCCCGGGTTGGATTTTTACCCAGGCCCCGGGTCACAGGGTCATGTCGGGTCAACGGCCTGGGTACAACAGTCTGGTGACCACCCCGACCCCAGGTCCCCGGGTCATGACGGGACACCGGACCAGGTCCCCGAGTCCGGTCGACACCACAGCCCCAGGTCACCGGGTCAGGTCGGCACCCCGGAACCAGGTCACCGGGTCCTGTCGGGTCCCCGGCCCAGGTCCCCTGGACAGGTCGTTACCCCGGCCCCGGGTCACCGGGTCATGTTGGGTCGCTGTCCCGGGTAGCAGTGTCAGGTGACCACCCCGGCCCCGGGAGACGGAGTCATACCGGGTCCCCGGCCCGGGTCCCCGGGTCAAGTGGTTACCCTGGCCCCAGGTCACCGGGTCAGGTCGGGACCCCGGACCCAGGTCCCCGGGTCGTATCGGGTCGCTGCCCCGGGTACCAGTGTCGGGTGACATCCCCGGCCCCAGGTCCCCGGGTCACGTGGGGTCCCCGGCCCAGGTCACCGGGTCAGGTCGGGACCCCGGACCCAGGTCGGGTCATGTCACGTCCCATGCCCGGGTCCCCGGGTTGGATTTTTACCCAGGCTCCGGGTCACAGGGTCATGTCGGGTCAACGGCCTGGGTACAACGGTCTGGTGACCACCCCTACCCCAGGTCCCCGGGTCATGACGGGACACCGGACCAGGTCCCCGAGTCCGGTCGACACCACAGCCCCAGGTCACCGGGTCAGGTCGGCACCCCGGAACCAGGTCCCCGGGTCCTGTCGGGTCCCCGGCCCAGGTCCCCTGGACAGGTCGTTACCCCGGCCCCGGGTCACCGGGTCATGTCGGGTCGCTGTCCCGGGTAGCAGTGTCAGGTGACCACCCCGGCCCCGGGAGACGGAGTCATACCGAGTCCCCGGCCAGGGTCCCCGGGTCAGGTGGTTACCCTGGCCCGAGGTCACCGGGTCAGGTCGGGACCCGGACCCAGGTCCCCGGGTCGTATCGGGTCGCTGCCCCGGGTACCAGTGTCGGGTGACATCCCCGGCCCCAGGTCCCCGGGTCACGTGGGGTCCCCGGCCCGGGTCCCCAGGTCACGTGGGGACCCCGGCCCCAGGTGACCGGGTCACGTGGGAACCCGGGCCCCAGGTAACCGGGTCACGTAGAGACACCGGCACCAGGACCCCGGGTCACGTGATGTCCCCGGCCCGGGTCCCCGGGTCACGTGGGGACCCCGGCCCCAGGTCACCGGGTCACGTGGGGACCCCGGCCTCAGGTCACCGGGTCACGTGGGGACCCCGGCACCAGGATCCCGGGTCACGTGGGGACACCGGCCTCAGGACCCCGGGTCACGTGGGGACCCCGGCCCCAGGTCACCGGGTCACGTGGGGACACCGGCACCAGGACCAGGGTCACGTGGGGACCCCGGCCCCAGGTCACCGGGTCACGTGGGGACACCGGCCCCAGGTCACCGGGTCACGTGGGGACCCCGGCCCCAGGTCACCGGGTCACGTGGGGACACCGGCACCAGGACCCCGGGTCACGTGGGGAACCCGGCCCGGATCCCCGGGTCACGTGGGGACCCCGGCACCAGGACCCCGGGTCACGTGGGGACCCCGGCCCCAGGTCACCGGGTCACGTGATGTCCCCGGCCCGGGTCACCGGGTCACGTGGGGACCCCGGCCCCAGGTCACCGGGTCACGTGGGGTCCCCGGCCCGGGTCCCCGGGTCACGTGGGGACCCCGGCACCAGGACCCCGGGTCACGTGGGGACCCCGGCCCCAGGTCACCGGGTCACGTGGGGACACTGGCCTCAGGTCACCGGGTCACGTGGGGACCCCGGCTCGGGTCCCCGGGTCACGTGGGGACCCCGGCACCAGGACCCGGGGTCACGTGGGGACCCCGGCCCGGGTCCCCGGGTCACGTGGGAACCCAGGCACCAGGACCCCGGGTCACGTGGGGACCCCGGCCCCAGGTCACCGGGTCACGTGGGGACCCCGACACCAGGACCCCGGGTCACGTGGGGACCCCGGCCCCAGGTGACCGGGTCACGTGGGGATCCCGGCCCCAGGTCGGGTCATGTCACGTCCCATGCCCGGGTCCCCGGGTTGGATTTTTACCCAGGCCCCGGGTCACAGGGTCATGTCGGCTCAACGGCCTGGGTACAACGGTCTGGTGACCACCCCGACCCCAGGTCCCCGGGTCATGACGGGACACCGGACCAGGTCCCCGAGTCCGGTCGACACCACAGCCCCAGGTCACCGGGTCAGGTCGGCACCCCGGAACCAGGTCCCCGGGTCCTGTCGGGTCCCCGGCCCAGGTCCCCTGGACAGGTCGTTACCCCGGCCCCGGGTCACCGGGTCATGTCGGGTCGCTGTCCCGGGTACCAGTGTCAGGTGACCACCCCGGCCCCGGGAGACGGAGTCATACCGGGTCCCCGGCCCGGGTCCCCGGGTCAGGTGGTTACCCTGGCCCCAGGTCACCGGGTCAGGTCGGGACCCCGGACCCAGGTCCCCGGGTCGTATCGGGTCGCTGCCCCGGGTACCAGTGTCGGGTGACATCCCCTGCCCCAGGTCCCCGGGTCACGTGGGGTCCCCGGCCCGGGTCGCCGGGTTGCATCGGGACACCAGCGAAGGATCACCGGGTCCTGTCGGGTCCCCGGCCCGGGTCCCCTGGACAGGTCGTTAACCCGGCCACAGGTCCCCGGGTTGGATTTTTACCCAGGCCCCGGGTCGGATTTTTACTCAGGCCCCGGGTCACAGGGTCATGTCGGGTCAACGGCCTGGGTACAACGGTCTGGTGACCACTCCGACCCCAGGTCCCCGGGTCATGACGGGACACCGGACCAGGTCCCCGAGTCCGGTCGACACCACAGCCCCAGGTCACCGGGTCAGGTCGGCACCCCGGAACCAGGTCCCCGGGTCCTGTCGGGTCCCCGGCCCAGGTCCCCTGGACAGGTCGTTACCCCGGCCCCGGGTCACCGGGTCATGTCGGGTCGCTGTCCCGGGTAGCAGTGTCAGGTGACCACCCCGGCCCCGGGAGACGGAGTCATACCGGGTCCCCGGCCCGAGTCCCCGGGTCAGGTGGTTACCCTGGCCCAAGGTCACCGGGTCAGGTCGGGACCCCGGACCCAGGTCGGGTCATGTCATGTCCCATGCCCGGGTCCCCGGGTTGGATTTTTACCCAGGCCCCGGGTCACAGGGTCATGTCGGGTCAACGGCCTGGGTACAACGGTCTGGTGACCACCCCGACCCCAGGTCCCCGGGTCATGACGGGACACCGGACCAGGTCCCCGAGTCCGGTCGACACCACAGCCCCAGGTCACCGGGTCAGGTCGGCACCCCGGAACCAGGTCACCGGGTCCTGTCGGGTCCCCGGCCCAGGTCCCCTGGACAGGTCGTTACCCCGGCCCCGGGTCACCGGGTCATGTCGGGTCGCTGTCCCGGGTACCAGTGTCAGGTGACCACCCCGGCCCCGGGCGACAGAGTCATACCGAGTCCCCGGCCCGGGTCCCCGGGTCAGGTGGTTACCCTGGCCCCAGGTCACCGGGTCAGGTCGGGACCCCGGACCCAGGTCCCCGGGTCGTATCGGGTCGCTGCCCCGGGTACCAGTGTCGGGTGACATCCCCGGCCCCAGGTCCCCGGGTCACGTGGGGTCCCCGGCCCGGGTCCCCAGGTCACGTGGGGAGCCCGGCCCCAGGTGACCGGGTCACGTGGGGACCCGGGCCCCAGGTGACTGGGTCACGTGGGGACACCGGCACCAGGACCCCGGGTCACGTGGGGACCCCGGCCCCAGGTCACCGGGTCACGTGGGGACCCCGGCCCCAGGTCTACGGGTCACGTGGGGACACCGGCACCAGGACCCCGGGTCACGTGGGGACCCCGGCCCGGGTCCCCGGGTCACGTGGGGACCCCGGCACCAGGACCCCGGGTCACGTGGAGACCCCGGCCCAGGTGACCGGGTCACGTGATGTCCCCGGCCCGGGTCCCCGGGTCACGTGGGGACCCCGGCCGTAGGTCACCGGGTCACGTGGGGTCCCTGGCCCGGGTCCCCGGGTCACGTGGGGACACCGGCACCAGGACTCCGGGTCACGTGGGGACCCCGGCCCCAGGTGACCGGGTCACGTGATGTCCCCGGCCCGGGTCCCCGGGTCACGTGGGGACCCCGGCCCCAGGTCACCGGGTCACGTGGGGTCCCCGGCCCGGGTCCCCGGGTCACGTGGGGACACCGGCACCAGGACCCCGGGTCACGTGGGGACCCCGGCCCGGGTCCCCGGGTCACGTGGGAACCCAGGCACCAGGACCCCGGGTCACGTGGGGACCCCGGCCCCAGGTCACCGGGTCACGTGGGGACCCCGACACCAGGACCCCGGGTCACGTGGGGACCCCGGCCCCAGGTGACCGGGTCACGTGGGGATCCCGGCCCCAGGTGACCGGGTCACGTGATGTCCCCGGCCCGGGTCCCCGGGTCACGTGGGGACCCCAGCACCAGGACCCCGGGTCACGTGGGGACCCCGGCCCCAGGTGACCGGGTCACGTGATGTCCCCGGCCCGGGTCCCCGGGTCACGTGGGGACCCCGGCCCCAGGTCACCGGGTCACGTGGGGTCCCCGGCCCGGGTCCCCGGGTCACTTGGGGACCCCGGCACCAGGACCCCGGGTCACGTGGGGACCCTCGCCCCAGGTCACCGGGTCACGTGGGGACCCCGGCCCGGGTCCTCGGGTCACGTGGGGACCCCGGCACCAGGACCCCGGGTCAAGTGGGGACCCCGGCCCCAAGTCAGCGGGTCACGTGGGGACCCCGGCACCAGGACCCCGGGTCACGTGGGGACCCCGGCCCGGGTCCCCGGGTCACGTGGGGTCCCCGGCACCAGGACCCCGGGTCACGTGGGGACCCCGGCCCCAGGTGACCGGGTCACGTGATGTCCCCGGCCCGGTTCCCCGGGTCACGTGGGGACCCCGGCCCCAGGTCACCGGGTCACGTGGGGTCCCCGGCCCGGGTCCCCGGGTCACGTGGGGACCCCGGCACCAGGACCCCGGGTCACGTGGGGACCCCGGCCCCAGGTCACCGGGTCACGTGGGGACCCCGGCCTCAGGTCACCGGGTCACGTGGGGACCCCGGCCCCAGGTGACCGGGTCACGTGGGGACCCCGGCCCCAGGTCACCGGGTCACGTGGGGACCCCGACACCAGGACCCCGGGTCACGTGGGGACCCCGGCCCCAGGTGACCGGGTCACATGGGGATCCCGGCCCCAGGTGACCGGGTCACGTGATGTCCCCGGCCCGGGTCCCCGGGTCACGTGGGGACCCCAGCACCAGGACCCCGGGTCACGTGGGGACCCCGGCCCCAGGTGACCGGGTCACGTGATGTCCCCGGCCCGGGTCCCCGGGTCACGTGGGGACCCCGGCCCCAGGTCACCGGGTCACGTGGGGTCCCCGGCCCGGGTCCCCGGGTCACTTGGGGACCCCGGCACCAGGACCCCGGGTCACGTGGGGACCCTCGCCCGAGGTCACCGGGTCACGTGGGGACCCCGGCCCGGGTCCTCGGGTCACGTGGGGACCCCGGCACCAGGACCCCGGGTCAAGTGGGGACCCCGGCCCCAAGTCAGCGGGTCACGTGGGGACCCCGGCACCAGGACCCCGGGTCACGTGGGGACCCCGGCCCGGGTCCCCGGGTCACGTGGGGTCCCCGGCACCAGGACCCCGGGTCACGTGGGGACCCCGGCCCCAGGTGACCGGGTCACGTGATGTCCCCGGCCCGGGTCCCCGGGTCACGTGGGGACCCCGGCCCCAGGTCACCGGGTCACGTGGGGTCCCCGGCCCGGGTCCCCGGGTCACGTGGGGACCCCGGCACCAGGACCCCGGGTCACGTGGGGACCCCGGCCCCAGGACCCCGGGTCACGTGGGGACCCCGGCCTCAGGTCACCGGGTCACGTGGGGACCCCGGCCCCAGGTGACCGGGTCACGTGGGGACCCCGGCCCCAGGTCACCGGGTCACGTGGGGACCCCGGCCCCAGGTCACCGGGTCACGTGGGGACACCGGCACCAGGACCCTGGGTCACGTGGGGACCCCGGCCCGGGTGACCGGGTCACGTGATGTCCCCGGCCCGGGTCCCCAGGTCACGTGGGGACCCCGGCCGTAGGTCACCGGGTCACGTGGGGTCCCCGGCCCGGGTCCCCGGGTCACGTGGGGACACCGGCACCAGGACTCCGGGTCACGTGGGGACCCCGGCCCCAGGTGACCGGGTCACGTGATGTCCCCGGCCCGGGTCCCCGGGTCACGTGGGGACCCCGGCCCCAGGTCACCGGGTCACGTGGGGTCCCCGGCCCGGCTCCCCGGGTCACGTGGGGACACCGGCACCAGGACCCCGGGTCACGTGGGGACCCCGGCCCGGGTCCCCGGGTCACGTGGGAACCCAGGCACCAGGACCCCGGGTCACGTGGGGACCCCGGCCCCAGGTCACCGGGTCATGTGGGGACCCCGACACCAGGACCCCGGGTCACGTGGGGACCCCGGCCCCTGGTGACCGGGTCACGTGGGGATCCCGGCCCCAGGTGACCGGGTCACGTGATGTCCCCGGCCCGGGTCCCCGGGTCACGTGGGGACCCCAGCACCAGGACCCCGGGTCACGTGGGGACCCCGGCCCCAGGTGACCGGGTCACGTGATGTCCCCGGCCCGGGTCCCCGGGTCACGTGGGGACCCCGGCCCCAGGTCACCGGGTCACGTGGGGTCCCCGGCCCGGGTCCCCGGGTCACTTGGGGACCCCGGCACCAGGACCCCGGGTCACGTGGGGACCCTCGCCCCAGGTCACCGGGTCACGTGGGGACCCCGGCCCGGGTCCTCGGGTCACGTGGGGACCCCGGCACCAGGACCCCGGGTCAAGTGGGGACCCCGGCCCCAAGTCAGCGGGTCACGTGGGGACCCCGGCACCAGGACCCCGGGTCACGTGGGGACCCCGGCCGTAGGTCACCGGGTCACGTGGGGACCCCGGCCCCAGGTCACCGGGTCACGTGGGGTCCCCGGCCCGGGTCCCCGGGTCACGTGGGGACCCCGGCACCAGGACCCCGGGTCACGTGGGGACCCCGGCCCCAGGTCACCAGGTCACGTGGGGACACCGGCCTCAGGTCACCGGGTCAAGTGGGGACCCCGGCTCGGGTCCCCGGGTCACGTGGGGACCCCGGCACCAGGACCGGGGGTCACGTGGGGACCCCGGCCCGGGTCCCCGGGTCACGTGGGAACCCAGGCACCAGGACCCCGGGTCACGTGGGGACCCCGGCCCCAGGTCACCGGGTCACGTGGGGATCCCGGCCCCAGGTCGGGTCATGTCACGTCCCATGCCCGGGTCCCCGGGTTGGATTTTTACCCAGGCCCCGGGTCACAGGGTCATGTCAGCTCAACGGCCTGGGTACAACGGTCTGGTGACCACCCCGACCCCAGGTCCCCGGGTCATGACGGGACACCGGACCAGGTCCCCGAGTCCGGTCGACACCACAGCCCCAGGTCACCGGGTCAGGTCGGCACCCCGGAACCAGGTCCCCGGGTCCTGTCGGGTCCCCGGCCCAGGTCCCCTGGACAGGTCGTTACCCCGGCCCCGGGTCACCGGGTCATGTCGGGTCGCTGTCCCGGGTACCAGTGTCAGGTGACCACCCCGGCCCCGGGAGACGGAGTCATACCGGGTCCCCGGCCCGGGTCCCCGGGTCAGGTGGTTACCCTGGCCCAAGGTCACCGGGTCAGGTCGGGACCCCGGACCCAGGTCGGGTCATGTCATGTCCCATGCCCGGGTCCCCGGGTTGGATTTTTACCCAGGCCCCGGGTCACAGGGTCATGTCGGCTCAACGGCCTGGGTACAACGGTCTGGTGACCACCCCGACCCCAGGTCCCCGGGTCATGACGGGACACCGGACCAGGTCCCCGAGTCCGGTCGACACCACAGCCCCAGGTCACCGGGTCAGGTCGGCACCCCGGAACCAGGTCACCGGGTCCTGTCGGGTCCCCGGCCCAGGTCCCCTGGACAGGTCGTTACCCCGGCCCCGGGTCACCGGGTCATGTCGGGTCGCTGTCCCGGGTACCAGTGTCAGGTGACCACCCCGGCCCCGGGCGACAGAGTCATACCGAGTCCCCGGCCCGGGTCCCCGGGTCAGGTGGTTACCCTGGCCCCAGGTCACCGGGTCAGGTCGGGACCCCGGACCCAGGTCCCCGGGTCGTATCGGGTCGCTGCCCCGGGTACCAGTGTCGGGTGACATCCCCGGCCCCAGGTCCCCGGGTCACGTGGGGTCCCCGGCCCGGGTCCCCAGGTCACGTGGGGAGCCCGGCCCCAGGTGACCGGGTCACGTGGGGACCCGGGCCCCAGGTGACTGGGTCACGTGGGGACACCGGCACCAGGACCCCGGGTCACGTGGGGACCCCGGCCCCAGGTCACCGGGTCACGTGGGGACCCCGGCCCCAGGTCTACGGGTCACGTGGGGACACCGGCACCAGGACCCCGGGTCACGTGGGGACCCCGGCCCGGGTCCCCGGGTCACGTGGGGACCCCGGCACCAGGACCCCGGGTCACGTGGAGACCCCGGCCCAGGTGACCGGGTCACGTGATGTCCCCGGCCCGGGTCCCCGGGTCACGTGGGGACCCCGGCCGTAGGTCACCGGGTCACGTGGGGTCCCTGGCCCGGGTCCCCGGGTCACGTGGGGACACCGGCACCAGGACTCCGGGTCACGTGGGGACCCCGGCCCCAGGTGACCGGGTCACGTGATGTCCCCGGCCCGGGTCCCCGGGTCACGTGGGGACCCCGGCCCCAGGTCACCGGGTCACGTGGGGTCCCCGGCCCGGGTCCCCGGGTCACGTGGGGACACCGGCACCAGGACCCCGGGTCACGTGGGGACCCCGGCCCGGGTCCCCGGGTCACGTGGGAACCCAGGCACCAGGACCCCGGGTCACGTGGGGACCCCGGCCCCAGGTCACCGGGTCACGTGGGGACCCCGACACCAGGACCCCGGGTCACGTGGGGACCCCGGCCCCAGGTGACCGGGTCACGTGGGGATCCCGGCCCCAGGTGACCGGGTCACGTGATGTCCCCGGCCCGGGTCCCCGGGTCACGTGGGGACCCCAGCACCAGGACCCCGGGTCACGTGGGGACCCCGGCCCCAGGTGACCGGGTCACGTGATGTCCCCGGCCCGGGTCCCCGGGTCACGTGGGGACCCCGGCCCCAGGTCACCGGGTCACGTGGGGTCCCCGGCCCGGGTCCCCGGGTCACTTGGGGACCCCGGCACCAGGACCCCGGGTCACGTGGGGACCCTCGCCCCAGGTCACCGGGTCACGTGGGGACCCCGGCCCGGGTCCTCGGGTCACGTGGGGACCCCGGCACCAGGACCCCGGGTCAAGTGGGGACCCCGGCCCCAAGTCAGCGGGTCACGTGGGGACCCCGGCACCAGGACCCCGGGTCACGTGGGGACCCCGGCCCGGGTCACCGGGTCACGTGGGGACCCCGGCCCCAGGTCACCGGGTCACGTGGGGTCCCCGGCCCGGGTCCCCGGGTCACGTGGGGACCCCGGCACCAGGACCCCGGGTCACGTGGGGACCCCGGCCCCAGGTCACCAGGTCACGTGGGGACACCGGCCTCAGGTCACCGGGTCAAGTGGGGACCCCGGCTCGGGTCCCCGGGTCACGTGGGGACCCCGGCACCAGGACCGGGGGTCACGTGGGGACCCCGGCCCGGGTCCCCGGGTCACGTGGGAACCCAGGCACCAGGACCCCGGGTCACGTGGGGACCCCGGCCCCAGGTCACCGGGTCACGTGGGGATCCCGGCCCCAGGTCGGGTCATGTCACGTCCCATGCCCGGGTCCCCGGGTTGGATTTTTACCCAGGCCCCGGGTCACAGGGTCATGTCAGCTCAACGGCCTGGGTACAACGGTCTGGTGACCACCCCGACCCCAGGTCCCCGGGTCATGACGGGACACCGGACCAGGTCCCCGAGTCCGGTCGACACCACAGCCCCAGGTCACCGGGTCAGGTCGGCACCCCGGAACCAGGTCCCCGGGTCCTGTCGGGTCCCCGGCCCAGGTCCCCTGGACAGGTCGTTACCCCGGCCCCGGGTCACCGGGTCATGTCGGGTCGCTGTCCCGGGTACCAGTGTCAGGTGACCACCCCGGCCCCGGGAGACGGAGTCATACCGGGTCCCCGGCCCGGGTCCCCGGGTCAGGTGGTTACCCTGGCCCAAGGTCACCGGGTCAGGTCGGGACCCCGGACCCAGGTCGGGTCATGTCATGTCCCATGCCCGGGTCCCCGGGTTGGATTTTTACCCAGGCCCCGGGTCACAGGGTCATGTCGGCTCAACGGCCTGGGTACAACGGTCTGGTGACCACCCCGACCCCAGGTCCCCGGGTCATGACGGGACACCGGACCAGGTCCCCGAGTCCGGTCGACACCACAGCCCCAGGTCACCGGGTCAGGTCGGCACCCCGGAACCAGGTCACCGGGTCCTGTCGGGTCCCCGGCCCAGGTCCCCTGGACAGGTCGTTACCCCCGGCCCCGGGTCACCGGGTCATGTCGGGTCGCTGTCCCGGGTACCAGTGTCAGGTGACCACCCCGGCCCCGGGCGACAGAGTCATACCGAGTCCCCGGCCCGGGTCCCCGGGTCAGGTGGTTACCCTGGCCCCAGGTCACCGGGTCAGGTCGGGACCCCGGACCCAGGTCCCCGGGTCGTATCGGGTCGCTGCCCCGGGTACCAGTGTCGGGTGACATCCCCGGCCCCAGGTCCCCGGGTCACGTGGGGTCCCCGGCCCGGGTCCCCAGGTCACGTGGGGAGCCCGGCCCCAGGTGACCGGGTCACGTGGGGACCCGGGCCCCAGGTGACTGGGTCACGTGGGGACACCGGCACCAGGACCCCGGGTCACGTGGGGACCCCGGCCCCAGGTCACCGGGTCACGTGGGGACCCCGGCCCCAGGTCTACGGGTCACGTGGGGACACCGGCACCAGGACCCCGGGTCACGTGGGGACCCCGGCCCGGGTCCCCGGGTCACGTGGGGACCCCGGCACCAGGACCCCGGGTCACGTGGAGACCCCGGCCCAGGTGACCGGGTCACGTGATGTCCCCGGCCCGGGTCCCCGGGTCACGTGGGGACCCCGGCCGTAGGTCACCGGGTCACGTGGGGTCCCTGGCCCGGGTCCCCGGGTCACGTGGGGACACCGGCACCAGGACTCCGGGTCACGTGGGGACCCCGGCCCCAGGTGACCGGGTCACGTGATGTCCCCGGCCCGGGTCCCCGGGTCACGTGGGGACCCCGGCCCCAGGTCACCGGGTCACGTGGGGTCCCCGGCCCGGGTCCCCGGGTCACGTGGGGACACCGGCACCAGGACCCCGGGTCACGTGGGGACCCCGGCCCGGGTCCCCGGGTCACGTGGGAACCCAGGCACCAGGACCCCGGGTCACGTGGGGACCCCGGCCCCAGGTCACCGGGTCACGTGGGGACCCCGACACCAGGACCCCGGGTCACGTGGGGACCCCGGCCCCAGGTGACCGGGTCACGTGGGGATCCCGGCCCCAGGTGACCGGGTCACGTGATGTCCCCGGCCCGGGTCCCCGGGTCACGTGGGGACCCCAGCACCAGGACCCCGGGTCACGTGGGGACCCCGGCCCCAGGTGACCGGGTCACGTGATGTCCCCGGCCCGGGTCCCCGGGTCACGTGGGGACCCCGGCCCCAGGTCACCGGGTCACGTGGGGTCCCCGGCCCGGGTCCCCGGGTCACTTGGGGACCCCGGCACCAGGACCCCGGGTCACGTGGGGACCCTCGCCCCAGGTCACCGGGTCACGTGGGGACCCCGGCCCGGGTCCTCGGGTCACGTGGGGACCCCGGCACCAGGACCCCGGGTCAAGTGGGGACCCCGGCCCCAAGTCAGCGGGTCACGTGGGGACCCCGGCACCAGGACCCCGGGTCACGTGGGGACCCCGGCCCGGGTCCCCGGGTCACGTGGGGTCCCCGGCACCAGGACCCCGGGTCACGTGGGGACCCCGGCCCCAGGTGACCGGGTCACGTGATGTCCCCGGCCCGGTTCCCCGGGTCACGTGGGGACCCCGGCCCCAGGTCACCGGGTCACGTGGGGTCCCCGGCCCGGGTCCCCGGGTCACGTGGGGACCCCGGCACCAGGACCCCGGGTCACGTGGGGACCCCGGCCCCAGGTCACCGGGTCACGTGGGGACCCCGGCCTCAGGTCACCGGGTCACGTGGGGACCCCGGCCCCAGGTGACCGGGTCACGTGGGGACCCCGGCCCCAGGTCACCGGGTCACGTGGGGACCCCGACACCAGGACCCCGGGTCACGTGGGGACCCCGGCCCCAGGTGACCGGGTCACATGGGGATCCCGGCCCCAGGTGACCGGGTCACGTGATGTCCCCGGCCCGGGTCCCCGGGTCACGTGGGGACCCCAGCACCAGGACCCCGGGTCACGTGGGGACCCCGGCCCCAGGTGACCGGGTCACGTGATGTCCCCGGCCCGGGTCCCCGGGTCACGTGGGGACCCCGGCCCCAGGTCACCGGGTCACGTGGGGTCCCCGGCCCGGGTCCCCGGGTCACTTGGGGACCCCGGCACCAGGACCCCGGGTCACGTGGGGACCCTCGCCCGAGGTCACCGGGTCACGTGGGGACCCCGGCCCGGGTCCTCGGGTCACGTGGGGACCCCGGCACCAGGACCCCGGGTCAAGTGGGGACCCCGGCCCCAAGTCAGCGGGTCACGTGGGGACCCCGGCACCAGGACCCCGGGTCACGTGGGGACCCCGGCCCGGGTCCCCGGGTCACGTGGGGTCCCCGGCACCAGGACCCCGGGTCACGTGGGGACCCCGGCCCCAGGTGACCGGGTCACGTGATGTCCCCGGCCCGGGTCCCCGGGTCACGTGGGGACCCCGGCCCCAGGTCACCGGGTCACGTGGGGTCCCCGGCCCGGGTCCCCGGGTCACGTGGGGACCCCGGCACCAGGACCCCGGGTCACGTGGGGACCCCGGCCCCAGGACCCCGGGTCACGTGGGGACCCCGGCCTCAGGTCACCGGGTCACGTGGGGACCCCGGCCCCAGGTGACCGGGTCACGTGGGGACCCCGGCCCCAGGTCACCGGGTCACGTGGGGACCCCGGCCCCAGGTCACCGGGTCACGTGGGGACACCGGCACCAGGACCCTGGGTCACGTGGGGACCCCGGCCCGGGTGACCGGGTCACGTGATGTCCCCGGCCCGGGTCCCCAGGTCACGTGGGGACCCCGGCCGTAGGTCACCGGGTCACGTGGGGTCCCCGGCCCGGGTCCCCGGGTCACGTGGGGACACCGGCACCAGGACTCCGGGTCACGTGGGGACCCCGGCCCCAGGTGACCGGGTCACGTGATGTCCCCGGCCCGGGTCCCCGGGTCACGTGGGGACCCCGGCCCCAGGTCACCGGGTCACGTGGGGTCCCCGGCCCGGCTCCCCGGGTCACGTGGGGACACCGGCACCAGGACCCCGGGTCACGTGGGGACCCCGGCCCGGGTCCCCGGGTCACGTGGGAACCCAGGCACCAGGACCCCGGGTCACGTGGGGACCCCGGCCCCAGGTCACCGGGTCATGTGGGGACCCCGACACCAGGACCCCGGGTCACGTGGGGACCCCGGCCCCTGGTGACCGGGTCACGTGGGGATCCCGGCCCCAGGTGACCGGGTCACGTGATGTCCCCGGCCCGGGTCCCCGGGTCACGTGGGGACCCCAGCACCAGGACCCCGGGTCACGTGGGGACCCCGGCCCCAGGTGACCGGGTCACGTGATGTCCCCGGCCCGGGTCCCCGGGTCACGTGGGGACCCCGGCCCCAGGTCACCGGGTCACGTGGGGTCCCCGGCCCGGGTCCCCGGGTCACTTGGGGACCCCGGCACCAGGACCCCGGGTCACGTGGGGACCCTCGCCCCAGGTCACCGGGTCACGTGGGGACCCCGGCCCGGGTCCTCGGGTCACGTGGGGACCCCGGCACCAGGACCCCGGGTCAAGTGGGGACCCCGGCCCCAAGTCAGCGGGTCACGTGGGGACCCCGGCACCAGGACCCCGGGTCACGTGGGGACCCCGGCCCGGGTCACCGGGTCACGTGGGGACCCCGGCCCCAGGTCACCGGGTCACGTGGGGTCCCCGGCCCGGGTCCCCGGGTCACGTGGGGACCCCGGCACCAGGACCCCGGGTCACGTGGGGACCCCGGCCCCAGGTCACCAGGTCACGTGGGGACACCGGCCTCAGGTCACCGGGTCAAGTGGGGACCCCGGCTCGGGTCCCCGGGTCACGTGGGGACCCCGGCACCAGGACCGGGGGTCACGTGGGGACCCCGGCCCGGGTCCCCGGGTCACGTGGGAACCCAGGCACCAGGACCCCGGGTCACGTGGGGACCCCGGCCCCAGGTCACCGGGTCACGTGGGGATCCCGGCCCCAGGTCGGGTCATGTCACGTCCCATGCCCGGGTCCCCGGGTTGGATTTTTACCCAGGCCCCGGGTCACAGGGTCATGTCAGCTCAACGGCCTGGGTACAACGGTCTGGTGACCACCCCGACCCCAGGTCCCCGGGTCATGACGGGACACCGGACCAGGTCCCCGAGTCCGGTCGACACCACAGCCCCAGGTCACCGGGTCAGGTCGGCACCCCGGAACCAGGTCCCCGGGTCCTGTCGGGTCCCCGGCCCAGGTCCCCTGGACAGGTCGTTACCCCGGCCCCGGGTCACCGGGTCATGTCGGGTCGCTGTCCCGGGTACCAGTGTCAGGTGACCACCCCGGCCCCGGGAGACGGAGTCATACCGGGTCCCCGGCCCGGGTCCCCGGGTCAGGTGGTTACCCTGGCCCAAGGTCACCGGGTCAGGTCGGGACCCCGGACCCAGGTCGGGTCATGTCATGTCCCATGCCCGGGTCCCCGGGTTGGATTTTTACCCAGGCCCCGGGTCACAGGGTCATGTCGGCTCAACGGCCTGGGTACAACGGTCTGGTGACCACCCCGACCCCAGGTCCCCGGGTCATGACGGGACACCGGACCAGGTCCCCGAGTCCGGTCGACACCACAGCCCCAGGTCACCGGGTCAGGTCGGCACCCCGGAACCAGGTCACCGGGTCCTGTCGGGTCCCCGGCCCAGGTCCCCTGGACAGGTCGTTACCCCGGCCCCGGGTCACCGGGTCATGTCGGGTCGCTGTCCCGGGTACCAGTGTCAGGTGACCACCCCGGCCCCGGGCGACAGAGTCATACCGAGTCCCCGGCCCGGGTCCCCGGGTCAGGTGGTTACCCTGGCCCCAGGTCACCGGGTCAGGTCGGGACCCCGGACCCAGGTCCCCGGGTCGTATCGGGTCGCTGCCCCGGGTACCAGTGTCGGGTGACATCCCCGGCCCCAGGTCCCCGGGTCACGTGGGGTCCCCGGCCCGGGTCCCCAGGTCACGTGGGGACCCCGGCCCCAGGTGACCGGGTCACGTGGGGACCCGGGCCCCAGGTGACTGGGTCACGTGGGGACACCGGCACCAGGACCCCGGGTCACGTGGGGACCCTGGCCCCAGGTGACCAGGTCACGAAGGGACCCCGGCCCCAGGTGACCGGGTCACGTGGGGACACCGGCCCCAGGTCTACGGGTCACGTGGGGACACCGGCACCAGGACCCCGGGTCACGTGGGGACCCCGGCCCGGGTCCCCGGGTCACGTGGGGACCCCGGCACCAGGACCCCGGGTCACGTGGAGACCCCGGCCCAGGTGACCGGGTCACGTGATGTCCCCGGCCCGGGTCCCCGGGTCACGTGGGGACCCCGGCCGTAGGTCACCGGGTCACGTGGGGTCCCTGGCCCGGGTCCCCGGGTCACGTGGGGACACCGGCACCAGGACTCCGGGTCACGTGGGGACCCCGGCCCCAGGTGACCGGGTCACGTGATGTCCCCGGCCCGGGTCCCCGGGTCACGTGGGGACCCCGGCCCCAGGTCACCGGGTCACGTGGGGTCCCCGGCCCGGGTCCCCGGGTCACGTGGGGACACCGGCACCAGGACCCCGGGTCACGTGGGGACCCCGGCCCGGGTCCCCGGGTCACGTGGGAACCCAGGCACCAGGACCCCGGGTCACGTGGGGACCCCGGCCCCAGGTCACCGGGTCACGTGGGGACCCCCACACCAGGACCCCGGGTCACGTGGGGACCCCGGCCCCAGGTCACCGGGTCACGTGGGGTCCCCGGCCCGGCTCCCCGGGTCACGTGGGGACACCGGCACCAGGACCCCGGGTCACGTGGGGACCCCGGCCCGGGTCCCCGGGTCACGTGGGAACCCAGGCACCAGGACCCCGGGTCACGTGGGGACCCCGGCCCCAGGTCACCGGGTCATGTGGGGACCCCGACACCAGGACCCCGGGTCACGTGGGGACCCCGGCCCCTGGTGACCGGGTCACGTGGGGATCCCGGCCCCAGGTGACCGGGTCACGTGATGTCCCCGGCCCGGGTCCCCGGGTCACGTGGGGACCCCAGCACCAGGACCCCGGGTCACGTGGGGACCCCGGCCCCAGGTGACCGGGTCACGTGATGTCCCCGGCCCGGGTCCCCGGGTCACGTGGGGACCCCGGCCCCAGGTCACCGGGTCACGTGGGGTCCCCGGCCCGGGTCCCCGGGTCACTTGGGGACCCCGGCACCAGGACCCCGGGTCACGTGGGGACCCTCGCCCCAGGTCACCGGGTCACGTGGGGACCCCGGCCCGGGTCCTCGGGTCACGTGGGGACCCCGGCACCAGGACCCCGGGTCAAGTGGGGACCCCGGCCCCAAGTCAGCGGGTCACGTGGGGACCCCGGCACCAGGACCCCGGGTCACGTGGGGACCCCGGCCCGGGTCACCGGGTCACGTGGGGACCCCGGCCCCAGGTCACCGGGTCACGTGGGGTCCCCGGCCCGGGTCCCCGGGTCACGTGGGGACCCCGGCACCAGGACCCCGGGTCACGTGGGGACCCCGGCCCCAGGTCACCAGGTCACGTGGGGACACCGGCCTCAGGTCACCGGGTCAAGTGGGGACCCCGGCTCGGGTCCCCGGGTCACGTGGGGACCCCGGCACCAGGACCGGGGGTCACGTGGGGACCCCGGCCCGGGTCCCCGGGTCACGTGGGAACCCAGGCACCAGGACCCCGGGTCACGTGGGGACCCCGGCCCCAGGTCACCGGGTCACGTGGGGATCCCGGCCCCAGGTCGGGTCATGTCACGTCCCATGCCCGGGTCCCCGGGTTGGATTTTTACCCAGGCCCCGGGTCACAGGGTCATGTCAGCTCAACGGCCTGGGTACAACGGTCTGGTGACCACCCCGACCCCAGGTCCCCGGGTCATGACGGGACACCGGACCAGGTCCCCGAGTCCGGTCGACACCACAGCCCCAGGTCACCGGGTCAGGTCGGCACCCCGGAACCAGGTCCCCGGGTCCTGTCGGGTCCCCGGCCCAGGTCCCCTGGACAGGTCGTTACCCCGGCCCCGGGTCACCGGGTCATGTCGGGTCGCTGTCCCGGGTACCAGTGTCAGGTGACCACCCCGGCCCCGGGAGACGGAGTCATACCGGGTCCCCGGCCCGGGTCCCCGGGTCAGGTGGTTACCCTGGCCCAAGGTCACCGGGTCAGGTCGGGACCCCGGACCCAGGTCGGGTCATGTCATGTCCCATGCCCGGGTCCCCGGGTTGGATTTTTACCCAGGCCCCGGGTCACAGGGTCATGTCGGCTCAACGGCCTGGGTACAACGGTCTGGTGACCACCCCGACCCCAGGTCCCCGGGTCATGACGGGACACCGGACCAGGTCCCCGAGTCCGGTCGACACCACAGCCCCAGGTCACCGGGTCAGGTCGGCACCCCGGAACCAGGTCACCGGGTCCTGTCGGGTCCCCGGCCCAGGTCCCCTGGACAGGTCGTTACCCCGGCCCCGGGTCACCGGGTCATGTCGGGTCGCTGTCCCGGGTACCAGTGTCAGGTGACCACCCCGGCCCCGGGCGACAGAGTCATACCGAGTCCCCGGCCCGGGTCCCCGGGTCAGGTGGTTACCCTGGCCCCAGGTCACCGGGTCAGGTCGGGACCCCGGACCCAGGTCCCCGGGTCGTATCGGGTCGCTGCCCCGGGTACCAGTGTCGGGTGACATCCCCGGCCCCAGGTCCCCGGGTCACGTGGGGTCCCCGGCCCGGGTCCCCAGGTCACGTGGGGACCCCGGCCCCAGGTGACCGGGTCACGTGGGGACCCGGGCCCCAGGTGACTGGGTCACGTGGGGACACCGGCACCAGGACCCCGGGTCACGTGGGGACCCTGGCCCCAGGTGACCAGGTCACGAAGGGACCCCGGCCCCAGGTGACCGGGTCACGTGGGGACACCGGCCCCAGGTCTACGGGTCACGTGGGGACACCGGCACCAGGACCCCGGGTCACGTGGGGACCCCGGCCCGGGTCCCCGGGTCACGTGGGGACCCCGGCACCAGGACCCCGGGTCACGTGGAGACCCCGGCCCAGGTGACCGGGTCACGTGATGTCCCCGGCCCGGGTCCCCGGGTCACGTGGGGACCCCGGCCGTAGGTCACCGGGTCACGTGGGGTCCCTGGCCCGGGTCCCCGGGTCACGTGGGGACACCGGCACCAGGACTCCGGGTCACGTGGGGACCCCGGCCCCAGGTGACCGGGTCACGTGATGTCCCCGGCCCGGGTCCCCGGGTCACGTGGGGACCCCGGCCCCAGGTCACCGGGTCACGTGGGGTCCCCGGCCCGGGTCCCCGGGTCACGTGGGGACACCGGCACCAGGACCCCGGGTCACGTGGGGACCCCGGCCCGGGTCCCCGGGTCACGTGGGAACCCAGGCACCAGGACCCCGGGTCACGTGGGGACCCCGGCCCCAGGTCACCGGGTCACGTGGGGACCCCCACACCAGGACCCCGGGTCACGTGGGGACCCCGGCCCCAGGTGACCGGGTCACGTGGGGATCCCGGCCCGGGTCCCCGGGTCACTTGGGGACCCCGGCACCAGGACCCCGGGTCACGTGGGGACCCTCGCCCGAGGTCACCGGGTCACGTGGGGACCCCGGCCCGGGTCCTCGGGTCACGTGGGGACCCCGGCACCAGGACCCCGGGTCAAGTGGGGACCCCGGCCCCAACTCAGCGGGTCACGTGGGGACCCCGGCACCAGGTCACCGGGTCACGTGGGGACCCCGGCCCGGGTCCCCGGGTCACGTGGGGTCCCCGGCACCAGGACCCCGGGTCACGTGGGGACCCCGGCCCCAGGTGACCGGGTCACGTGATGTCCCCGGCCCGGGTCCCCGGGTCACGTGGGGACCCCGGCCCCAGGTCACCGGGTCACGTGGGGTCCCCGGCCCGGGTCCCCGGGTCACGTGGGGACCCCGGCACCAGGACCCCGGGTCACGTGGGGACCCCGGCCCCAGGACCCCGGGTCACGTGGGGACCCCGGCCTCAGGTCACCGGGTCACGTGGGGACCCCGGCCCCAGGTCACCGGGTCACGTGGGGACCCCGGCCCCAGGTCACCGGGTCACGTGGGGACACCGGCACCAGGACCCTGGGTCACGTGGGGACCCCGGCCCGGGTGACCGGGTCACGTGATGTCCCCGGCCCGGGTCCCCAGGTCACGTGGGGACCCCGGCCGTAGGTCACCGGGTCACGTGGGGTCCCCGGCCCGGGTCCCCGGGTCACGTGGGGACACCGGCACCAGGACTCCGGGTCACGTGGGGACCCCGGCCCCAGGTGACCGGGTCACGTGATGTCCCCGGCCCGGGTCCCCGGGTCACGTGGGGACCCCGGCCCCAGGTCACCGGGTCACGTGGGGTCCCCGGCCCGGGTCCCCGGGTCACGTGGGGACACCGGCACCAGGACCCCGGGTCACGTGGGGACCCCGGCCCGGGTCCCCGGGTCACGTGGGAACCCAGGCACCAGGACCCCGGGTCACGTGGGGACCCCGGCCCCAGGTCACCGGGTCACGTGGGGACCCCGACACCAGGACCCCGGGTCACGTGGGGACCCCGGCCCCTGGTGACCGGGTCACGTGGGGATCCCGGCCCCAGGTGACCGGGTCACGTGATGTCCCCGGCCCGGGTCCCCGGGTCACGTGGGGACCCCAGCACCAGGACCCCGGGTCACGTGGGGACCCCGGCCCCAGGTGACCGGGTCACGTGATGTCCCCGGCCCGGGTCCCCGGGTCACGTGGGGACCCCGGCCCCAGGTCACCGGGTCACGTGGGGTCCCCGGCCCGGGTCCCCGGGTCACTTGGGGACCCCGGCACCAGGACCCCGGGTCACGTGGGGACCCTCGCCCCAGGTCACCGGGTCACGTGGGGACCCCGGCCCGGGTCCTCGGGTCACGTGGGGACCCCGGCACCAGGACCCCGGGTCAAGTGGGGACCCCGGCCCCAAGTCAGCGGGTCACGTGGGGACCCCGGCACCAGGACCCCGGGTCACGTGGGGACCCCGGCCCGGGTCCCCGGGTCACGTGGGGTCCCCGGCACCAGGACCCCGGGTCACGTGGGGACCCCGGCCCCAGGTGACCGGGTCACGTGATGTCCCCGGCCCGGGTCCCCGGGTCACGTGGGGACCCCGGCCCCAGGTCACCGGGTCACGTGGGGTCCCCGGCCCGGGTCCCCGGGTCACGTGGGGACCCCGGCACCAGGACCCCGGGTCACGTGGGGTCCCCGGCCCGGGTCCCCAGGTCACGTGGGGACCCCGGCCCCAGGTGACCGGGTCACGTGGGGACCCGGGCCCCAGGTGACTGGGTCACGTGGGGACACCGGCACCAGGACCCCGGGTCACGTGGGGACCCTGGCCCCAGGTGACCAGGTCACGAAGGGACCCCGGCCCCAGGTGACCGGGTCACGTGGGGACACCGGCCCCAGGTCTACGGGTCACGTGGGGACACCGGCACCAGGACCCCGGGTCACGTGGGGACCCCGGCCCGGGTCCCCGGGTCACGTGGGGACCCCGGCACCAGGACCCCGGGTCACGTGGAGACCCCGGCCCAGGTGACCGGGTCACGTGATGTCCCCGGCCCGGGTCCCCGGGTCACGTGGGGACCCCGGCCGTAGGTCACCGGGTCACGTGGGGTCCCTGGCCCGGGTGCCCGGGTCACGTGGGGACACCGGCACCAGGACTCCGGGTCACGTGGGGACCCCGGCCCCAGGTGACCGGGTCACGTGATGTCCCCGGCCCGGGTCCCCGGGTCACGTGGGGACCCCGGCCCCAGGTCACCGGGTCACGTGGGGTCCCCGGCCCGGGTCCCCGGGTCACGTGGGGACACCGGCACCAGGACCCCGGGTCACGTGGGGACCCCGGCCCGGGTCCCCGGGTCACGTGGGAACCCAGGCACCAGGACCCCGGGTCACGTGGGGACCCCGGCCCCAGGTCACCGGGTCACGTGGGGACCCCCACACCAGGACCCCGGGTCACGTGGGGACCCCGGCCCCAGGTGACCGGGTCACGTGGGGATCCCGGCCCGGGTCCCCGGGTCACTTGGGGACCCCGGCACCAGGACCCCGGGTCACGTGGGGACCCTCGCCCGAGGTCACCGGGTCACGTGGGGACCCCGGCCCGGGTCCTCGGGTCACGTGGGGACCCCGGCACCAGGACCCCGGGTCAAGTGGGGACCCCGGCCCCAAGTCAGCGGGTCACGTGGGGACCCCGGCACCAGGTCACCGGGTCACGTGGGGACCCCGGCCCGGGTCCCCGGGTCACGTGGGGTCCCCGGCACCAGGACCCCGGGTCACGTGGGGACCCCGGCCCCAGGTGACCGGGTCACGTGATGTCCCCGGCCCGGGTCCCCGGGTCACGTGGGGACCCCGGCCCCAGGTCACCGGGTCACGTGGGGTCCCCGGCCCGGGTCCCCGGGTCACGTGGGGACCCCGGCACCAGGACCCCGGGTCACGTGGGGACCCCGGCCCCAGGACCCCGGGTCACGTGGGGACCCCGGCCTCAGGTCACCGGGTCACGTGGGGACCCCGGCCCCAGGTCACCGGGTCACGTGGGGACCCCGGCCCCAGGTCACCGAGTCACGTGGGGACACCGGCACCAGGACCCTGGGTCACGTGGGGACCCCGGCCCGGGTGACCGGGTCACGTGATGTCCCCGGCCCGGGTCCCCAGGTCACGTGGGGACCCCGGCCGTAGGTCACCGGGTCACGTGGGGTCCCCGGCCCGGGTCCCCGGGTCACGTGGGGACACCGGCACCAGGACTCCGGGTCACGTGGGGACCCCGGCCCCAGGTGACCGGGTCACGTGATGTCCCCGGCCCGGGTCCCCGGGTCACGTGGGGACCCCGGCCCCAGGTCACCGGGTCACGTGGGGTCCCCGGCCCGGGTCCCCGGGTCACGTGGGGACACCGGCACCAGGACCCCGGGTCACGTGGGGACCCCGGCCCGGGTCCCCGGGTCACGTGGGAACCCAGGCACCAGGACCCCGGGTCACGTGGGGACCCCGGCCCCAGGTCACCGGGTCACGTGGGGACCCCGACACCAGGACCCCGGGTCACGTGGGGACCCCGGCCCCTGGTGACCGGGTCACGTGGGGATCCCGGCCCCAGGTGACCGGGTCACGTGATGTCCCCGGCCCGGGTCCCCGGGTCACGTGGGGACCCCAGCACCAGGACCCCGGGTCACGTGGGGACCCCGGCCCCAGGTGACCGGGTCACGTGATGTCCCCGGCCCGGGTCCCCGGGTCACGTGGGGACCCCGGCCCCAGGTCACCGGGTCACGTGGGGTCCCCGGCCCGGGTCCCCGGGTCACTTGGGGACCCCGGCACCAGGACCCCGGGTCACGTGGGGACCCTCGCCCCAGGTCACCGGGTCACGTGGGGACCCCGGCCCGGGTCCTCGGGTCACGTGGGGACCCCGGCACCAGGACCCCGGGTCAAGTGGGGACCCCGGCCCCAAGTCAGCGGGTCACGTGGGGACCCCGGCACCAGGACCCCGGGTCACGTGGGGACCCCGGCCCGGGTCCCCGGGTCACGTGGGGTCCCCGGCACCAGGACCCCGGGTCACGTGGGGACCCCGGCCCCAGGTGACCGGGTCACGTGATGTCCCCGGCCCGGGTCCCCGGGTCACGTGGGGACCCCGGCCCCAGGTCACCGGGTCACGTGGGGTCCCCGGCCCGGGTCCCCGGGTCACGTGGGGACCCCGGCACCAGGACCCCGGGTCACGTGGGGACCCCGGCCCCAGGACCCCGGGTCACGTGGGGACCCCGGCCTCAGGTCACCGGGTCACGTGGGGACCCCGGCTCGGGTCCCCGGGTCACGTGGGGACCCCGGCACCAGGACCCCGGGTCACGTGGGGACACCGGCCCCAGGTCAGCGGGTCAGGTCGGGACCCCGGACCCAGGTCGGGTCATGTCATGTCCCATGCCCGGGTCCCCGGGTTGGATTTTTACCCAGGCCCCGGGTCACAGGGTCATGTCGGGTCAACGGCCTGGGTACAACGGTCTGGTGACCACCCCGACCCCAGGTCCCCGGGTCATGACGGGACACCGGACCAGGTCCCCGAGTCCGGTCGACACCACAGCCCCAGGTCACCGGGTCAGGTCGGCACCCCGGAACCAGGTCACCGGGTCATGTTGGGTCGCTGTCCCGGGTAGCAGTGTCAGGTGACCACCCCGGCCCCGGGAGACGGAGTCATACCGGGTCCCCGGCCCGGGTCCCCGGGTCAAGTGGTTACCCTGGCCCCAGGTCACCGGGTCAGGTCGGGACCCCGGACCCAGGTCCCCGGGTCGTATCGGGTCGCTGCCCCGGGTACCAGTGTCGGGTGACATCCCCGGCCCCAGGTCCCCGGGTCACGTGGGGTCCCCGGCCCAGGTCACCGGGTCAGGTCGGGACCCCGGACCCAGGTCGGGTCATGTCACGTCCCATGCCCGGGTCCCCGGGTTGGATTTTTACCCAGGCTCCGGGTCACAGGGTCATGTCGGGTCAACGGCCTGGGTACAACGGTCTGGTGACCACCCCGACCCCAGGTCCCCGGGTCATGACGGGACACCGGACCAGGTCCCCGAGTCCGGTCGACACCACAGCCCCAGGTCACCGGGTCAGGTCGGCACCCCGGAACCAGGTCCCCGGGTCCTGTCGGGTCCCCGGCCCAGGTCCCCTGGACAGGTCGTTACCCCGGCCCCGGGTCACCGGGTCATGTCGGGTCGCTGTCCCGGGTAGCAGTGTCAGGTGACCACCCCGGCCCCGGGAGACGGAGTCATACCGAGTCCCCGGCCAGGGTCCCCGGGTCAGGTGGTTACCCTGGCCCGAGGTCACCGGGTCAGGTCGGGACCCCGGACCCAGGTCCCCGGGTCGTATCGGGTCGCTGCCCCGGGTACCAGTGTCGGGTGACATCCCCGGCCCCAGGTCCCCGGGTCACGTGGAGTCCCCGGCCCGGGTCCCCAGGTCACGTGGGGACCCCGGCCCCAGGTGACCGGGTCACGTGGGAACCCGGGCCCCAGGTAACCGGGTCACGTAGAGACACCGGCACCAGGACCCCGGGTCACGTGGGGACCCCGGCCCCAGGTGACCGGGTCACGTGGGGACCCCGGCCCCAGGTGACCGGGTCACGTGATGTCCCCGGCCCGGGTCCCCGGGTCACGTGGGGACCCCGGCCCCAGGTCACCGGGTCACGTGGGGACCCCGGACCCAGGTGACCGGGTCACGTGGGGACACTGGCACCAGGACCCTGGGTCACGTGGGGACCCCGGCCCGGGTCCCCGGGTCACGTGGGGACCCCGGCCCCAGGTCACTGGGTCACGTGGGGACACCGGCACCAGGACCCCGGGTCACGTGGGGACCCCGGCCCCAGGTGACCGGGTCACGTGATGTCCCCGGCCCGGGTCCCCGGGTCACGTGGGGACCCCGGCCCCAGGTCACCGGGTCACGTGGGGACCCCGGCACCAGGACCCCGGGTCACGTGGGGACCCCGGCCCCAGGTGACCGGGTCACGTGATGTCCCCGGCCCGGGTCCCCGGGTCACGTGGGGACCCCGGCCCCAGGTCACCGGGTCACGTGGGGTCCCCGGCCCGGTTCCCCGGGTCACGTGGGGACCCCGGCACCAGGACCCCGGGTCACGTGGGGACCCCGGCCCCAGGACCCCGGGTCACGTGGGGACCCCGGCCTCAGGTCACCGGGTCACGTGGGGACCCCGGCTCGGTTCCCCGGGTCACGTGGGGACCCCGGCACCAGGACCCCGGGTCACGTGGGGACACCGGCCCCAGGTCAGCGGGTCAGGTCGGGACCCCGGACCCAGGTCGGGTCATGTCATGTCCCATGCCCGGGTCCCCGGGTTGGATTTTTACCCAGGCCCCGGGTCACAGGGTCATGTCGGGTCAACGGCCTGGGTACAACGGTCTGGTGACCACCCCGACCCCAGGTCCCCGGGTCATGACGGGACACCGGACCAGGTCCCCGAGTCCGGTCGACACCACAGCCCCAGGTCACCGGGTCAGGTCGGCACCCCGGAACCAGGTCACCGGGTCCTGTCGGGTCCCCGGCCCAGGTCCCCTGGACAGGTCGTTACCCCGGCCCCGGGTCACCGGGTCATGTTGGGTCGCTGTCCCGGGTAGCAGTGTCAGGTGACCACCCCGGCCCCGGGAGACGGAGTCATACCGGGTCCCCGGCCCGGGTCCCCGGGTCAAGTGGTTACCCTGGCCCCAGGTCACCGGGTCAGGTCGGGACCCCGGACCCAGGTCCCCGGGTCGTATCGGGTCGCTGCCCCGGGTACCAGTGTCGGGTGACATCCCCGGCCCCAGGTCCCCGGGTCACGTGGGGTCCCCGGCCCAGGTCACCGGGTCAGGTCGGGACCCCGGACCCAGGTCGGGTCATGTCACGTCCCATGCCCGGGTCCCCGGGTTGGATTTTTACCCAGGCTCCGGGTCACAGGGTCATGTCGGGTCAACGGCCTGGGTACAACGGTCTGGTGACCACCCCGACCCCAGGTCCCCGGGTCATGACGGGACACCGGACCAGGTCCCCGAGTCCGGTCGACACCACAGCCCCAGGTCACCGGGTCAGGTCGGCACCCCGGAACCAGGTCCCCGGGTCCTGTCGGGTCCCCGGCCCAGGTCCCCTGGACAGGTCGTTACCCCGGCCCCGGGTCACCGGGTCATGTCGGGTCGCTGTCCCGGGTAGCAGTGTCAGGTGACCACCCCGGCCCCGGGAGACGGAGTCATACCGAGTCCCCGGCCAGGGTCCCCGGGTCAGGTGGTTACCCTGGCCCCAGGTCACCGGGTCAGGTCGTGACCCCGGACCCAGGTCCCCGGGTCGTATCGGGTCGCTGCCCCGGGTACCAGTGTCGGGTGACATCCCCGGCCCCAGGTCCCCGGGTCACGTGGGGTCCCCGGCCCGGGTCCCCAGGTCACGTGGGGACCCCGGCCCCAGGTGACCAGGTCACGTGGGAACCCGGGCCCCAGGTAACCGGGTCACGTAGAGACACCGGCACCAGGACCCCGGGTCACGTGGGGACCCCGGCCCCAGGTGACCGGGTCACGTGGGGACCCCGGCCCCAGGTGACCGGGTCACGTGATGTCCCCGGCCCGGGTCCCCGGGTCACGTGGGGACCCCGGCCCCAGGTCACCGGGTCACGTGGGGACCCCGGACCCAGGTGACCGGGTCACGTGAGGACACTGGCACCAGGACCCTGGGTCACGTGGGGACCCCGGCCCGGGTCCCCGGGTCACGTGGGGACCCCGGCCCCAGGTCACTGGGTCACGTGGGGACACCGGCACCAGGACCCCGGGTCACGTGGGGACCCCGGCCCCAGGTGACCGGGTCACGTGATGTCCCCGGCCCGGGTCCCCGGGTCACGTGGGGACCCCGGCCCCAGGTCACCGGGTCACGTGGGGACCCCGGACCCAGGTGACCGGGTCACGTGAGGACACTGGCACCAGGACCCTGGGTCACGTGGGGACCCCGGCCCGGGTCCCCGGGTCACGTGGGGACCCCGGCCCCAGGTCACTGGGTCACGTGGGGACACCGGCACCAGGACCCCGGGTCACGTGGGGACCCCGGCCCCAGGTGACCGGGTCACGTGATGTCCCCGGCCCGGGTCCCCGGGTCACGTGGGGACCCCGGCCCCAGGTCACCGGGTCACGTGGGGACCCCGGCACCAGGACCCCGGGTCACGTGGGGACACCGGCCTCAGGACCCCGGGTCACGTGGGGACCCCGGCCCCAGGTCACCGGGTCACGTGGGGACACCGGCACCAGGACCCTGGGTCACGTGGGGACCCCGGCCCCAGGTCACCGGGTCACGTGGGGACACCGGCCCCAGGTCACCGGGTCACGTGGGGACCCCGGCCCCAGGTCACCGGGTCACGTGGGGACACCGGCACCAGGACCCCGGGTCACGTGGGGACCCCGGCCCGGATCCCCGGGTCACGTGGGGACCCCGGCACCAGGACCCCGGGTCACGTGGGGACCCCGGCCCCAGGTCACCGGGTCACGTGATGTCCCCGGCCCGGGTCACCGGGTCACGTGGGGACCCCGGCCCCAGGTCACCGGGTCACGTGGGGTCCCCGGCCCGGGTCCCCGGGTCACGTGGGGACCCCGGCACCAGGACCCCGGGTCACGTGGGGACCCCGGCCCCAGGTCACCGGGTCACGTGGGGACACCGGCCTCAGGTCACCGGGTCACGTGGGGACCCCGGCTCGGGTCCCCGGGTCACGTGGGGACCCCGGCACCAGGACCGGGGGTCACGTGGGGACCCCGGCCCGGGTCCCCGGGTCACGTGGGAACCCAGGCACCAGGACCCCGGGTCACGTGGGGACCCCGGCCCCAGGTCACCGGGTCACGTGGGGATCCCGGCCCCAGGTCGGGTCATGTCACGTCCCATGCCCGGGTCCCCGGGTTGGATTTTTACCCAGGCCCCGGGTCACAGGGTCATGTCAGCTCAACGGCCTGGGTACAACGGTCTGGTGACCACCCCGACCCCAGGTCCCCGGGTCATGACGGGACACCGGACCAGGTCCCCGAGTCCGGTCGACACCACAGCCCCAGGTCACCGGGTCAGGTCGGCACCCCGGAACCAGGTCCCCGGGTCCTGTCGGGTCCCCGGCCCAGGTCCCCTGGACAGGTCGTTACCCCGGCCCCGGGTCACCGGGTCATGTCGGGTCGCTGTCCCGGGTACCAGTGTCAGGTGACCACCCCGGCCCCGGGAGACGGAGTCATACCGGGTCCCCGGCCCGGGTCCCCGGGTCAGGTGGTTACCCTGGCCCAAGGTCACCGGGTCAGGTCGGGACCCCGGACCCAGGTCGGGTCATGTCATGTCCCATGCCCGGGTCCCCGGGTTGGATTTTTACCCAGGCCCCGGGTCACAGGGTCATGTCGGGTCAACGGCCTGGGTACAACGGTCTGGTGACCACCCCGACCCCAGGTCCCCGGGTCATGACGGGACACCGGACCAGGTCCCCGAGTCCGGTCGACACCACAGCCCCAGGTCACCGGGTCAGGTCGGCACCCCGGAACCAGGTCCCCGGGTCCTGTCGGGTCCCCGGCCCAGGTCCCCTGGACAGGTCGTTACCCCGGCCCCGGGTCACCGGGTCATGTCGGGTCGCTGTCCCGGGTACCAGTGTCAGGTGACCACCCCGGCCCCGGGCGACAGAGTCATACCGAGTCCCCGGCCCGGGTCCCCGGGTCAGGTGGTTACCCTGGCCCCAGGTCACCGGGTCAGGTCGGGACCCCGGACCCAGGTCCCCGGGTCGTATCGGGTCGCTGCCCCGGGTACCAGTGTCGGGTGACATCCCCGGCCCCAGGTCCCCGGGTCACGTGGGG
This sequence comes from Somateria mollissima, assembly GCA_951411735.1. Classification (NCBI taxonomy): domain Eukaryota; kingdom Metazoa; phylum Chordata; class Aves; order Anseriformes; family Anatidae; genus Somateria; species Somateria mollissima. Next base: position 387,405 of record CATOCB010000276.1, on the reverse strand, counting down.
TCCCCGGCCCGGGTCCCCAGGTCACGTGGGGACCCCGGCCCCAGGTGACCGGGTCACGTGGGGACCCGGGCCCCAGGTGACTGGGTCACGTGGGGACACCGGCACCAGGACCCCGGGTCACGTGGGGACCCTGGCCCCAGGTGACCAGGTCACGAAGGGACCCCGGCCCCAGGTGACCGGGTCACGTGGGGACCCCGGCACCAGGACCCCGGGTCACGTGGGGACCCCGGCCCGGGTCCCCGGGTCACGTGGGGACCCCGGCACCAGGACCCCGGGTCACGTGGAGACCCCGGCCCAGGTGACCGGGTCACGTGATGTCCCCGGCCCGGGTCCCCGGGTCACGTGGGGACCCCGGCCGTAGGTCACCGGGTCACGTGGGGTCCCTGGCCCGGGTCCCCGGGTCACGTGGGGACACCGGCACCAGGACTCCGGGTCACGTGGGGACCCCGGCCCCAGGTGACCGGGTCACGTGATGTCCCCGGCCCGGGTCCCCGGGTCACGTGGGGACCCCGGCCCCAGGTCACCGGGTCACGTGGGGTCCCCGGCCCGGGTCCCCGGGTCACTTGGGGACCCCGGCACCAGGACCCCGGGTCACGTGGGGACCCTCGCCCGAGGTCACCGGGTCACGTGGGGACCCCGGCCCGGGTCCTCGGGTCACGTGGGGACCCCGGCACCAGGACCCCGGGTCAAGTGGGGACCCCGGCCCCAAGTCAGCGGGTCACGTGGGGACCCCGGCACCAGGACCCCGGGTCACTTGGGGACCCCGGCCCGGGTCCCCGGGTCACGTGGGGTCCCCGGCACCAGGACCCCGGGTCACGTGGGGACCCCGGCCCCAGGTGACCGGGTCACGTGATGTCCCCGGCCCGGGTCCCCGGGTCACGTGGGGACCCCGGCCCCAGGTCACCGGGTCACGTGGGGTCCCCGGCCCGGGTCCCCGGGTCACGTGGGGACCCCGGCACCAGGACCCCGGGTCACGTGGGGACCCCGGCCCCAGGACCCCGGGTCACGTGGGGACCCCGGCCTCAGGTCACCGGGTCACGTGGGGACCCCGGCCCCAGGTGACCGGGTCACGTGGGGACCCCGGCCCCAGGTCACCGGGTCACGTGGGGACACCGGCACCAGGACCCTGGGTCACGTGGGGACCCCGGCCCGGGTGACCGGGTCACGTGATGTCCCCGGCCCGGGTCCCCAGGTCACGTGGGGACCCCGGCCGTAGGTCACCGGGTCACGTGGGGTCCCCGGCCCGGGTCCCCGGGTCACGTGGGGACACCGGCACCAGGACTCCGGGTCACGTGGGGACCCCGGCCCCAGGTCAGCGGGTCAGGTCGGTACCCCGGCTCGGGTCCCCGGGTCACGTGGGGACCCCGGCACCAGGACTCCGGGTCACGTGGGGACCCCGGCCCCAGGTCAGCGGGTCAGGTCGGGACCCCGGACCCAGGTCGGGTCATGTCATGTCCCATGCCCGGGTCCCCGGGTTGGATTTTTACCCAGGCCCCGGGTCACAGGGTCATGTCGGGTCAACGGCCTGGGTACAACAGTCTGGTGACCACCCCGACCCCAGGTCCCCGGGTCATGACGGGACACCGGACCAGGTCCCCGAGTCCGGTCGACACCACAGCCCCAGGTCACCGGGTCAGGTCGGCACCCCGGAACCAGGTCACCGGGTCCTGTCGGGTCCCCGGCCCAGGTCCCCTGGACAGGTCGTTACCCCGGCCCCGGGTCACCGGGTCATGTTGGGTCGCTGTCCCGGGTAGCAGTGTCAGGTGACCACCCCGGCCCCGGGAGACGGAGTCATACCGGGTCCCCGGCCCGGGTCCCCGGGTCAAGTGGTTACCCTGGCCCCAGGTCACCGGGTCAGGTCGGGACCCCGGACCCAGGTCCCCGGGTCGTATCGGGTCGCTGCCCCGGGTACCAGTGTCGGGTGACATCCCCGGCCCCAGGTCCCCGGGTCACGTGGGGTCCCCGGCCCAGGTCACCGGGTCAGGTCGGGACCCCGGACCCAGGTCGGGTCATGTCACGTCCCATGCCCGGGTCCCCGGGTTGGATTTTTACCCAGGCTCCGGGTCACAGGGTCATGTCGGGTCAACGGCCTGGGTACAACGGTCTGGTGACCACCCCGACCCCAGGTCCCCGGGTCATGACGGGACACCGGACCAGGTCCCCGAGTCCGGTCGACACCACAGCCCCAGGTCACCGGGTCAGGTCGGCACCCCGGAACCAGGTCCCCGGGTCCTGTCGGGTCCCCGGCCCAGGTCCCCTGGACAGGTCGTTACCCCGGCCCCGGGTCACCGGGTCATGTCGGGTCGCTGTCCCGGGTAGCAGTGTCAGGTGACCACCCCGGCCCCGGGAGACGGAGTCATACCGAGTCCCCGGCCAGGGTCCCCGGGTCAGGTGGTTACCCTGGCCCGAGGTCACCGGGTCAGGTCGGGACCCGGACCCAGGTCCCCGGGTCGTATCGGGTCGCTGCCCCGGGTACCAGTGTCGGGTGACATCCCCGGCCCCAGGTCCCCGGGTCACGTGGGGTCCCCGGCCCGGGTCCCCAGGTCACGTGGGGACCCCGGCCCCAGGTGACCGGGTCACGTGGGAACCCGGGCCCCAGGTAACCGGGTCACGTAGAGACACCGGCACCAGGACCCCGGGTCACGTGATGTCCCCGGCCCGGGTCCCCGGGTCACGTGGGGACCCCGGCCCCAGGTCACCGGGTCACGTGGGGACCCCGGCCTCAGGTCACCGGGTCACGTGGGGACCCCGGCACCAGGATCCCGGGTCACGTGGGGACACCGGCCTCAGGACCCCGGGTCACGTGGGGACCCCGGCCCCAGGTCACCGGGTCACGTGGGGACACCGGCACCAGGACCAGGGTCACGTGGGGACCCCGGCCCCAGGTCACCGGGTCACGTGGGGACACCGGCCCCAGGTCACCGGGTCACGTGGGGACCCCGGCCCCAGGTCACCGGGTCACGTGGGGACACCGGCACCAGGACCCCGGGTCACGTGGGGAACCCGGCCCGGATCCCCGGGTCACGTGGGGACCCCGGCACCAGGACCCCGGGTCACGTGGGGACCCCGGCCCCAGGTCACCGGGTCACGTGATGTCCCCGGCCCGGGTCACCGGGTCACGTGGGGACCCCGGCCCCAGGTCACCGGGTCACGTGGGGTCCCCGGCCCGGGTCCCCGGGTCACGTGGGGACCCCGGCACCAGGACCCCGGGTCACGTGGGGACCCCGGCCCCAGGTCACCGGGTCACGTGGGGACACTGGCCTCAGGTCACCGGGTCACGTGGGGACCCCGGCTCGGGTCCCCGGGTCACGTGGGGACCCCGGCACCAGGACCCGGGGTCACGTGGGGACCCCGGCCCGGGTCCCCGGGTCACGTGGGAACCCAGGCACCAGGACCCCGGGTCACGTGGGGACCCCGGCCCCAGGTCACCGGGTCACGTGGGGACCCCGACACCAGGACCCCGGGTCACGTGGGGACCCCGGCCCCAGGTGACCGGGTCACGTGGGGATCCCGGCCCCAGGTCGGGTCATGTCACGTCCCATGCCCGGGTCCCCGGGTTGGATTTTTACCCAGGCCCCGGGTCACAGGGTCATGTCGGCTCAACGGCCTGGGTACAACGGTCTGGTGACCACCCCGACCCCAGGTCCCCGGGTCATGACGGGACACCGGACCAGGTCCCCGAGTCCGGTCGACACCACAGCCCCAGGTCACCGGGTCAGGTCGGCACCCCGGAACCAGGTCCCCGGGTCCTGTCGGGTCCCCGGCCCAGGTCCCCTGGACAGGTCGTTACCCCGGCCCCGGGTCACCGGGTCATGTCGGGTCGCTGTCCCGGGTACCAGTGTCAGGTGACCACCCCGGCCCCGGGAGACGGAGTCATACCGGGTCCCCGGCCCGGGTCCCCGGGTCAGGTGGTTACCCTGGCCCCAGGTCACCGGGTCAGGTCGGGACCCCGGACCCAGGTCCCCGGGTCGTATCGGGTCGCTGCCCCGGGTACCAGTGTCGGGTGACATCCCCTGCCCCAGGTCCCCGGGTCACGTGGGGTCCCCGGCCCGGGTCGCCGGGTTGCATCGGGACACCAGCGAAGGATCACCGGGTCCTGTCGGGTCCCCGGCCCGGGTCCCCTGGACAGGTCGTTAACCCGGCCACAGGTCCCCGGGTTGGATTTTTACCCAGGCCCCGGGTCGGATTTTTACTCAGGCCCCGGGTCACAGGGTCATGTCGGGTCAACGGCCTGGGTACAACGGTCTGGTGACCACTCCGACCCCAGGTCCCCGGGTCATGACGGGACACCGGACCAGGTCCCCGAGTCCGGTCGACACCACAGCCCCAGGTCACCGGGTCAGGTCGGCACCCCGGAACCAGGTCCCCGGGTCCTGTCGGGTCCCCGGCCCAGGTCCCCTGGACAGGTCGTTACCCCGGCCCCGGGTCACCGGGTCATGTCGGGTCGCTGTCCCGGGTAGCAGTGTCAGGTGACCACCCCGGCCCCGGGAGACGGAGTCATACCGGGTCCCCGGCCCGAGTCCCCGGGTCAGGTGGTTACCCTGGCCCAAGGTCACCGGGTCAGGTCGGGACCCCGGACCCAGGTCGGGTCATGTCATGTCCCATGCCCGGGTCCCCGGGTTGGATTTTTACCCAGGCCCCGGGTCACAGGGTCATGTCGGCTCAACGGCCTGGGTACAACGGTCTGGTGACCACCCCGACCCCAGGTCCCCGGGTCATGACGGGACACCGGACCAGGTCCCCGAGTCCGGTCGACACCACAGCCCCAGGTCACCGGGTCAGGTCGGCACCCCGGAACCAGGTCACCGGGTCCTGTCGGGTCCCCGGCCCAGGTCCCCTGGACAGGTCGTTACCCCGGCCCCGGGTCACCGGGTCATGTCGGGTCGCTGTCCCGGGTACCAGTGTCAGGTGACCACCCCGGCCCCGGGCGACAGAGTCATACCGAGTCCCCGGCCCGGGTCCCCGGGTCAGGTGGTTACCCTGGCCCCAGGTCACCGGGTCAGGTCGGGACCCCGGACCCAGGTCCCCGGGTCGTATCGGGTCGCTGCCCCGGGTACCAGTGTCGGGTGACATCCCCGGCCCCAGGTCCCCGGGTCACGTGGGGTCCCCGGCCCGGGTCCCCAGGTCACGTGGGGAGCCCGGCCCCAGGTGACCGGGTCACGTGGGGACCCGGGCCCCAGGTGACTGGGTCACGTGGGGACACCGGCACCAGGACCCCGGGTCACGTGGGGACCCCGGCCCCAGGTCACCGGGTCACGTGGGGACCCCGGCCCCAGGTCTACGGGTCACGTGGGGACACCGGCACCAGGACCCCGGGTCACGTGGGGACCCCGGCCCGGGTCCCCGGGTCACGTGGGGACCCCGGCACCAGGACCCCGGGTCACGTGGAGACCCCGGCCCAGGTGACCGGGTCACGTGATGTCCCCGGCCCGGGTCCCCGGGTCACGTGGGGACCCCGGCCGTAGGTCACCGGGTCACGTGGGGTCCCTGGCCCGGGTCCCCGGGTCACGTGGGGACACCGGCACCAGGACTCCGGGTCACGTGGGGACCCCGGCCCCAGGTGACCGGGTCACGTGATGTCCCCGGCCCGGGTCCCCGGGTCACGTGGGGACCCCGGCCCCAGGTCACCGGGTCACGTGGGGTCCCCGGCCCGGGTCCCCGGGTCACGTGGGGACACCGGCACCAGGACCCCGGGTCACGTGGGGACCCCGGCCCGGGTCCCCGGGTCACGTGGGAACCCAGGCACCAGGACCCCGGGTCACGTGGGGACCCCGGCCCCAGGTCACCGGGTCACGTGGGGATCCCGGCCCCAGGTGACCGGGTCACGTGATGTCCCCGGCCCGGGTCCCCGGGTCACGTGGGGACCCCAGCACCAGGACCCCGGGTCACGTGGGGACCCCGGCCCCAGGTGACCGGGTCACGTGATGTCCCCGGCCCGGGTCCCCGGGTCACGTGGGGACCCCGGCCCCAGGTCACCGGGTCACGTGGGGTCCCCGGCCCGGGTCCCCGGGTCACTTGGGGACCCCGGCACCAGGACCCCGGGTCACGTGGGGACCCTCGCCCCAGGTCACCGGGTCACGTGGGGACCCCGGCCCGGGTCCTCGGGTCACGTGGGGACCCCGGCACCAGGACCCCGGGTCAAGTGGGGACCCCGGCCCCAAGTCAGCGGGTCACGTGGGGACCCCGGCACCAGGACCCCGGGTCACGTGGGGACCCCGGCCCGGGTCCCCGGGTCACGTGGGGTCCCCGGCACCAGGACCCCGGGTCACGTGGGGACCCCGGCCCCAGGTGACCGGGTCACGTGATGTCCCCGGCCCGGTTCCCCGGGTCACGTGGGGACCCCGGCCCCAGGTCACCGGGTCACGTGGGGTCCCCGGCCCGGGTCCCCGGGTCACGTGGGGACCCCGGCACCAGGACCCCGGGTCACGTGGGGACCCCGGCCCCAGGTCACCGGGTCACGTGGGGACCCCGGCCTCAGGTCACCGGGTCACGTGGGGACCCCGGCCCCAGGTGACCGGGTCACGTGGGGACCCCGGCCCCAGGTCACCGGGTCACGTGGGGACCCCGGCCCCAGGTCACCGGGTCACGTGGGGACACCGGCACCAGGAACCTGGGTCACGTGGGGACCCCGGCCCGGGTGACCGGGTCACGTGATGTCCCCGGCCCGGGTCCCCAGGTCACGTGGGGACCCCGGCCGTAGGTCACCGGGTCACGTGGGGTCCCCGGCCCGGGTCCCCGGGTCACGTGGGGACACCGGCACCAGGACTCCGGGTCACGTGGGGACCCCGGCCCCAGGTGACCGGGTCACGTGATGTCCCCGGCCCGGGTCCCCGGGTCACGTGGGGACCCCGGCCCCAGGTCACCGGGTCACGTGGGGTCCCCGGCCCGGGTCCCCGGGTCACGTGGGGACACCGGCACCAGGACCCCGGGTCACGTGGGGACCCCGGCCCGGGTCCCCGGGTCACGTGGGAACCCAGGCACCAGGACCCCGGGTCACGTGGGGACCCCGGCCCCAGGTCACCGGGTCACGTGGGGACCCCGACACCAGGACCCCGGGTCACGTGGGGACCCCGGCCCCTGGTGACCGGGTCACGTGGGGATCCCGGCTCCAGGTGACCGGGTCACGTGATGTCCCCGGCCCGGGTCCCCGGGTCACGTGGGGACCCCAGCACCAGGACCCCGGGTCACGTGGGGACCCCGGCCCCAGGTGACCGGGTCACGTGATGTCCCCGGCCCGGGTCCCCGGGTCACGTGGGGACCCCGGCCCCAGGTCACCGGGTCACGTGGGGTCCCCGGCCCGGGTCCCCGGGTCACTTAGGGACCCCGGCACCAGGACCCCGGGTCACGTGGGGACCCTCGCCCCAGGTCACCGGGTCACGTGGGGACCCCGGCCCGGGTCCTCGGGTCACGTGGGGACCCCGGCACCAGGACCCCGGGTCAAGTGGGGACCCCGGCCCCAAGTCAGCGGGTCACGTGGGGACCCCGGCACCAGGACCCCGGGTCACGTGGGGACCCCGGCCCGGGTCCCCGGGTCACGTGGGGTCCCCGGCACCAGGACCCCGGGTCACGTGGGGACCCCGGCCCCAGGTGACCGGGTCACGTGATGTCCCCGGCCCGGGTCCCCGGGTCACGTGGGGACCCCGGCCCCAGGTCACCGGGTCACGTGGGGTCCCCGGCCCGGGTCCCCAGGTCACGTGGGGACCCCGGCCCCAGGTGACCGGGTCACGTGGGGTCCCCGGCCCAGGTCACCGGGTCACGTGGGGTCCCCGGCCCGGGTCCCCAGGTCACGTGGGGACCCCGGCACCAGGACTCCGGGTCACGTGGGGACCCCGGCCCCAGGTCAGCGGGTCAGGTCGGGACCCCGGACCCAGGTCGGGTCATGTCATGTCCCATGCCCGGGTCCCCGGGTTGGATTTTTACCCAGGCCCCGGGTCACAGGGTCATGTCGGGTCAACGGCCTGGGTACAACAGTCTGGTGACCACCCCGACCCCAGGTCCCCGGGTCATGACGGGACACCGGACCAGGTCCCCGAGTCCGGTCGACACCACAGCCCCAGGTCACCGGGTCAGGTCGGCACCCCGGAACCAGGTCACCGGGTCCTGTCGGGTCCCCGGCCCAGGTCCCCTGGACAGGTCGTTACCCCGGCCCCGGGTCACCGGGTCATGTTGGGTCGCTGTCCCGGGTAGCAGTGTCAGGTGACCACCCCGGCCCCGGGAGACGGAGTCATACCGGGTCCCCGGCCCGGGTCCCCGGGTCAAGTGGTTACCCTGGCCCCAGGTCACCGGGTCAGGTCGGGACCCCGGACCCAGGTCCCCGGGTCGTATCGGGTCGCTGCCCCGGGTACCAGTGTCGGGTGACATCCCCGGCCCCAGGTCCCCGGGTCACGTGGGGTCCCCGGCCCAGGTCACCGGGTCAGGTCGGGACCCCGGACCCAGGTCGGGTCATGTCACGTCCCATGCCCGGGTCCCCGGGTTGGATTTTTACCCAGGCTCCGGGTCACAGGGTCATGTCGGGTCAACGGCCTGGGTACAACGGTCTGGTGACCACCCCTACCCCAGGTCCCCGGGTCATGACGGGACACCGGACCAGGTCCCCGAGTCCGGTCGACACCACAGCCCCAGGTCACCGGGTCAGGTCGGCACCCCGGAACCAGGTCCCCGGGTCCTGTCGGGTCCCCGGCCCAGGTCCCCTGGACAGGTCGTTACCCCGGCCCCGGGTCACCGGGTCATGTCGGGTCGCTGTCCCGGGTAGCAGTGTCAGGTGACCACCCCGGCCCCGGGAGACGGAGTCATACCGAGTCCCCGGCCAGGGTCCCCGGGTCAGGTGGTTACCCTGGCCCGAGGTCACCGGGTCAGGTCGGGACCCGGACCCAGGTCCCCGGGTCGTATCGGGTCGCTGCCCCGGGTACCAGTGTCGGGTGACATCCCCGGCCCCAGGTCCCCGGGTCACGTGGGGTCCCCGGCCCGGGTCCCCAGGTCACGTGGGGACCCCGGCCCCAGGTGACCGGGTCACGTGGGAACCCGGGCCCCAGGTAACCGGGTCACGTAGAGACACCGGCACCAGGACCCCGGGTCACGTGATGTCCCCGGCCCGGGTCCCCGGGTCACGTGGGGACCCCGGCCCCAGGTCACCGGGTCACGTGGGGACCCCGGCCTCAGGTCACCGGGTCACGTGGGGACCCCGGCACCAGGATCCCGGGTCACGTGGGGACACCGGCCTCAGGACCCCGGGTCACGTGGGGACCCCGGCCCCAGGTCACCGGGTCACGTGGGGACACCGGCACCAGGACCAGGGTCACGTGGGGACCCCGGCCCCAGGTCACCGGGTCACGTGGGGACACCGGCCCCAGGTCACCGGGTCACGTGGGGACCCCGGCCCCAGGTCACCGGGTCACGTGGGGACACCGGCACCAGGACCCCGGGTCACGTGGGGAACCCGGCCCGGATCCCCGGGTCACGTGGGGACCCCGGCACCAGGACCCCGGGTCACGTGGGGACCCCGGCCCCAGGTCACCGGGTCACGTGATGTCCCCGGCCCGGGTCCCCGGGTCACGTGGGGACCCCGGCCCCAGGTCACCGGGTCACGTGGGGTCCCCGGCCCGGGTCCCCGGGTCACGTGGGGACCCCGGCACCAGGACCCCGGGTCACGTGGGGACCCCGGCCCCAGGTCACCGGGTCACGTGGGGACACTGGCCTCAGGTCACCGGGTCACGTGGGGACCCCGGCTCGGGTCCCCGGGTCACTTGGGCTCCCCGGCACCAGGACCCGGGGTCACGTGGGGACCCCGGCCCGGGTCCCCGGGTCACGTGGGAACCCAGGCACCAGGACCCCGGGTCACGTGGGGACCCCGGCCCCAGGTCACCGGGTCACGTGGGGACCCCGACACCAGGACCCCGGGTCACGTGGGGACCCCGGCCCCAGGTGACCGGGTCACGTGGGGATCCCGGCCCCAGGTCGGGTCATGTCACGTCCCATGCCCGGGTCCCCGGGTTGGATTTTTACCCAGGCCCCGGGTCACAGGGTCATGTCGGCTCAACGGCCTGGGTACAACGGTCTGGTGACCACCCCGACCCCAGGTCCCCGGGTCATGACGGGACACCGGACCAGGTCCCCGAGTCCGGTCGACACCACAGCCCCAGGTCACCGGGTCAGGTCGGCACCCCGGAACCAGGTCCCCGGGTCCTGTCGGGTCCCCGGCCCAGGTCCCCTGGACAGGTCGTTACCCCGGCCCCGGGTCACCGGGTCATGTCGGGTCGCTGTCCCGGGTACCAGTGTCAGGTGACCACCCCGGCCCCGGGAGACGGAGTCATACCGGGTCCCCGGCCCGGGTCCCCGGGTCAGGTGGTTACCCTGGCCCCAGGTCACCGGGTCAGGTCGGGACCCCGGACCCAGGTCCCCGGGTCGTATCGGGTCGCTGCCCCGGGTACCAGTGTCGGGTGACATCCCCTGCCCCAGGTCCCCGGGTCACGTGGGGTCCCCGGCCCGGGTCGCCGGGTTGCATCGGGACACCAGCGAAGGATCACCGGGTCCTGTCGGGTCCCCGGCCCGGGTCCCCTGGACAGGTCGTTAACCCGGCCACAGGTCCCCGGGTTGGATTTTTACCCAGGCCCCGGGTCGGATTTTTACTCAGGCCCCGGGTCACAGGGTCATGTCGGGTCAACGGCCTGGGTACAACGGTCTGGTGACCACTCCGACCCCAGGTCCCCGGGTCATGACGGGACACCGGACCAGGTCCCCGAGTCCGGTCGACACCACAGCCCCAGGTCACCGGGTCAGGTCGGCACCCCGGAACCAGGTCCCCGGGTCCTGTCGGGTCCCCGGCCCAGGTCCCCTGGACAGGTCGTTACCCCGGCCCCGGGTCACCGGGTCATGTCGGGTCGCTGTCCCGGGTAGCAGTGTCAGGTGACCACCCCGGCCCCGGGAGACGGAGTCATACCGGGTCCCCGGCCCGAGTCCCCGGGTCAGGTGGTTACCCTGGCCCGAGGTCACCGGGTCAGGTCGGGACCCCGGACCCAGGTCGGGTCATGTCATGTCCCATGCCCGGGTCCCCGGGTTGGATTTTTACCCAGGCCCCGGGTCACAGGGTCATGTCGGCTCAACGGCCTGGGTACAACGGTCTGGTGACCACCCCGACCCCAGGTCCCCGGGTCATGACGGGACACCGGACCAGGTCCCCGAGTCCGGTCGACACCACAGCCCCAGGTCACCGGGTCAGGTCGGCACCCCGGAACCAGGTCACCGGGTCCTGTCGGGTCCCCGGCCCAGGTCCCCTGGACAGGTCGTTACCCCGGCCCCGGGTCACCGGGTCATGTCGGGTCGCTGTCCCGGGTACCAGTGTCAGGTGACCACCCCGGCCCCGGGCGACAGAGTCATACCGAGTCCCCGGCCCGGGTCCCCGGGTCAGGTGGTTACCCTGGCCCCAGGTCACCGGGTCAGGTCGGGACCCCGGACCCAGGTCCCCGGGTCGTATCGGGTCGCTGCCCCGGGTACCAGTGTCGGGTGACATCCCCGGCCCCAGGTCCCCGGGTCACGTGGGGTCCCCGGCCCGGGTCCCCAGGTCACGTGGGGAGCCCGGCCCCAGGTGACCGGGTCACGTGGGGACCCGGGCCCCAGGTGACTGGGTCACGTGGGGACACCGGCACCAGGACCCCGGGTCACGTGGGGACCCTGGCCCCAGGTGACCACGTCACGAAGGGACCCCGGCCCCAGGTGACCGGGTCACGTGGGGACACCGGCACCAGGACCCTGGGTCACGTGGGGACCCCGGCCCGGGTCCCCGGGTCACGTGGGGACCCCGGCCCCAGGTCACCGGGTCACGTGGGGACCCCGGCCCCAGGTCTACGGGTCACGTGGGGACACCGGCACCAGGACCCCGGGTCACGTGGGGACCCCGGCCCGGGTCCCCGGGTCACGTGGGGACCCCGGCACCAGGACCCCGGGTCACGTGGAGACCCCGGCCCAGGTGACCGGGTCACGTGATGTCCCCGGCCCGGGTCCCCGGGTCACGTGGGGACCCCGGCCGTAGGTCACCGGGTCACGTGGGGTCCCTGGCCCGGGTCCCCGGGTCACGTGGGGACACCGGCACCAGGACTCCGGGTCACGTGGGGACCCCGGCCCCAGGTGACCGGGTCACGTGATGTCCCCGGCCCGGGTCCCCGGGTCACGTGGGGACCCCGGCCCCAGGTCACCGGGTCACGTGGGGTCCCCGGCCCGGGTCCCCGGGTCACGTGGGGACACCGGCACCAGGACCCCGGGTCACGTGGGGACCCCGGCCCGGGTCCCCGGGTCACGTGGGAACCCAGGCACCAGGACCCCGGGTCACGTGGGGACCCCGGCCCCAGGTCACCGGGTCACGTGGGGACCCCGACACCAGGACCCCGGGTCACGTGGGGACCCCGGCCCCAGGTGACCGGGTCACGTGGGGATCCCGGCCCCAGGTGACCGGGTCACGTGATGTCCCCGGCCCGGGTCCCCGGGTCACGTGGGGACCCCAGCACCAGGACCCCGGGTCACGTGGGGACCCCGGCCCCAGGTGACCGGGTCACGTGATGTCCCCGGCCCGGGTCCCCGGGTCACGTGGGGACCCCGGCCCCAGGTCACCGGGTCACGTGGGGTCCCCGGCCCGGGTCCCCGGGTCACTTGGGGACCCCGGCACCAGGACCCCGGGTCACGTGGGGACCCTCGCCCCAGGTCACCGGGTCACGTGGGGACCCCGGCCCGGGTCCTCGGGTCACGTGGGGACCCCGGCACCAGGACCCCGGGTCAAGTGGGGACCCCGGCCCCAAGTCAGCGGGTCACGTGGGGACCCCGGCACCAGGACCCCGGGTCACGTGGGGACCCCGGCCCGGGTCCCCGGGTCACGTGGGGTCCCCGGCACCAGGACCCCGGGTCACGTGGGGACCCCGGCCCCAGGTGACCGGGTCACGTGATGTCCCCGGCCCGGTTCCCCGGGTCACGTGGGGACCCCGGCCCCAGGTCACCGGGTCACGTGGGGTCCCCGGCCCGGGTCCCCGGGTCACGTGGGGACCCCGGCACCAGGACCCCGGGTCACGTGGGGACCCCGGCCCCAGGTCACCGGGTCACGTGGGGACCCCGGCCTCAGGTCACCGGGTCACGTGGGGACCCCGGCCCCAGGTGACCGGGTCACGTGGGGACCCCGGCCCCAGGTCACCGGGTCACGTGGGGACACCGGCCCCAGGTCACCGGGTCACGTGGGGACACCGGCACCAGGAACCTGGGTCACGTGGGGACCCCGGCCCGGGTGACCGGGTCACGTGATGTCCCCGGCCCGGGTCCCCAGGTCACGTGGGGACCCCGGCCGTAGGTCACCGGGTCACGTGGGGTCCCCGGCCCGGGTCCCCGGGTCACGTGGGGACACCGGCACCAGGACTCCGGGTCACGTGGGGACCCCGGCCCCAGGTGACCGGGTCACGTGATGTCCCCGGCCCGGGTCCCCGGGTCACGTGGGGACCCCGGCCCCAGGTCACCGGGTCACGTGGGGTCCCCGGCCCGGGTCCCCGGGTCACGTGGGGACACCGGCACCAGGACCCCGGGTCACGTGGGGACCCCGGCCCGGGTCCCCGGGTCACGTGGGAACCCAGGCACCAGGACCCCGGGTCACGTGGGGACCCCGGCCCCAGGTCACCAGGTCACGTGGGGACCCCGACACCAGGACCCCGGGTCACGTGGGGACCCCGGCCCCTGGTGACCGGGTCACGTGGGGATCCCGGCTCCAGGTGACCGGGTCACGTGATGTCCCCGGCCCGGGTCCCCGGGTCACGTGGGGACCCCAGCACCAGGACCCCGGGTCACGTGGGGACCCCGGCCCCAGGTGACCGGGTCACGTGATGTCCCCGGCCCGGGTCCCCGGGTCACGTGGGGACCCCGGCCCCAGGTCACCGGGTCACGTGGGGTCCCCGGCCCGGGTCCCCGGGTCACTTAGGGACCCCGGCACCAGGACCCCGGGTCACGTGGGGACCCTCGCCCCAGGTCACCGGGTCACGTGGGGACCCCGGCCCGGGTCCTCGGGTCACGTGGGGACCCCGGCACCAGGACCCCGGGTCAAGTGGGGACCCCGGCCCCAAGTCAGCGGGTCACGTGGGGACCCCGGCACCAGGACCCCGGGTCACGTGGGGACCCCGGCCCGGGTCCCCGGGTCACGTGGGGTCCCCGGCACCAGGACCCCGGGTCACGTGGGGACCCCGGCCCCAGGTGACCGGGTCACGTGATGTCCCCGGCCCGGGTCCCCGGGTCACGTGGGGACCCCGGCCCCAGGTCACCGGGTCACGTGGGGTCCCCGGCCCGGGTCCCCAGGTCACGTGGGGACCCCGGCCCCAGGTGACCGGGTCACGTGGGGTCCCCGGCCCAGGTCACCGGGTCAGGTCGGGACCCCGGACCCAGGTCGGGTCATGTCACGTCCCATGCCCGGGTCCCCGGGTTGGATTTTTACCCAGGCTCCGGGTCACAGGGTCATGTCGGGTCAACGGCCTGGGTACAACGGTCTGGTGACCACCCCTACCCCAGGTCCCCGGGTCATGACGGGACACCGGACCAGGTCCCCGAGTCCGGTCGACACCACAGCCCCAGGTCACCGGGTCAGGTCGGCACCCCGGAACCAGGTCCCCGGGTCCTGTCGGGTCCCCGGCCCAGGTCCCCTGGACAGGTCGTTACCCCGGCCCCGGGTCACCGGGTCATGTCGGGTCGCTGTCCCGGGTAGCAGTGTCAGGTGACCACGCCGGCCTCGGGAGACGGAGTCATACCGAGTCCCCGGCCAGGGTCCCCGGGTCAGGTGGTTACCCTGGCCCGAGGTCACCGGGTCAGGTCGGGACCCCGGACCCAGGTCCCCGGGTCGTATCGGGTCGCTGCCCCGGGTACCAGTGTCGGGTGACATCCCCGGCCCCAGGTCCCCGGGTCACGTGGGGTCCCCGGCCCGGGTCCCCAGGTCACGTGGGGACCCCGGCCCCAGGTGACCGGGTCACGTGGGAACCCGGGCCCCAGGTAACCGGGTCACGTAGAGACACCGGCACCAGGACCCCGGGTCACGTGGGGACCCCGGCCCCAGGTGACCGGGTCACGTGGGGACCCCGGCCCCAGGTGACCGGGTCACGTGATGTCCCCGGCCCGGGTCCCCGGGTCACGTGGGGACCCCGGCCCCAGGTCACCGGGTCACGTGGGGACCCCGGCCCCAGGTCACCGGGTCACGTGGGGACACTGGCACCAGGACCCTGGGTCATGTGGGGACCCCGGCCCGGGTCCCCGGGTCACGTGGGGACCCCGGCCCCAGGTCACTGGGTCACGTGGGGACACCGGCACCAGGACCCCGGGTCACGTGGGGACCCCGGCCCCAGGTGACCGGGTCACGTGATGTCCCCGGCCCGGGTCCCCGGGTCACGTGGGGACCCCGGCCCCAGGTCACCGGGTCACGTGGGGACCCCGGCCTCAGATCACCGGGTCACGTGGGGACCCCGGCACCAGGACCCCGGGTCACGTGGGGACACCGGCCTCAGGACCCCGGGTCACGTGGGGACCCCGGCCCCAGGTCACCGGGTCACGTGGGGACACCGGCAACAGGACCCTGGGTCACGTGGGGACCCCGGCCCCAGGTCACCGGGTCACGTGGGGACACCGGCCCCAGGTCACCGGGTCACGTGGGGACCCCGGCACCAGGTCACCGGGTCACGTGGGGACACCGGCACCAGGACCCCGGGTCACGTGGGGACCCCGGCCCGGATCCCCGGGTCACGTGGGGACCCCGGCACCAGGACCCCGGGTCACGTGGGGACCCCGGCCCCAGGTCACCGGGTCACGTGATGTCCCCGGCCCGGGTCCCCGGGTCACGTGGGGACCCCGGCCCCAGGTCACCGGGTCACGTGGGGACCCCGGCCTCAGGTCACCGGGTCACGTGGGGACCCCGGCTCGGGTCCCCGGGTCACGTGGGGACCCCGGCACCAGGACCCCGGGTCACGTGGGGACACCGGCCCCAGGTGACCGGGTCAGGTCGGGACCCCGGACCCAGCTCGGGTCATGTCATGTCCCATGCCCGGGTCCCCGGGTTGGATTTTTACCCAGGCCCCGGGTCACAGGGTCATGTCGGGTCAACGGCCTGGGTACAACGGTCTGGTGACCACCCCGACCCCAGGTCCCCGGGTCATGACGGGACACCGGACCAGGTCCCCGAGTCCGGTCGACACCACAGCCCCAGGTCACCGGGTCAGGTCGGCACCCCAGAACCAGGTCCCCGGGTCCTGTCGGGTCCCCGGCCCAGGTCCCCTGGACAGGTCGTTACCCCGGCCCCGGGTCACCGGGTCATGTCGGGTCGCTGTCCCGGGTAGCAGTGTCAGGTGACCACCCCGGCCCCGGGAGACGGAGTCATACCGAGTCCCCGGCCCGGGTCCCCGGGTCAGGTGGTTACCCTGGCCCCAGGTCACCGGGTCAGGTCGGGACCCCGGACCCAGGTCCCCGGGTCGTATCGGGTCGCTGCCCCGGGTACCAGTGTCGGGTGACATCCCCGGCCCCAGGTCCCCGGGTCACGTGGGGTCCCCGGCCCGGGTCCCCAGGTCACGTGGGGACCCCGGCCCCAGGTGACCGGGTCACGTGGGGACCCGGGCCCCAGGTGACTGGGTCACGTGGGGACACCTGCACCAGGACCCCGGGTCACGTGGGGACCCTGGCCCCAGGTGACCAGGTCACGTGGGGACCCCGGCCCCAGGTGACCGGGTCACGTGATGTCCCCGGCCCGGGTCCCCGGGTCACGTGGGGACCCCGGCCCCAGGTCACCGGGTCACGTGGGGACCCCGGCCCCAGGTCACCGGGTCACGTGGGGACACCGGCCTCAGGTCACCGGGTCACGTGGGGACCCCGGCTCGGGTCCCCGGGTCACGTGGGGACCCCGGCACCAGGACCGGGGGTCACGTGGGGACCCCGGCCCGGGTCCCCGGGTCACGTGGGAACCCAGGCACCAGGACCCCGGGTCACGTGGGGACCCCGGCCCCAGGTCACCGGGTCACGTGGGGATCCCGGCCCCAGGTCACCGGGTCACGTGGGGACCCCGGCCCCAGGTCACCGGGTCACGTGGGGACACCGGCCTCAGGTCACCGGGTCACGTGGGGACCCCGGCTCGGGTCCCCGGGTCACGTGGGGACCCCGGCACCAGGACCGGGGGTCACGTGGGGACCCCGGCCCGGGTCCCCGGGTCACGTGGGGACCCCGACACCAGGACCCCGGGTCACGTGGGGACCCCGGCCCCAGGTGACCGGGTCACGTGGGGATCCCGGCCCCAGGTCACCGGGTCAGGTCGGCACCCCGGAACCAGGTCCCCGGGTCATGTCATGTCCCATGCCCGGGTCCCCGGGTTGGATTTTTACCCAGGCCCCGGGTCACAGGGTCATGTCGGGTCAACGGCCTGGGTACAACGGTCTGGTGACCACCCCGACCCCAGGTCCCCGGGTCACGTGGGGACCCCGGCCCCAGGTCACCGGGTCACGTGGGGACACCGGCACCAGGACCCCGGGTCACGTGGGGACCCCGGCCCCAGGTCTACGGGTCACGTGGGGACACCGGCACCAGGACCCCGGGTCACGTGGGGACCCCGGCCCGGGTCCCCGGGTCACGTGGGGACCCCGGCACCAGGACCCCGGGTCACGTGGAGACCCCGGCCCAGGTGACCGGGTCACGTGATGTCCCCGGCCCGGGTCCCCGGGTCACGTGGGGACCCCGGCCGTAGGTCACCGGGTCACGTGGGGTCCCTGGCCCGGGTCCCCGGGTCACGTGGGGACACCGGCACCAGGACTCCGGGTCACGTGGGGACCCCGGCCCCAGGTGACCGGGTCACGTGATGTCCCGGCCCGGGTCCCCGGGTCACGTGGGGACCCCGGCCCCAGGTCACCGGGTCACGTGGGGTCCCCGACACCAGGACCCCGGGTCACGTGGGGACCCCGGCCCCAGGTGACCGGGTCACGTGGGGATCCCGGCCCCAGGTGACCGGGTCACGTGATGTCCCCGGCCCGGGTCCCCGGGTCACGTGGGGTCCCCAGCACCAGGACCCCGGGTCACGTGGGGACCCCGGCCCCAGGTGACCGGGTCACGTGATGTCCCCGGCCCGGGTCCCCGGGTCACGTGGGGACCCCGGCCCCAGGTCACCGGGTCACGTGGGGTCCCCGGCCCGGGTCCCCGGGTCACTTGGGGACCCCGGCACCAGGACCCCGGGTCACGTGGGGACCCTCGCCCGAGGTCACCGGGTCACGTGGGGACCCCGGCCCGGGTCCTCGGGTCACGTGGGGACCCCGGCACCAGGACCCCGGGTCAAGTGGGGACCCCGGCCCCAAGTCAGCGGGTCACGTGGGGACCCCGGCACCAGGACCCCGGGTCACGTGGGGACCCCGGCCCGGGTCCCCGGGTCACGTGGGGTCCCCGGCACCAGGACCCCGGGTCACGTGGGGACCCCGGCCCCAGGTGACCGGGTCACGTGATGTCCCCGGCCCGGGTCCCCGGGTCACGTGGGGACCCCGGCCCCAGGTCACCGGGTCACGTGGGGTCCCCGGCCCGGTTCCCCGGGTCACGTGGGGACCCCGGCACCAGGACCCCGGGTCACGTGGGGACCCCGGCCCCAGGACCCCGGGTCACGTGGGGACCCCGGCCTCAGGTCACCGGGTCACGTGGGGACCCCGGCCCCAGGTGACCGGGTCACGTGGGGACCCCGGCCCCAGGTCACCGGGTCACGTGGGGACACCGGCACCAGGACCCTGGGTCACGTGGGGACCCCGGCCCGGGTGACCGGGTCACGTGATGTCCCCGGCCCGGGTCCCCAGGTCACGTGGGGACCCCGGCCGTAGGTCACCGGGTCACGTGGGGTCCCCGGCCCGGGTCCCCGGGTCACGTGGGGACACCGGCACCAGGACTCCGGGTCACGTGGGGACCCCGGCCCCAGGTGACCGGGTCACGTGATGTCCCCGGCCCGGGTCCCCGGGTCACGTGGGGACCCCGGCCCCAGGTCACCGGGTCACGTGGGGTCCCCGGCCCGGGTCCCCGGGTCACGTGGGGACACCGGCACCAGGACCCCGGGTCACGTGGGGACCCCGGCCCGGGTCCCCGGGTCACGTGGGAACCCAGGCACCAGGACCCCGGGTCACGTGGGGACCCCGGCCCCAGGTCACCGGGTCACGTGGGGACCCCGACACCAGGACCCCGGGTCACGTGGGGACCCCGGCCCCTGGTGACCGGGTCACGTGGGGATCCCGGCCCCAGGTGACCGGGTCACGTGATGTCCCCGGCCCGGGTCCCCGGGTCACGTGGGGACCCCAGCACCAGGACCTCGGGTCACGTGGGGACCCCGGCCCCAGGTGACCGGGTCACGTGATGTCCCCGGCCCGGGTCCCCGGGTCACGTGGGGACCCCGGCCCCAGGTCACCGGGTCACGTGGGGTCCCCGGCCCGGGTCCCCGGGTCACTTGGGGACCCCGGCACCAGGACCCCGGGTCACGTGGGGACCCTCGCCCCAGGTCACCGGGTCACGTGGGGACCCCGGCCCGGGTCCTCGGGTCACGTGGGGACCCCGGCACCAGGACCCCGGGTCAAGTGGGGACCCCGGCCCCAAGTCAGCGGGTCACGTGGGGACCCCGGCACCAGGACCCCGGGTCACGTGGGGACCCCGGCCCGGGTCCCCGGGTCACGTGGGGTCCCCGGCACCAGGACCCCGGGTCACGTGGGGACCCCGGCCCCAGGTGACCGGGTCACGTGATGTCCCCGGCCCGGGTCCCCGGGTCACGTGGGGACCCCGGCCCCAGGTCACCGGGTCACGTGGGGTCCCCGGCCCGGTTCCCCGGGTCACGTGGGGACCCCGGCACCAGGACCCCGGGTCACGTGGGGACCCCGGCACCAGGACCCCGGGTCACGTGGGGACCCCGGCCTCAGGTCACCGGGTCACGTGGGGACCCCGGCTCGGGTCCCCGGGTCACGTGGGGACCCCGGCACCAGGACCCCGGGTCACGTGGGGACACCGGCCCCAGGTCAGCGGGTCAGGTCGGGACCCCGGACCCAGGTCGGGTCATGTCATGTCCCATGCCCGGGTCCCCGGGTTGGATTTTTACCCAGGCCCCGGGTCACAGGGTCATGTCGGGTCAACGGCCTGGGTACAACAGTCTGGTGACCACCCCGACCCCAGGTCCCCGGGTCACGTGGGGACACTGGCACCAGGACCCTGGGTCACGTGGGGACCCCGGCCCCAGGTCACCGGGTTACGTGGGGACCCCGGCCCCAGGTCACCGGGTCACGTGGGGTCCCCGGCACCAGGACCCCGGGTCGTATCGGGTCGCTGCCCCGGGTACCAGTGTCGGGTGACATCCCCGGCCCCAGGTCCCCGGGTCACGTGGGGACCCCGGCCCCAGGTCACCGGGTCACGTGGGGACCCCGGCCTCAGGTCACCGGGTCACGTGGGGACCCCGGCACCAGGACCCCGGGTCACGTGCGGACACCGGCCTCAGGACCCCGGGTCACGTGGGGACCCCGGCCCCAGGTCACCGGGTCACGTGGGGACAGAGGCACCAGGACCCTGGGTCACGTGGGGACCCCGGCCCCAGGTCACCGGGTCACGTGGGGACCCCGGCCCCAGGTCACCGGGTCACGTGGGGACACCGGCACCAGGACCCCGGGTCACGTGGGGACCCCGGCCCGGATCCCCGGGTCACGTGGGGACCCCAGCACCAGGACCCCGGGTCACGTGGGGACCCCGGCCCCAGGTCACCGGGTCACGTGATGTCCCCGGCCCGGGTCACCGGGTCACGTGGGGACCCCGGCCCCAGGTCACCGGGTCACGTGGGGTCCCCGGCCCGGGTCCCCGGGTCACGTGGGGACCCCGGCACCAGGACCCCGGGTCACGTGGGGACCCCGGCCCCAGGTCACCGGGTCACGTGGGGACACTGGCCTCAGGTCACCGGGTCACGTGGGGACCCCGGCTCGGGTCCCCGGGTCACGTGGGGACCCCGGCACCAGGACCCGGGGTCAGGTGGGAACCCCGGCCCGGGTCCCCGGGTCACGTGGGAACCCAGGCACCAGGACCCCGGGTCACGTGGGGACCCCGGCCCCAGGTCACCGCGTCACGTGGGGACCCCGACACCAGGACCCCGGGTCACGTGGGGACCCCGGCCCCAGGTGACCGGGTCACGTGGGGATCCCGGCCCCAGGTCGGGTCATGTCACGTCCCATGCCCGGGTCCCCGGGTTGGATTTTTACCCAGGCCCCGGGTCACAGGGTCATGTCGGCTCAACGGCCTGGGTACAACGGTCTGGTGACCACCCCGACCCCAGGTCCCCGGGTCATGACGGGACACCGGACCAGGTCCCCGAGTCCGGTCGACACCACAGCCCCAGGTCACCGGGTCAGGTCGGCACCCCGGAACCAGGTCCCCGGGTCCTGTCGGGTCCCCGGCCCAGGTCCCCTGGACAGGTCGTTACCCCGGCCCCGGGTCACCGGGTCATGTCGGGTCGCTGTCCCGGGTAGCAGTGTCAGGTGACCACCCCGGCCCCGGGAGACGGAGTCATACCGAGTCCCCGGCCCGGGTC
The DNA here is from genome assembly GCA_951411735.1 of Somateria mollissima. Lineage (NCBI taxonomy): Eukaryota > Metazoa > Chordata > Aves > Anseriformes > Anatidae > Somateria > Somateria mollissima. Next base: position 365,852 of record CATOCB010000276.1, on the reverse strand, counting down.
CCCGGGTCAGGTGGTTACCCTGGCCCCAGGTCACCGGGTCAGGTCGGGACCCCGGACCCAGGTCCCCGGGTCGTATCGGGTCGCTGCCCCGGGTACCAGTGTCGGGTGACATCCCCTGCCCCAGGTCCCCGGGTCACGTGGGGTCCCCGGCCCGGGTCGCCGGGTTGCATCGGGACACCAGCGAAGGATCACCGGGTCCTGTCGGGTCCCCGGCCCGGGTCCCCTGAACAGGTCGTTAACCCGGCCCCGGGTCCCCGGGTTGGATTTTTACCCAGGCCCCGGGTCGGATTTTTACTCAGGCCCCGGGTCACAGGGTCATGTCGGGTCAACGGCCTGGGTACAACGGTCTGGTGACCACTCCGACCCCAGGTCCCCGGGTCATGACGGGACACCGGACCAGGTCCCCGAGTCCGGTCGACACCACAGCCCCAGGTCACCGGGTCAGGTCGGCACCCCGGAACCAGGTCACCGGGTCCTGTCGGGTCCCCGGCCCAGGTCCCCTGGACAGGTCGTTACCCCGGCCCCGGGTCACCGGGTCATGTCGGGTCGCTGTCCCGGGTACCAGTGTCAGGTGACCACCCCGGCCCCGGGAGACGGAGTCATACCGGGTCCCCGGCCCGAGTCCCCGGGTCAGGTGGTTACCCTGGCCCAAGGTCACCGGGTCAGGTCGGGACCCCGGACCCAGGTCGGGTCATGTCATGTCCCATGCCCGGGTCCCCGGGTTGGATTTTTACCCAGGCCCCGGGTCACAGGGTCATGTCGGGTCAACGGCCTGGGTACAACGGTCTGGTGACCACCCCGACCCCAGGTCCCCGGGTCATGACGGGACACCGGACCAGGTCCCCGAGTCCGGTCGACACCACAGCCCCAGGTCACCGGGTCAGGTCGGCACCCCGGAACCAGGTCACTGGGTCCTGTCGGGTCCCCGGCCCAGGTCCCCTGGACAGGTCGTTACCCCGGCCCCGGGTCACCGGGTCATGTCGGGTCGCTGTCCCGGGTACCAGTGTCAGGTGACCACCCCGGCCCCGGGCGACAGAGTCATACCGAGTCCCCGGCCCGGGTCCCCGGGTCAGGTGGTTACCCTGGCCCCAGGTCCCCGGGTCACGTGGGGTCCCCGGCCCGGGTCCCCAGGTCACGTGGGGACCCCGGCCCCAGGTGACCGGGTCACGTGGGGACCCGGGCCCCAGGTGACTGGGTCACGTGGGGACACCGGCACCAGGACCCCGGGTCACGTGGGGACCCTGGCCCCAGGTGACCAGGTCACGAAGGGACCCCGGCCCCAGGTGACCGGGTCACGTGGGGACACCGGCACCAGGACCCTGGGTCACGTGGGGACCCCGGCCCGGGTCCCCGGGTCACGTGGGGACCCCGGCCCCAGGTCACCGGGTCACGTGGGGACCCCGGCCCCAGGTCTACGGGTCACGTGGGGACACCGGCACCAGGACCCCGGGTCACGTGGGGACCCCGGCCCGGGTCCCCGGGTCACGTGGGGACCCCGGCACCAGGACCCCGGGTCACGTGGAGACCCCGGCCCAGGTGACCGGGTCACGTGATGTCCCCGGCCCGGGTCCCCGGGTCACGTGGGGACCCCGGCCGTAGGTCACCGGGTCACGTGGGGTCCCTGGCCCGGGTCCCCGGGTCACGTGGGGACACCGGCACCAGGACTCCGGGTCACGTGGGGACCCCGGCCCCAGGTGACCGGGTCACGTGATGTCCCCGGCCCGGGTCCCCGGGTCACGTGGGGACCCCGGCCCCAGGTCACCGGGTCACGTGGGGTCCCCGGCCCGGGTCCCCGGGTCACGTGGGGACACCGGCACCAGGACCCCGGGTCACGTGGGGACCCCGGCCCGGGTCCCCGGGTCACGTGGGAACCCAGGCACCAGGACCCCGGGTCACGTGGGGACCCCGGCCCCAGGTCACCGGGTCACGTGGGGACCCCGACACCAGGACCCCGGGTCACGTGGGGACCCCGGCCCCAGGTGACCGGGTCACGTGGGGATCCCGGCCCCAGGTGACCGGGTCACGTGATGTCCCCGGCCCGGGTCCCCGGGTCACGTGGGGACCCCAGCACCAGGACCCCGGGTCACGTGGGGACCCCGGCCCCAGGTGACCGGGTCACGTGATGTCCCCGGCCCGGGTCCCCGGGTCACGTGGGGACCCCGGCCCCAGGTCACCGGGTCACGTGGGGTCCCCGGCCCGGGTCCCCGGGTCACGTGGGGACCCTGGCCCCAGGTCACCGGGTCACGTGGGGACCCCGGCCCCAGGTCACCGGGTCACGTGGGGACCCCGGCCCCAGGTCACCGGGTCACGTGGGGACACCGGCACCAGGACCCCGGGTCACGTGGGGACCCCGGCCCGGATCCCCGGGTCACGTGGGGACCCCGGCACCAGGACCCCGGGTCACGTGGGGACCCCGGCCCCAGGTCACCGGGTCACGTGATGTCCCCGGCCCGGGTCACCGGGTCACGTGGGGACCCCGGCCCCAGGTCACCGGGTCACGTGGGGTCCCCGGCCCGGGTCCCCGGGTCACGTGGGGACCCCGGCACCAGGACCCCGGGTCACGTGGGGACCCCGGCCCCAGGTCACCGGGTCACGTGGGGACACTGGCCTCAGGTCACCGGGTCACGTGGGGACCCCGGCTCGGGTCCCCGGGTCACGTGGGGACCCCGGCACCAGGACCCGGGGTCAGGTGGGAACCCCGGCCCGGGTCCCCGGGTCACGTGGGAACCCAGGCACCAGGACCCCGGGTCACGTGGGGACCCCGGCCCCAGGTCACCGCGTCACGTGGGGACCCCGACACCAGGACCCCGGGTCACGTGGGGACCCCGGCCCCAGGTGACCGGGTCACGTGGGGATCCCGGCCCCAGGTCGGGTCATGTCACGTCCCATGCCCGGGTCCCCGGGTTGGATTTTTACCCAGGCCCCGGGTCACAGGGTCATGTCGGCTCAACGGCCTGGGTACAACGGTCTGGTGACCACCCCGACCCCAGGTCCCCGGGTCATGACGGGACACCGGACCAGGTCCCCGAGTCCGGTCGACACCACAGCCCCAGGTCACCGGGTCAGGTCGGCACCCCGGAACCAGGTCCCCTGGACAGGTCGTTACCCCGGCCCCGGGTCACCGGGTCATGTCGGGTCGCTGTCCCGGGTAGCAGTGTCAGGTGACCACCCCGGCCCCGGGAGACGGAGTCATACCGGGTCCCCGGCCCGGGTCCCCGGGTCAGGTGGTTACCCTGGCCCCAGGTCACCGGGTCAGGTCGGGACCCCGGACCCAGGTCCCCGGGTCGTATCGGGTCGCTGCCCCGGGTACCAGTGTCGGGTGACATCCCCTGCCCCAGGTCCCCGGGTCACGTGGGGTCCCCGGCCCGGGTCGCCGGGTTGCATCGGGACACCAGCGAAGGATCACCGGGTCCTGTCGGGTCCCCGGCCCGGGTCCCCTGGACAGGTCGTTAACCCGGCCCCGGGTCCCCGGGTTGGATTTTTACCCAGGCCCCGGGTCGGATTTTTACTCAGGCCCCGGGTCACAGGGTCATGTCGGGTCAACGGCCTGGGTACAACGGTCTGGTGACCACCCCGACCCCAGGTCCCCGGGTCATGACGGGACACCGGACCAGGTCCCCGAGTCCGGTCGACACCACAGCCCCAGGTCACCGGGTCAGGTCGGCACCCCGGAACCAGGTCACCGGGTCCTGTCGGGTCCCCGGCCCAGGTCCCCTGGACAGGTCGTTACCCCGGCCCCGGGTCACCGGGTCATGTCGGGTCGCTGTCCCGGGTACCAGTGTCAGGTGACCACCCCGGCCCCGGGCGACAGAGTCATACCGAGTCCCCGGCCCGGGTCCCCGGGTCAGGTGGTTACCCTGGCCCCAGGTCACCGGGTCAGGTCGGGACCCCGGACCCAGGTCCCCGGGTCGTATCGGGTCGCTGCCCCGGGTACCAGTGTCGGGTGACATCCCCGGCCCCAGGTCCCCGGGTCACGTGGGGTCCCCGGCCCGGGTCCCCAGGTCACGTGGGGACCCCGGCCCCAGGTGACCGGGTCACGTGGGGACCCGGGCCCCAGGTGACTGGGTCACGTGGGGACACCGGCACCAGGACCCCGGGTCACGTGGGGACCCTGGCCCCAGGTGACCAGGTCACGAAGGGACCCCGGCCCCAGGTGACCGGGTCACGTGGGGACACCGGCACCAGGACCCTGGGTCACGTGGGGACCCCGGCCCGGGTCCCCGGGTCACGTGGGGACCCCGGCCCCAGGTCCCCGGGTCACGTGGGGACCCCGGCCCCAGGTCTACGGGTCACGTGGGGACACCGGCACCAGGACCCCGGGTCACGTGGGGACCCCGGCCCGGGTCCCCGGGTCACGTGATGTCCCCGGCCCGGGTCCCCGGGTCACGTGGGGACCCCGGCCGTAGGTCACCGGGTCACGTGGGGTCCCTGGCCCGGGTCCCCGGGTCACGTGGGGACACCGGCACCAGGACTCCGGGTCACGTGGGGACCCCGGCCCCAGGTGACCGGGTCACGTGATGTCCCCGGCCCGGGTCCCCGGGTCACGTGGGGACCCCGGCCCCAGGTCACCGGGTCACGTGGGGTCCCCGGCCCGGGTCCCCGGGTCACGTGGGGACACCGGCACCAGGACCCCGGGTCACGTGGGGACCCCGGCCCGGGTCCCCGGGTCACGTGGGAACCCAGGCACCAGGACCCCGGGTCACGTGGGGACCCCGGCCCCAGGTCACCGGGTCACGTGGGGACCCCGACACCAGGACCCCGGGTCACGTGGGGACCCCGGCCCCAGGTGACCGGGTCACGTGGGGATCCCGGCCCCAGGTGACCGGGTCACGTGATGTCCCCGGCCCGGGTCCCCGGGTCACGTGGGGACCCCAGCACCAGGACCCCGGGTCACGTGGGGACCCCGGCCCCAGGTGACCGGGTCACGTGATGTCCCCGGCCCGGGTCCCCGGGTCACGTGGGGACCCCGGCCCCAGGTCACCGGGTCACGTGGGGTCCCCGGCCCGGGTCCCCGGGTCACTTGGGGACCCCGGCACCAGGACCCCGGGTCACGTGGGGACCCTCGCCCCAGGTCACCGGGTCACGTGGGGACCCCGGCCCGGGTCCTCGGGTCACGTGGGGACCCCGGCACCAGGACCCCGGGTCAAGTGGGGACCCCGGCCCCAAGTCAGCGGGTCACGTGGGGACCCCGGCACCAGGACCCCGGGTCACGTGGGGACCCCGGCCCGGGTCCCCGGGTCACGTGGGGTCCCCGGCACCAGGACCCCGGGTCACGTGGGGACCCCGGCCCCAGGTGACCGGGTCACGTGATGTCCCCGGCCCGGTTCCCCGGGTCACGTGGGGACCCCGGCCCCAGGTCACCGGGTCACGTGGGGTCCCCGGCCCGGGTCCCCGGGTCACGTGGGGACCCCGGCACCAGGACCCCGGGTCACGTGGGGACCCCGGCCCCAGGTCACCGGGTCACGTGGGGACCCCGGCCCCAGGTCACCGGGTCACGTGGGGACACCGGCACCAGGACCCTGGGTCACGTGGGGACCCCGGCCCGGGTGACCGGGTCACGTGATGTCCCCGGCCCGGGTCCCCAGGTCACGTGGGGACCCCGGCCGTAGGTCACCGGGTCACGTGGGGTCCCCGGCCCGGGTCCCCGGGTCACGTGGGGACACCGGCACCAGGACTCCGGGTCACGTGGGGACCCCGGCCCCAGGTGACCGGGTCACGTGATGTCCCCGGCCCGGGTCCCCGGGTCACGTGGGGACCCCGGCCCCAGGTCACCGGGTCACGTGGGGTCCCCGGCCCGGGTCCCCGGGTCACGTGGGGACACCGGCACCAGGACCCCGGGTCACGTGGGGACCCCGGCCCGGGTCCCCGGGTCACGTGGGAACCCAGGCACCAGGACCCCGGGTCACGTGGGGACCCCGGCCCCAGGTCACCGGGTCACGTGGGGACCCCGACACCAGGACCCCGGGTCACGTGGGGACCCCGGCCCCTGGTGACCGGGTCACGTGGGGATCCCGGCCCCAGGTGACCGGGTCACGTGATGTCCCCGGCCCGGGTCCCCGGGTCACGTGGGGACCCCAGCACCAGGACCCCGGGTCACGTGGGGACCCCGGCCCCAGGTGACCGGGTCACGTGATGTCCCCGGCCCGGGTCCCCGGGTCACGTGGGGACCCCGGCCCCAGGTCACCGGGTCACGTGGGGTCCCCGGCCCGGGTCCCCGGGTCACTTAGGGACCCCGGCACCAGGACCCCGGGTCACGTGGGGACCCTCGCCCCAGGTCACCGGGTCACGTGGGGACCCTGGCCCGGGTCCTCGGGTCACGTGGGGACCCCGGCACCAGGACCCCGGGTCAAGTGGGGACCCCGGCCCCAAGTCAGCGGGTCACGTGGGGACCCCGGCACCAGGACCCCGGGTCACGTGGGGACCCCGGCCCGGGTCCCCGGGTCACGTGGGGTCCCCGGCACCAGGACCCCGGGTCACGTGGGGACCCCGGCCCCAGGTGACCGGGTCACGTGATGTCCCCGGCCCGGGTCCCCGGGTCACGTGGGGACCCCGGCCCCAGGTCACCGGGTCACGTGGGGTCCCCGGCCCGGTTCCCCGGGTCACGTGGGGACCCCGGCACCAGGACCCCGGGTCACGTGGGGACCCCGGCACCAGGACCCCGGGTCACGTGGGGACCCCGGCCTCAGGTCACCGGGTCACGTGGGGACCCCGGCTCGGGTCCCCGGGTCACGTGGGGACCCCGGCACCAGGACCCCGGGTCAAGTGGTTACCCTGGCCCCAGGTCACCGGGTCAGGTCGGGACCCCGGACCCAGGTCCCCGGGTCGTATCGGGTCGCTGCCCCGGGTACCAGTGTCGGGTGACATCCCCGGCCCCAGGTCCCCGGGTCACGTGGGGTCCCCGGCCCAGGTCACCGGGTCAGGTCGGGACCCCGGACCCAGGTCGGGTCATGTCACGTCCCATGCCCGGGTCCCCGGGTTGGATTTTTACCCAGGCTCCGGGTCACAGGGTCATGTCGGGTCAACGGCCTGGGTACAACGGTCTGGTGACCACCCCTACCCCAGGTCCCCGGGTCATGACGGGACACCGGACCAGGTCCCCGAGTCCGGTCGACACCACAGCCCCAGGTCACCGGGTCAGGTCGGGACCCCGGACCCAGGTCCCCGGGTCGTATCGGGTCGCTGCCCCGGGTACCAGTGTCGGGTGACATCCCCGGCCCCAGGTCCCCGGGTCATGTGGGGTCCCCGGCCCGGGTCCCCAGGTCACGTGGGGACCCCGGCCCCAGGTGACCGGGTCACGTGGGAACCCGGGCCCCAGGTAACCGGGTCACGTAAAGACACCGGCACCAGGACCCCGGGTCACGTGGGGACCCCGGCCCCAGGTGACCGGGTCACGTGGGGACCTCGGCCCCAGGTGACCGGGTCACGTGATGTCCCCGGCCCGGGTCCCCGGGTCACGTGGGGACCCCGGCCCCAGGTCACCGGGTCACGTGGGGACCCCGGCCCCAGGTCACCGGGTCACGTGGGGACACTGGCACCAGGACCCTGGGTCACGTGGGGACCCCGGCCCGGGTCCCCGGGTCACGTGGGGACCCCGGCCCCAGGTCACCGGATCACGTGGGGTCCCCGGCCCGGGTCCCCGGGTCACTTAGGGACCCCGGCACCAGGACCCCGGGTCACGTGGGGACCCTCGCCCCAGGTCACCGGGTCACGTGGGGACCCTGGCCCGGGTCCTCGGGTCACGTGGGGACCCCGGCCCCAGGTGACCGGGTCACGTGATGTCCCCGGCCCGGGTCCCCGGGTCACGTGGGGACCCCGGCCCCAGGTCACCGGGTCACGTGGGGTCCCCGGCCCGGTTCCCCGGGTCACGTGGGGACCCCGGCACCAGGACCCCGGGTCACGTGGGGACCCCGGCACCAGGACCCCGGGTCACGTGGGGACCCCGGCCTCAGGTCACCGGGTCACGTGGGGACCCCGGCTCGGGTCCCCGGGTCACGTGGGGACCCCGGCACCAGGACCCCGGGTCACGTGGGGACACCGGCCCCAGGTCAGCGGGTCAGGTCGGGACCCCGGACCCAGGTCGGGTCATGTCATGTCCCATGCCCGGGTCCCCGGGTTGGATTTTTACCCAGGCCCCGGGTCACAGGGTCATGTCGGGTCAACGGCCTGGGTACAACAGTCTGGTGACCACCCCGACCCCAGGTCCCCGGGTCATGACGGGACACCGGACCAGGTCCCCGAGTCCGGTCGACACCACAGCCCCAGGTCACCGGGTCAGGTCGGCACCCCGGAACCAGGTCACCGGGTCCTGTCGGGTCCCCGGCCCAGGTCCCCTGGACAGGTCGTTACCCCGGCCCCGGGTCACCGGGTCATGTCGGGTCGCTGTCCCGGGTAGCAGTGTCAGGTGACCACCCCGGCCCCGGGAGACGGAGTCATACCGAGTCCCCGGCCAGGGTCCCCGGGTCAGGTGGTTACCCTGGCCCGAGGTCACCGGGTCAGGTCGGGACCCCGGACCCAGGTCCCCGGGTCGTATCGGGTCGCTGCCCCGGGTACCAGTGTCGGGTGACATCCCCGGCCCCAGGTCCCCGGGTCACGTGGGGACCCCGGCCCCAGGTCACCGGGTCACGTGGGGACCCCGGCCTCAGGTCACCGGGTCACGTGGGGACCCCGGCACCAGGACCCCGGGTCACGTGGGGACACCGGCCTCAGGACCCCGGGTCACGTGGGGACCCCGGCCCGGGTCCCCGGGTCACGTGGGGACCCCGGCCCCAGGTCACTGGGTCACGTGGGGACACCGGCACCAGGACCCCGGGTCACGTGGGGACCCCGGCCCCAGGTCACCGGGTCACGTGATGTCCCCGGCCCGGGTCCCCGGGTCACGTGGGGACCCCGGCCCCAGGTCACCGGGTCACGTGGGGACCCCGGCCTCAGATCACCGGGTCACGTGGGGACCCCGGCACCAGGACCCCGGGTCACGTGGGGACACCGGCCTCAGGACCCCGGGTCACGTGGGGACCCCGGCCCCAGGTCACCGGGTCACGTGGGGACACCGGCACCAGGACCCTGGGTCACGTGGGGACCCCGGCCCCAGGTCACCGGGTCACGTGGGGACACCGGCCCCAGGTCACCGGGTCACGTGGGGACCCCGGCACCAGGTCACCGGGTCACGTGGGGACACCGGCACCAGGACCCCGGGTCACGTGGGGACCCCGGCCCGGATCCCCGGGTCACGTGGGGACCCCGGCACCAGGACCCCGGGTCACGTGGGGACCCCGGCCCCAGGTCACCGGGTCACGTGATGTCCCCGGCCCGGGTCCCCGGGTCACGTGGGGACCCCGGCCCCAGGTCACCGGGTCACGTGGGGACCCCGGCCTCAGGTCACCGGGTCACGTGGGGACCCCGGCCCCAGGTGACCGGGTCACGTGGGGACCCCGGCCCCAGGTCACCGGGTCACGTGGGGACCCCGGCCCCAGGTCACCGGGTCACGTGGGGACACCGGCACCAGGACCCTGGGTCACGTGGGGACCCCGGCCCGGGTGACCGGGTCACGTGATGTCCCCGGCCCGGGTCCCCAGGTCACGTGGGGACCCCGGCCGTAGGTCACCGGGTCACGTGGGGTCCCCGGCCCGGGTCCCCGGGTCACGTGGGGACACCGGCACCAGGACTCCGGGTCACGTGGGGACCCCGGCCCCAGGTGACCGGGTCACGTGATGTCCCCGGCCCGGGTCCCCGGGTCACGTGGGGACCCCGGCCCCAGGTCACCGGGTCACGTGGGGTCCCCGGCCCGGGTCCGCGGGTCACGTGGGGACACCGGCACCAGGACCCCGGGTCACGTGGGGACCCCGGCCCGGGTCCCGGGTCACGTGGGAACCCAGGCACCAGGACCCCGGGTCACGTGGGGACCCCGGCCCGGGTCCTCGGGTCACGTGGGGACCCCGGCACCAGGACCCCGGGTCAAGTGGGGACCCCGGCCCCAAGTCAGCGGGTCACGTGGGGACCCCGGCACCAGGACCCCGGGTCACGTGGGGACCCTCGCCCCAGGTCACCGGGTCACGTGGGGACCCCGGCCCGGGTCCTCGGGTCACGTGGGGACCCCGGCACCAGGACCCCGGGTCAAGTGGGGACCCCGGCCCCAAGTCAGCGGGTCACGTGGGGACCCCGGCACCAGGACCCCGGGTCACGTGGGGACCCCGGCCCGGGTCCCCGGGTCACGTGGGGTCCCCGGCACCAGGACCCCGGGTCACGTGGGGACCCCGGCCCCAGGTGACCGGGTCACGTGATGTCCCCGGCCCGGGTCCCCGGGTCACGTGGGGACCCCGGCCCCAGGTCACCGGGTCACGTGGGGTCCCCGGCCCGGGTCCCCAGGTCACGTGGGGACCCCGGCCCCAGGTGACCGGGTCACGTGGGGTCCCCGGCCCAGGTCACCGGGTCAGGTCGGGACCCCGGACCCAGGTCGGGTCATGTCACGTCCCATGCCCGGGTCCCCGGGTTGGATTTTTACCCAGGCTCCGGGTCACAGGGTCATGTCGGGTCAACGGCCTGGGTACAACGGTCTGGTGACCACCCCTACCCCAGGTCCCCGGGTCATGACGGGACACCGGACCAGGTCCCCGAGTCCGGTCGACACCACAGCCCCAGGTCACCGGGTCAGGTCGGCACCCCGGAACCAGGTCCCCGGGTCCTGTCGGGTCCCCGGCCCAGGTCCCCTGGACAGGTCGTTACCCCGGCCCCGGGTCACCGGGTCATGTCGGGTCGCTGTCCCGGGTAGCAGTGTCAGGTGACCACGCCGGCCTCGGGAGACGGAGTCATACCGAGTCCCCGGCCAGGGTCCCCGGGTCAGGTGGTTACCCTGGCCCGAGGTCACCGGGTCAGGTCGGGACCCCGGACCCAGGTCCCCGGGTCGTATCGGGTCGCTGCCCCGGGTACCAGTGTCGGGTGACATCCCCGGCCCCAGGTCCCCGGGTCACGTGGGGTCCCCGGCCCGGGTCCCCAGGTCACGTGGGGACCCCGGCCCCAGGTGACCGGGTCACGTGGGAACCCGGGCCCCAGGTAACCGGGTCACGTAGAGACACCGGCACCAGGACCCCGGGTCACGTGGGGACCCCGGCCCCAGGTGACCGGGTCACGTGGGGACCCCGGCCCCAGGTGACCGGGTCACGTGATGTCCCCGGCCCGGGTCCCCGGGTCACGTGGGGACCCCGGCCCCAGGTCACCGGGTCACGTGGGGACCCCGGCCCCAGGTCACCGGGTCACGTGGGGACACTGGCACCAGGACCCTGGGTCATGTGGGGACCCCGGCCCGGGTCCCCGGGTCACGTGGGGACCCCGGCCCCAGGTCACTGGGTCACGTGGGGACACCGGCACCAGGACCCCGGGTCACGTGGGGACCCCGGCCCCAGGTGACCGGGTCACGTGATGTCCCCGGCCCGGGTCCCCGGGTCACGTGGGGACCCCGGCCCCAGGTCACCGGGTCACGTGGGGACCCCGGCCTCAGATCACCGGGTCACGTGGGGACCCCGGCACCAGGACCCCGGGTCACGTGGGGACACCGGCCTCAGGACCCCGGGTCACGTGGGGACCCCGGCCCCAGGTCACCGGGTCACGTGGGGACACCGGCAACAGGACCCTGGGTCACGTGGGGACCCCGGCCCCAGGTCACCGGGTCACGTGGGGACACCGGCCCCAGGTCACCGGGTCACGTGGGGACCCCGGCACCAGGTCACCGGGTCACGTGGGGACACCGGCACCAGGACCCCGGGTCACGTGGGGACCCCGGCCCGGATCCCCGGGTCACGTGGGGACCCCGGCACCAGGACCCCGGGTCACGTGGGGACCCCGGCCCCAGGTCACCGGGTCACGTGATGTCCCCGGCCCGGGTCCCCGGGTCACGTGGGGACCCCGGCCCCAGGTCACCGGGTCACGTGGGGACCCCGGCCTCAGGTCACCGGGTCACGTGGGGACCCCGGCTCGGGTCCCCGGGTCACGTGGGGACCCCGGCACCAGGACCCCGGGTCACGTGGGGACACCGGCCCCAGGTGACCGGGTCAGGTCGGGACCCCGGACCCAGCTCGGGTCATGTCATGTCCCATGCCCGGGTCCCCGGGTTGGATTTTTACCCAGGCCCCGGGTCACAGGGTCATGTCGGGTCAACGGCCTGGGTACAACGGTCTGGTGACCACCCCGACCCCAGGTCCCCGGGTCATGACGGGACACCGGACCAGGTCCCCGAGTCCGGTCGACACCACAGCCCCAGGTCACCGGGTCAGGTCGGCACCCCGGAACCAGGTCCCCGGGTCCTGTCGGGTCCCCGGCCCAGGTCCCCTGGACAGGTCGTTACCCCGGCCCCGGGTCACCGGGTCATGTCGGGTCGCTGTCCCGGGTAGCAGTGTCAGGTGACCACCCCGGCCCCGGGAGACGGAGTCATACCGAGTCCCCGGCCCGGGTCCCCGGGTCAGGTGGTTACCCTGGCCCCAGGTCACCGGGTCAGGTCGGGACCCCGGACCCAGGTCCCCGGGTCGTATCGGGTCGCTGCCCCGGGTACCAGTGTCGGGTGACATCCCCGGCCCCAGGTCCCCGGGTCACGTGGGGTCCCCGGCCCGGGTCCCCAGGTCACGTGGGGACCCCGGCCCCAGGTGACCGGGTCACGTGGGGACCCGGGCCCCAGGTGACTGGGTCACGTGGGGACACCTGCACCAGGACCCCGGGTCACGTGGGGACCCTGGCCCCAGGTGACCAGGTCACGTGGGGACCCCGGCCCCAGGTGACCGGGTCACGTGATGTCCCCGGCCCGGGTCCCCGGGTCACGTGGGGACCCCGGCCCCAGGTCACCGGGTCACGTGGGGACCCCGGCCCCAGGTCACCGGGTCACGTGGGGACACCGGCCTCAGGTCACCGGGTCACGTGGGGACCCCGGCTCGGGTCCCCGGGTCACGTGGGGACCCCGGCACCAGGACCGGGGGTCACGTGGGGACCCCGGCCCGGGTCCCCGGGTCACGTGGGAACCCAGGCACCAGGACCCCGGGTCACGTGGGGACCCCGGCCCCAGGTCACCGGGTCACGTGGGGACCCCGACACCAGGACCCCGGGTCACGTGGGGACCCCGGCCCCAGGTGACCGGGTCACGTGGGGATCCCGGCCCCAGGTCACCGGGTCAGGTCGGCACCCCGGAACCAGGTCCCCGGGTCATGTCATGTCCCATGCCCGGGTCCCCGGGTTGGATTTTTACCCAGGCCCCGGGTCACAGGGTCATGTCGGGTCAACGGCCTGGGTACAACGGTCTGGTGACCACCCCGACCCCAGGTCCCCGGGTCACGTGGGGACCCCGGCCCCAGGTCACCGGGTCACGTGGGGACACCGGCACCAGGACCCCGGGTCACGTGGGGACCCCGGCCCCAGGTCTACGGGTCACGTGGGGACACCGGCACCAGGACCCCGGGTCACGTGGGGACCCCGGCCCGGGTCCCCGGGTCACGTGGGGACCCCGGCACCAGGACCCCGGGTCACGTGGAGACCCCGGCCCAGGTGACCGGGTCACGTGATGTCCCCGGCCCGGGTCCCCGGGTCACGTGGGGACCCCGGCCGTAGGTCACCGGGTCACGTGGGGTCCCTGGCCCGGGTCCCCGGGTCACGTGGGGACACCGGCACCAGGACTCCGGGTCACGTGGGGACCCCGGCCCCAGGTGACCGGGTCACGTGATGTCCCGGCCCGGGTCCCCGGGTCACGTGGGGACCCCGGCCCCAGGTCACCGGGTCACGTGGGGTCCCCGACACCAGGACCCCGGGTCACGTGGGGACCCCGGCCCCAGGTGACCGGGTCACGTGGGGATCCCGGCCCCAGGTGACCGGGTCACGTGATGTCCCCGGCCCGGGTCCCCGGGTCACGTGGGGTCCCCAGCACCAGGACCCCGGGTCACGTGGGGACCCCGGCCCCAGGTGACCGGGTCACGTGATGTCCCCGGCCCGGGTCCCCGGGTCACGTGGGGACCCCGGCCCCAGGTCACCGGGTCACGTGGGGTCCCCGGCCCGGGTCCCCGGGTCACTTGGGGACCCCGGCACCAGGACCCCGGGTCACGTGGGGACCCTCGCCCGAGGTCACCGGGTCACGTGGGGACCCCGGCCCGGGTCCTCGGGTCACGTGGGGACCCCGGCACCAGGACCCCGGGTCACGTGGGGACCCCGGCCCGGGTCCCCGGGTCACGTGGGGTCCCCGGCACCAGGACCCCGGGTCACGTGGGGACCCCGGCCCCAGGTGACCGGGTCACGTGATGTCCCCGGCCCGGGTCCCCGGGTCACGTGGGGACCCCGGCCCCAGGTCACCGGGTCACGTGGGGTCCCCGGCCCGGTTCCCCGGGTCACGTGGGGACCCCGGCACCAGGACCCCGGGTCACGTGGGGACCCCGGCCCCAGGACCCCGGGTCACGTGGGGACCCCGGCCTCAGGTCACCGGGTCACGTGGGGACCCCGGCCCCAGGTGACCGGGTCACGTGGGGACCCCGGCCCCAGGTCACCGGGTCACGTGGGGACCCCGGCCCCAGGTCACCGGGTCACGTGGGGACACCGGCACCAGGACCCTGGGTCACGTGGGGACCCCGGCCCGGGTGACCGGGTCACGTGATGTCCCCGGCCCGGGTCCCCAGGTCACGTGGGGACCCCGGCCGTAGGTCACCGGGTCACGTGGGGTCCCCGGCCCGGGTCCCCGGGTCACGTGGGGACACCGGCACCAGGACTCCGGGTCACGTGGGGACCCCGGCCCCAGGTGACCGGGTCACGTGATGTCCCCGGCCCGGGTCCCCGGGTCACGTGGGGACCCCGGCCCCAGGTCACCGGGTCACGTGGGGTCCCCGGCCCGGGTCCCCGGGTCACGTGGGGACACCGGCACCAGGACCCCGGGTCACGTGGGGACCCCGGCCCGGGTCCCCGGGTCACGTGGGAACCCAGGCACCAGGACCCCGGGTCACGTGGGGACCCCGGCCCCAGGTCACCGGGTCACGTGGGGACCCCGACACCAGGACCCCGGGTCACGTGGGGACCCCGGCCCCTGGTGACCGGGTCACGTGGGGATCCCGGCCCCAGGTGACCGGGTCACGTGATGTCCCCGGCCCGGGTCCCCGGGTCACGTGGGGACCCCAGCACCAGGACCTCGGGTCACGTGGGGACCCCGGCCCCAGGTGACCGGGTCACGTGATGTCCCCGGCCCGGGTCCCCGGGTCACGTGGGGACCCCGGCCCCAGGTCACCGGGTCACGTGGGGTCCCCGGCCCGGGTCCCCGGGTCACTTGGGGACCCCGGCACCAGGACCCCGGGTCACGTGGGGACCCTCGCCCCAGGTCACCGGGTCACGTGGGGACCCCGGCCCGGGTCCTCGGGTCACGTGGGGACCCCGGCACCAGGACCCCGGGTCAAGTGGGGACCCCGGCCCCAAGTCAGCGGGTCACGTGGGGACCCCGGCACCAGGACCCCGGGTCACGTGGGGACCCCGGCCCGGGTCCCCGGGTCACGTGGGGTCCCCGGCACCAGGACCCCGGGTCACGTGGGGACCCCGGCCCCAGGTGACCGGGTCACGTGATGTCCCCGGCCCGGGTCCCCGGGTCACGTGGGGACCCCGGCCCCAGGTCACCGGGTCACGTGGGGTCCCCGGCCCGGTTCCCCGGGTCACGTGGGGACCCCGGCACCAGGACCCCGGGTCACGTGGGGACCCCGGCACCAGGACCCCGGGTCACGTGGGGACCCCGGCCTCAGGTCACCGGGTCACGTGGGGACCCCGGCTCGGGTCCCCGGGTCACGTGGGGACCCCGGCACCAGGACCCCGGGTCACGTGGGGACACCGGCCCCAGGTCAGCGGGTCAGGTCGGGACCCCGGACCCAGGTCGGGTCATGTCATGTCCCATGCCCGGGTCCCCGGGTTGGATTTTTACCCAGGCCCCGGGTCACAGGGTCATGTCGGGTCAACGGCCTGGGTACAACAGTCTGGTGACCACCCCGACCCCAGGTCCCCGGGTCACGTGGGGACACTGGCACCAGGACCCTGGGTCACGTGGGGACCCCGGCCCCAGGTCACCGGGTCACGTGGGGACCCCGGCCCCAGGTCACCGGGTCACGTGGGGTCCCCGGCACCAGGACCCCGGGTCGTATCGGGTCGCTGCCCCGGGTACCAGTGTCGGGTGACATCCCCGGCCCCAGGTCCCCGGGTCACGTGGGGACCCCGGCCCCAGGTCACCGGGTCACGTGGGGACCCCGGCCTCAGGTCACCGGGTCACGTGGGGACCCCGGCACCAGGACCCCGGGTCACGTGCGGACACCGGCCTCAGGACCCCGGGTCACGTGGGGACCCCGGCCCCAGGTCACCGGGTCACGTGGGGACAGAGGCACCAGGACCCTGGGTCACGTGGGGACCCCGGCCCCAGGTCACCGGGTCACGTGGGGACCCCGGCCCCAGGTCACCGGGTCACGTGGGGACACCGGCACCAGGACCCCGGGTCACGTGGGGACCCCGGCCCGGATCCCCGGGTCACGTGGGGACCCCAGCACCAGGACCCCGGGTCACGTGGGGACCCCGGCCCCAGGTCACCGGGTCACGTGATGTCCCCGGCCCGGGTCACCGGGTCACGTGGGGACCCCGGCCCCAGGTCACCGGGTCACGTGGGGTCCCCGGCCCGGGTCCCCGGGTCACGTGGGGACCCCGGCACCAGGACCCCGGGTCACGTGGGGACCCCGGCCCCAGGTCACCGGGTCACGTGGGGACACTGGCCTCAGGTCACCGGGTCACGTGGGGACCCCGGCTCGGGTCCCCGGGTCACGTGGGGACCCCGGCACCAGGACCCGGGGTCAGGTGGGAACCCCGGCCCGGGACCCCGGGTCACGTGGGAACCCAGGCACCAGGACCCCGGGTCACGTGGGGACCCCGGCCCCAGGTCACCGCGTCACGTGGGGACCCCGACACCAGGACCCCGGGTCACGTGGGGACCCCGGCCCCAGGTGACCGGGTCACGTGGGGATCCCGGCCCCAGGTCGGGTCATGTCACGTCCCATGCCCGGGTCCCCGGGTTGGATTTTTACCCAGGCCCCGGGTCACAGGGTCATGTCGGCTCAACGGCCTGGGTACAACGGTCTGGTGACCACCCCGACCCCAGGTCCCCGGGTCATGACGGGACACCGGACCAGGTCCCCGAGTCCGGTCGACACCACAGCCCCAGGTCACCGGGTCAGGTCGGCACCCCGGAACCAGGTCCCCGGGTCCTGTCGGGTCCCCGGCCCAGGTCCCCTGGACAGGTCGTTACCCCGGCCCCGGGTCACCGGGTCATGTCGGGTCGCTGTCCCGGGTAGCAGTGTCAGGTGACCACCCCGGCCCCGGGAGACGGAGTCATACCGGGTCCCCGGCCCGGGTCCCCGGGTCAGGTGGTTACCCTGGCCCCAGGTCACCGGGTCAGGTCGGGACCCCGGACCCAGGTCCCCGGGTCGTATCGGGTCGCTGCCCCGGGTACCAGTGTCGGGTGACATCCCCTGCCCCAGGTCCCCGGGTCACGTGGGGTCCCCGGCCCGGGTCGCCGGGTTGCATCGGGACACCAGCGAAGGATCACCGGGTCCTGTCGGGTCCCCGGCCCGGGTCCCCTGAACAGGTCGTTAACCCGGCCCCGGGTCCCCGGGTTGGATTTTTACCCAGGCCCCGGGTCGGATTTTTACTCAGGCCCCGGGTCACAGGGTCATGTCGGGTCAACGGCCTGGGTACAACGGTCTGGTGACCACTCCGACCCCAGGTCCCCGGGTCATGACGGGACACCGGACCAGGTCCCCGAGTCCGGTCGACACCACAGCCCCAGGTCACCGGGTCAGGTCGGCACCCCGGAACCAGGTCACCGGGTCCTGTCGGGTCCCCGGCCCAGGTCCCCTGGACAGGTCGTTACCCCGGCCCCGGGTCACCGGGTCATGTCGGGTCGCTGTCCCGGGTACCAGTGTCAGGTGACCACCCCGGCCCCGGGAGACGGAGTCATACCGGGTCCCCGGCCCGAGTCCCCGGGTCAGGTGGTTACCCTGGCCCAAGGTCACCGGGTCAGGTCGGGACCCCGGACCCAGGTCGGGTCATGTCATGTCCCATGCCCGGGTCCCCGGGTTGGATTTTTACCCAGGCCCCGGGTCACAGGGTCATGTCGGGTCAACGGCCTGGGTACAACGGTCTGGTGACCACCCCGACCCCAGGTCCCCGGGTCATGACGGGACACCGGACCAGGTCCCCGAGTCCGGTCGACACCACAGCCCCAGGTCACCGGGTCAGGTCGGCACCCCGGAACCAGGTCACTGGGTCCTGTCGGGTCCCCGGCCCAGGTCCCCTGGACAGGTCGTTACCCCGGCCCCGGGTCACCGGGTCATGTCGGGTCGCTGTCCCGGGTACCAGTGTCAGGTGACCACCCCGGCCCCGGGCGACAGAGTCATACCGAGTCCCCGGCCCGGGTCCCCGGGTCAGGTGGTTACCCTGGCCCCAGGTCCCCGGGTCACGTGGGGTCCCCGGCCCGGGTCCCCAGGTCACGTGGGGACCCCGGCCCCAGGTGACCGGGTCACGTGGGGACCCGGGCCCCAGGTGACTGGGTCACGTGGGGACACCGGCACCAGGACCCCGGGTCACGTGGGGACCCTGGCCCCAGGTGACCAGGTCACGAAGGGACCCCGGCCCCAGGTGACCGGGTCACGTGGGGACACCGGCACCAGGACCCTGGGTCACGTGGGGACCCCGGCCCGGGTCCCCGGGTCACGTGGGGACCCCGGCCCCAGGTCACCGGGTCACGTGGGGACCCCGGCCCCAGGTCTACGGGTCACGTGGGGACACCGGCACCAGGACCCCGGGTCACGTGGGGACCCCGGCCCGGGTCCCCGGGTCACGTGGGGACCCCGGCACCAGGACCCCGGGTCACGTGGAGACCCCGGCCCAGGTGACCGGGTCACGTGATGTCCCCGGCCCGGGTCCCCGGGTCACGTGGGGACCCCGGCCGTAGGTCACCGGGTCACGTGGGGTCCCTGGCCCGGGTCCCCGGGTCACGTGGGGACACCGGCACCAGGACTCCGGGTCACGTGGGGACCCCGGCCCCAGGTGACCGGGTCACGTGATGTCCCCGGCCCGGGTCCCCGGGTCACGTGGGGACCCCGGCCCCAGGTCACCGGGTCACGTGGGGTCCCCGGCCCGGGTCCCCGGGTCACGTGGGGACACCGGCACCAGGACCCCGGGTCACGTGGGGACCCCGGCCCGGGTCCCCGGGTCACGTGGGAACCCAGGCACCAGGACCCCGGGTCACGTGGGGACCCCGGCCCCAGGTCACCGGGTCACGTGGGGACCCCGACACCAGGACCCCGGGTCACGTGGGGACCCCGGCCCCAGGTGACCGGGTCACGTGGGGATCCCGGCCCCAGGTGACCGGGTCACGTGATGTCCCCGGCCCGGGTCCCCGGGTCACGTGGGGACCCCAGCACCAGGACCCCGGGTCACGTGGGGACCCCGGCCCCAGGTGACCGGGTCACGTGATGTCCCCGGCCCGGGTCCCCGGGTCACGTGGGGACCCCGGCCCCAGGTCACCGGGTCACGTGGGGTCCCCGGCCCGGGTCCCCGGGTCACGTGGGGACCCCGGCACCAGGTCACCGGGTCACGTGGGGACCCCGGCCCCAGGTCACCGGGTCACGTGGGGACCCCGGCCCCAGGTCACCGGGTCACGTGGGGACACCGGCACCAGGACCCCGGGTCACGTGGGGACCCCGGCCCGGATCCCCGGGTCACGTGGGGACCCCGGCACCAGGACCCCGGGTCACGTGGGGACCCCGGCCCCAGGTCACCGGGTCACGTGATGTCCCCGGCCCGGGTCACCGGGTCACGTGGGGACCCCGGCCCCAGGTGACCGGGTCACGTGGGGTCCCCGGCCCGGGTCCCCGGGTCAGGTGGGGACCCCGGCACCAGGACCCCGGGTCACGTGGGGACCCCGGCCCCAGGTCACCGGGTCACGTGGGGACACTGGCCTCAGGTCACCGGGTCACGTGGGGACCCCGGCTCGGGTCCCCGGGTCACGTGGGGACCCCGGCACCAGGACCCGGGGTCAGGTGGGAACCCCGGCCCGGGTCCCCGGGTCACGTGGGAACCCAGGCACCAGGACCCCGGGTCACGTGGGGACCCCGGCCCCAGGTCACCGCGTCACGTGGGGACCCCGACACCAGGACCCCGGGTCACGTGGGGACCCCGGCCCCAGGTGACCGGGTCACGTGGGGATCCCGGCCCCAGGTCGGGTCATGTCACGTCCCATGCCCGGGTCCCCGGGTTGGATTTTTACCCAGGCCCCGGGTCACAGGGTCATGTCGGCTCAACGGCCTGGGTACAACGGTCTGGTGACCACCCCGACCCCAGGTCCCCGGGTCATGACGGGACACCGGACCAGGTCCCCGAGTCCGGTCGACACCACAGCCCCAGGTCACCGGGTCAGGTCGGCACCCCGGAACCAGGTCCCCTGGACAGGTCGTTACCCCGGCCCCGGGTCACCGGGTCATGTCGGGTCGCTGTCCCGGGTAGCAGTGTCAGGTGACCACCCCGGCCCCGGGAGACGGAGTCATACCGGGTCCCCGGCCCGGGTCCCCGGGTCAGGTGGTTACCCTGGCCCCAGGTCACCGGGTCAGGTCGGGACCCCGGACCCAGGTCCCCGGGTCGTATCGGGTCGCTGCCCCGGGTACCAGTGTCGGGTGACATCCCCTGCCCCAGGTCCCCGGGTCACGTGGGGTCCCCGGCCCGGGTCGCCGGGTTGCATCGGGACACCAGCGAAGGATCACCGGGTCCTGTCGGGTCCCCGGCCCGGGTCCCCTGGACAGGTCGTTAACCCGGCCCCGGGTCCCCGGGTTGGATTTTTACCCAGGCCCCGGGTCGGATTTTTACTCAGGCCCCGGGTCACAGGGTCATGTCGGGTCAACGGCCTGGGTACAACGGTCTGGTGACCACTCCGACCCCAGGTCCCCGGGTCATGACGGGACACCGGACCAGGTCCCCGAGTCCGGTCGACACCACAGCCCCAGGTCACCGGGTCAGGTCGGCACCCCGGAACCAGGTCACCGGGTCCTGTCGGGTCCCCGGCCCAGGTCCCCTGGACAGGTCGTTACCCCGGCCCCGGGTCACCGGGTCATGTCGGGTCGCTGTCCCGGGTACCAGTGTCAGGTGACCACCCCGGCCCCGGGAGACGGAGTCATACCGGGTCCCCGGCCCGAGTCCCCGGGTCAGGTGGTTACCCTGGCCCAAGGTCACCGGGTCAGGTCGGGACCCCGGACCCAGGTCGGGTCATGTCATGTCCCATGCCCGGGTCCCCGGGTTGTATTTTTACCCAGGCCCCGGGTCACAGGGTCATGTCGGGTCAACGGCCTGGGTACAACGGTCTGGTGACCACCCCGACCCCAGGTCCCCGGGTCATGACGGGACACCGGACCAGGTCCCCGAGTCCGGTCGACACCACAGCCCCAGGTCACCGGGTCAGGTCGGCACCCCGGAACCAGGTCACCGGGTCCTGTCGGGTCCCCGGCCCAGGTCCCCTGGACAGGTCGTTACCCCGGCCCCGGGTCACCGGGTCATGTCGGGTCGCTGTCCCGGGTACCAGTGTCAGGTGACCACCCCGGCCCCGGGCGACAGAGTCATACCGAGTCCCCGGCCCGGGTCCCCGGGTCAGGTGGTTACCCTGGCCCCAGGTCACCGGGTCAGGTCGGGACCCCGGACCCAGGTCCCCGGGTCGTATCGGGTCGCTGCCCCGGGTACCAGTGTCGGGTGACATCCCCGGCCCCAGGTCCCCGGGTCACGTGGGGTCCCCGGCCCGGGTCCCCAGGTCACGTGGGGACCCCGGCCCCAGGTGACCGGGTCACGTGGGGACCCGGGCCCCAGGTGACTGGGTCACGTGGGGACACCGGCACCAGGACCCCGGGTCACGTGGGGACCCTGGCCCCAGGTGACCAGGTCACGAAGGGACCCCGGCCCCAGGTGACCGGGTCACGTGGGGACACCGGCACCAGGACCCTGGGTCACGTGGGGACCCCGGCCCGGGTCCCCGGGTCACGTGGGGACCCCGGCCCCAGGTCCCCGGGTCACGTGGGGACCCCGGCCCCAGGTCTACGGGTCACGTGGGGACACCGGCACCAGGACCCCGGGTCACGTGGGGACCCCGGCCCGGGTCCCCGGGTCACGTGATGTCCCCGGCCCGGGTCCCCGGGTCACGTGGGGACCCCGGCCGTAGGTCACCGGGTCACGTGGGGTCCCTGGCCCGGGTCCCCGGGTCACGTGGGGACACCGGCACCAGGACTCCGGGTCACGTGGGGACCCCGGCCCCAGGTGACCGGGTCACGTGATGTCCCCGGCCCGGGTCCCCGGGTCACGTGGGGACCCCGGCCCCAGGTCACCGGGTCACGTGGGGTCCCCGGCCCGGGTCCCCGGGTCACGTGGGGACACCGGCACCAGGACCCCGGGTCACGTGGGGACCCCGGCCCGGGTCCCCGGGTCACGTGGGAACCCAGGCACCAGGACCCCGGGTCACGTGGGGACCCCGGCCCCAGGTCACCGGGTCACGTGGGGACCCCGACACCAGGACCCCGGGTCACGTGGGGACCCCGGCCCCAGGTGACCGGGTCACGTGGGGATCCCGGCCCCAGGTGACCGGGTCACGTGATGTCCCCGGCCCGGGTCCCCGGGTCACGTGGGGACCCCAGCACCAGGACCCCGGGTCACGTGGGGACCCCGGCCCCAGGTGACCGGGTCACGTGATGTCCCCGGCCCGGGTCCCCGGGTCACGTGGGGACCCCGGCCCCAGGTCACCGGGTCACGTGGGGTCCCCGGCCCGGGTCCCCGGGTCACTTGGGGACCCCGGCACCAGGACCCCGGGTCACGTGGGGACCCTCGCCCCAGGTCACCGGGTCACGTGGGGACCCCGGCCCGGGTCCTCGGGTCACGTGGGGACCCCGGCACCAGGACCCCGGGTCAAGTGGGGACCCCGGCCCCAAGTCAGCGGGTCACGTGGGGACCCCGGCACCAGGACCCCGGGTCACGTGGGGACCCCGGCCCGGGTCCCCGGGTCACGTGGGGTCCCCGGCACCAGGACCCCGGGTCACGTGGGGACCCCGGCCCCAGGTGACCGGGTCACGTGATGTCCCCGGCCCGGTTCCCCGGGTCACGTGGGGACCCCGGCCCCAGGTCACCGGGTCACGTGGGGTCCCCGGCCCGGGTCCCCGGGTCACGTGGGGACCCCGGCACCAGGACCCCGGGTCACGTGGGGACCCCGGCCCCAGGTCACCGGGTCACGTGGGGACCCCGGCCCCAGGTCACCGGGTCACGTGGGGACCCCGGCCCCAGGTCACCGGGTCACGTGGGGACACCGGCACCAGGACCCTGGGTCACGTGGGGACCCCGGCCCGGGTGACCGGGTCACGTGATGTCCCCGGCCCGGGTCCCCAGGTCACGTGGGGACCCCGGCCGTAGGTCACCGGGTCACGTGGGGTCCCCGGCCCGGGTCCCCGGGTCACGTGGGGACACCGGCACCAGGACTCCGGGTCACGTGGGGACCCCGGCCCCAGGTGACCGGGTCACGTGATGTCCCCGGCCCGGGTCCCCGGGTCACGTGGGGACCCCGGCCCCAGGTCACCGGGTCACGTGGGGTCCCCGGCCCGGGTCCCCGGGTCACGTGGGGACACCGGCACCAGGACCCCGGGTCACGTGGGGACCCCGGCCCGGGTCCCCGGGTCACGTGGGAACCCAGGCACCAGGACCCCGGGTCACGTGGGGACCCCGGCCCCAGGTCACCGGGTCACGTGGGGACCCCGACACCAGGACCCCGGGTCACGTGGGGACCCCGGCCCCTGGTGACCGGGTCACGTGGGGATCCCGGCCCCAGGTGACCGGGTCACGTGATGTCCCCGGCCCGGGTCCCCGGGTCACGTGGGGACCCCAGCACCAGGACCCCGGGTCACGTGGGGACCCCGGCCCCAGGTGACCGGGTCACGTGATGTCCCCGGCCCGGGTCCCCGGGTCACGTGGGGACCCCGGCCCCAGGTCACCGGGTCACGTGGGGTCCCCGGCCCGGGTCCCCGGGTCACTTAGGGACCCCGGCACCAGGACCCCGGGTCACGTGGGGACCCTCGCCCCAGGTCACCGGGTCACGTGGGGACCCTGGCCCGGGTCCTCGGGTCACGTGGGGACCCCGGCACCAGGACCCCGGGTCAAGTGGGGACCCCGGCCCCAAGTCAGCGGGTCACGTGGGGACCCCGGCACCAGGACCCCGGGTCACGTGGGGACCCCGGCCCGGGTCCCCGGGTCACGTGGGGTCCCCGGCACCAGGACCCCGGGTCACGTGGGGACCCCGGCCCCAGGTGACCGGGTCACGTGATGTCCCCGGCCCGGGTCCCCGGGTCACGTGGGGACCCCGGCCCCAGGTCACCGGGTCACGTGGGGTCCCCGGCCCGGTTCCCCGGGTCACGTGGGGACCCCGGCACCAGGACCCCGGGTCACGTGGGGACCCCGGCACCAGGACCCCGGGTCACGTGGGGACCCCGGCCTCAGGTCACCGGGTCACGTGGGGGACCCCGGCTCGGGTCCCCGGGTCACGTGGGGACCCCGGCACCAGGACCCCGGGTCAAGTGGTTACCCTGGCCCCAGGTCACCGGGTCAGGTCGGGACCCCGGACCCAGGTCCCCGGGTCGTATCGGGTCGCTGCCCCGGGTACCAGTGTCGGGTGACATCCCCGGCCCCAGGTCCCCGGGTCACGTGGGGTCCCCGGCCCAGGTCACCGGGTCAGGTCGGGACCCCGGACCCAGGTCGGGTCATGTCACGTCCCATGCCCGGGTCCCCGGGTTGGATTTTTACCCAGGCTCCGGGTCACAGGGTCATGTCGGGTCAACGGCCTGGGTACAACGGTCTGGTGACCACCCCTACCCCAGGTCCCCGGGTCATGACGGGACACCGGACCAGGTCCCCGAGTCCGGTCGACACCACAGCCCCAGGTCACCGGGTCAGGTCGGGACCCCGGACCCAGGTCCCCGGGTCGTATCGGGTCGCTGCCCCGGGTACCAGTGTCGGGTGACATCCCCGGCCCCAGGTCCCCGGGTCATGTGGGGTCCCCGGCCCGGGTCCCCAGGTCACGTGGGGACCCCGGCCCCAGGTGACCGGGTCACGTGGGAACCCGGGCCCCAGGTAACCGGGTCACGTAAAGACACCGGCACCAGGACCCCGGGTCACGTGGGGACCTCGGCCCCAGGTGACCGGGTCACGTGATGTCCCCGGCCCGGGTCCCCGGGTCACGTGGGGACCCCGGCCCCAGGTCACCGGGTCACGTGGGGACCCCGGCCCCAGGTCACCGGGTCACGTGGGGACACTGGCACCAGGACCCTGGGTCACGTGGGGACCCCGGCCCGGGTCCCCGGGTCACGTGGGGACCCCGGCCCCAGGTCACCGGGTCACGTGGGGTCCCCGGCCCGGGTCCCCGGGTCACTTAGGGACCCCGGCACCAGGACCCCGGGTCACGTGGGGACCCTCGCCCCAGGTCACCGGGTCACGTGGGGACCCTGGCCCGGGTCCTCGGGTCACGTGGGGACCCCGGCCCCAGGTGACCGGGTCACGTGATGTCCCCGGCCCGGGTCCCCGGGTCACGTGGGGACCCCGGCCCCAGGTCACCGGGTCACGTGGGGTCCCCGGCCCGGTTCCCCGGGTCACGTGGGGACCCCGGCACCAGGACCCCGGGTCACGTGGGGACCCCGGCACCAGGACCCCGGGTCACGTGGGGACCCCGGCCTCAGGTCACCGGGTCACGTGGGGACCCCGGCTCGGGTCCCCGGGTCACGTGGGGACCCCGGCACCAGGACCCCGGGTCACGTGGGGACACCGGCCCCAGGTCAGCGGGTCAGGTCGGGACCCCGGACCCAGGTCGGGTCATGTCATGTCCCATGCCCGGGTCCCCGGGTTGGATTTTTACCCAGGCCCCGGGTCACAGGGTCATGTCGGGTCAACGGCCTGGGTACAACAGTCTGGTGACCACCCCGACCCCAGGTCCCCGGGTCATGACGGGACACCGGACCAGGTCCCCGAGTCCGGTCGACACCACAGCCCCAGGTCACCGGGTCAGGTCGGCACCCCGGAACCAGGTCACCGGGTCCTGTCGGGTCCCCGGCCCAGGTCCCCTGGACAGGTCGTTACCCCGGCCCCGGGTCACCGGGTCATGTCGGGTCGCTGTCCCGGGTAGCAGTGTCAGGTGACCACCCCGGCCCCGGGAGACGGAGTCATACCGAGTCCCCGGCCAGGGTCCCCGGGTCAGGTGGTTACCCTGGCCCGAGGTCACCGGGTCAGGTCGGGACCCCGGACCCAGGTCCCCGGGTCGTATCGGGTCGCTGCCCCGGGTACCAGTGTCGGGTGACATCCCCGGCCCCAGGTCCCCGGGTCACGTGGGGACCCCGGCCCCAGGTCACCGGGTCACGTGGGGACCCCGGCCTCAGGTCACCGGGTCACGTGGGGACCCCGGCACCAGGACCCCGGGTCACGTGGGGACACCGGCCTCAGGACCCCGGGTCACGTGGGGACCCCGGCCCGGGTCCCCGGGTCACGTGGGGACCCCGGCCCCAGGTCACTGGGTCACGTGGGGACACCGGCACCAGGACCCCGGGTCACGTGGGGACCCCGGCCCCAGGTCACCGGGTCACGTGATGTCCCCGGCCCGGGTCCCCGGGTCACGTGGGGACCCCGGCCCCAGGTCACCGGGTCACGTGGGGACCCCGGCCTCAGATCACCGGGTCACGTGGGGACCCCGGCACCAGGACCCCGGGTCACGTGGGGACACCGGCCTCAGGACCCCGGGTCACGTGGGGACCCCGGCCCCAGGTCACCGGGTCACGTGGGGACACCGGCACCAGGACCCTGGGTCACGTGGGGACCCCGGCCCCAGGTCACCGGGTCACGTGGGGACACCGGCCCCAGGTCACCGGGTCACGTGGGGACCCCGGCACCAGGTCACCGGGTCACGTGGGGGACACCGGCACCAGGACCCCGGGTCACGTGGGGACCCCGGCCCGGATCCCCGGGTCACGTGGGGACCCCGGCACCAGGACCCCGGGTCACGTGGGGACCCCGGCCCCAGGTCACCGGGTCACGTGATGTCCCCGGCCCGGGTCCCCGGGTCACGTGGGGACCCCGGCCCCAGGTCACCGGGTCACGTGGGGACCCCAGCCTCAGGTCACCGGGTCACGTGGGGACCCCGGCCCCAGGTGACCGGGTCACGTGGGGACCCCGGCCCCAGGTCACCGGGTCACGTGGGGACCCCGGCCCCAGGTCACCGGGTCACGTGGGGACACCGGCACCAGGACCCTGGGTCACGTGGGGACCCCGGCCCGGGTGACCGGGTCACGTGATGTCCCCGGCCCGGGTCCCCAGGTCACGTGGGGACCCCGGCCGTAGGTCACCGGGTCACGTGGGGTCCCCGGCCCGGGTCCCCGGGTCACGTGGGGACACCGGCACCAGGACTCCGGGTCACGTGGGGACCCCGGCCCCAGGTGACCGGGTCACGTGATGTCCCCGGCCCGGGTCCCCGGGTCACGTGGGGACCCCGGCCCCAGGTCACCGGGTCACGTGGGGTCCCCGGCCCGGGTCCGCGGGTCACGTGGGGACACCGGCACCAGGACCCCGGGTCACGTGGGGACCCCGGCCCGGGTCCCGGGTCACGTGGGAACCCAGGCACCAGGACCCCGGGTCACGTGGGGACCCCGGCCCCAGGTCACCGGGTCACGTGGGGACCCCGACACCAGGACCCCGGGTCACGTGGGGACCCCGGCCCGGGTCCCCGGGTCACGTGGGGATCCCGGCCCCAGGTGACCGGGTCACGTGATGTCCCCGGCCCGGGTCCCCGGGTCACGTGGGGACCCCAGCACCAGGACCTCGGGTCACGTGGGGACCCCGGCCCCAGGTGACCGGGTCACGTGATGTCCCCGGCCCGGGTCCCCGGGTCACGTGGGGACCCCGGCCCCAGGTCACCGGGTCACGTGGGGTCCCCGGCCCGGGTCCCCGGGTCACTTGGGGACCCCGGCACCAGGACCCCGGGTCACGTGGGGACCCTCGCCCCAGGTCACCGGGTCACGTGGGGACCCCGGCCCGGGTCCTCGGGTCACGTGGGGACCCCGGCACCAGGACCCCGGGTCAAGTGGGGACCCCGGCCCCAAGTCTACGGGTCACGTGGGGACCCCGGCACCAGGACCCCGGGTCACGTGGGGACCCCGGCCCGGGTCCCCGGGTCACGTGGGGTCCCCGGCACCAGGACCCCGGGTCACGTGGGGACCCCGGCCCCAGGTGACCGGGTCACGTGATGTCCCCGGCCCGGGTCCCCGGGTCACGTGGGGACCCCGGCCCCAGGTCACCGGGTCACGTGGGGTCCCCGGCCCGGTTCCCCGGGTCACGTGGGGACCCCGGCACCAGGACCCCGGGTCACGTGGGGACCCCGGCACCAGGACCCCGGGTCACGTGGGGACCCCGGCCTCAGGTCACCGGGTCAGGTCGGGACCCCGACACCAGGACCCCGGGTCACGTGGGGACCCCGGCCCCTGGTGACCGGGTCACGTGGGGATCCCGGCCCCAGGTGACCGGGTCACGTGATGTCCCCGGCCCGGGTCCCCGGGTCAAGTGGTTACCCTGGCCCCAGGTCACCGGGTCAGGTCGGGACCCCGGACCCAGGTCCCCGGGTCGTATCGGGTCGCTGCCCCGGGTACCAGTGTCGGGTGACATCCCCGGCCCCAGGTCCCCGGGTCACGTGGGGTCCCCGGCCCAGGTCACCGGGTCAGGTCGGGACCCCGGACCCAGGTCGGGTCATGTCACGTCCCATGCCCGGGTCCCCGGGTTGGATTTTTACCCAGGCTCCGGGTCACAGGGTCATGTCGGGTCAACGGCCTGGGTACAACGGTCTGGTGACCACCCCTACCCCAGGTCCCCGGGTCATGACGGGACACCGGACCAGGTCCCCGAGTCCGGTCGACACCACAGCCCCAGGTCACCGGGTCAGGTCGGCACCCCGGAACCAGGTCCCCGGGTCCTGTCGGGTCCCCGGCCCAGGTCCCCTGGACAGGTCGTTACCCCGGCCCCGGGTCACCGGGTCATGTCGGGTCGCTGTCCCGGGTAGCAGTGTCAGGTGACCACCCCGGCCCCGGGAGACGGAGTCATACCGAGTCCCCGGCCAGGGTCCCCGGGTCAGGTGGTTACCCTGGCCCGAGGTCACCGGGTCAGGTCGGGACCCCGGACCCAGGTCCCCGGGTCGTATCGGGTCGCTGCCCCGGGTACCAGTGTCGGGTGACATCCCCGGCCCCAGGTCCCCGGGTCACGTGGGGACCCCGGCCCCAGGTCACCGGGTCACGTGGGGACCCCGGCCTCAGGTCACCGGGTCACGTGGGGACCCCGGCACCAGGACCCCGGGTCACGTGGGGACACCGGCCTCAGGACCCCGGGTCACGTGGGGACCCCGGCCCCAGGTCACCGGGTCACGTGGGGACACAGGCACCAGGACCCTGGGTCACGTGGGGACCCCGGCCATAGGTCACCGGGTCACGTGGGGACCCCGGCCCCAGGTCACCGGGTCACGTGGGGACCCCGGCCCCAGGTCACCGGGTCACGTGGGGACACCGGCACCAGGACCCCGGGTCACGTGGGGACCCCGGCCCGGATCCCCGGGTCACGTGGGGACCCCGGCACCAGGACCCCGGGTCACGTGGGGACCCCGGCCCCAGGTCACCGGGTCACGTGATGTCCCCGGCCCGGGTCACCGGGTCACGTGGGGACCCCGGCCCCAGGTCACCGGGTCACGTGGGGTCCCCGGCCCGGGTCCCCGGGTCACGTGGGGACCCCGGCACCAGGACCCCGGGTCACGTGGGGACCCCGGCCCCAGGTCACCGGGTCACGTGGGGACACTGGCCTCAGGTCACCGGGTCACGTGGGGACCCCGGCTCGGGTCCCCGGGTCACGTGGGGACCCCGGCACCAGGACCCGGGGTCACGTGGGGACCCCGGCCCGGGTCCCCGGGTCACGTGGGAACCCAGGCACCAGGACCCCGGGTCACGTGGGGACCCCGGCCCCAGGTCACCGCGTCACGTGGGGACCCCGACACCAGGACCCCGGGTCACGTGGGGACCCCGGCCCCAGGTGACCGGGTCACGTGGGGATCCCGGCCCCAGGTCGGGTCATGTCACGTCCCATGCCCGGGTCCCCGGGTTGGATTTTTACCCAGGCCCCGGGTCACAGGGTCATGTCGGCTCAACGGCCTGGGTACAACGGTCTGGTGACCACCCCGACCCCAGGTCCCCGGGTCATGACGGGACACCGGACCAGGTCCCCGAGTCCGGTCGACACCACAGCCCCAGGTCACCGGGTCAGGTCGGCACCCCGGAACCAGGTCCCCGGGTCCTGTCGGGTCCCCGGCCCAGGTCCCCTGGACAGGTCGTTACCCCGGCCCCGGGTCACCGGGTCATGTCGGGTCGCTGTCCCGGGTACCAGTGTCAGGTGACCACCCCGGCCCCGGGAGACGGAGTCATACCGGGTCCCCGGCCCGGGTCCCCGGGTCAGGTGGTTACCCTGGCCCCAGGTCACCGGGTCAGGTCGGGACCCCGGACCCAGGTCCCCGGGTCGTATCGGGTCGCTGCCCCGGGTACCAGTGTCGGGTGACATCCCCTGCCCCAGGTCCCCGGGTCACGTGGGGTCCCCGGCCCGGGTCGCCGGGTTGCATCGGGACACCAGCGAAGGATCACCGGGTCCTGTCGGGTCCCCGGCCCGGGTCCCCTGGACAGGTCGTTAACCCGGCCCCGGGTCCCCGGGTTGGATTTTTACCCAGGCCCCGGGTCGGATTTTTACTCAGGCCCCGGGTCACAGGGTCATGTCGGGTCAACGGCCTGGGTACAACGGTCTGGTGACCACTCCGACCCCAGGTCCCCGGGTCATGACGGGACACCGGACCAGGTCCCCGAGTCCGGTCGACACCACAGCCCCAGGTCACCGGGTCAGGTCGGCACCCCGGAACCAGGTCACCGGGTCCTGTCGGGTCCCCGGCCCAGGTCCCCTGGACAGGTCGTTACCCCGGCCCCGGGTCACCGGGTCATGTCGGGTCGCTGTCCCGGGTAGCAGTGTCAGGTGACCACCCCGGCCCCGGGAGACGGAGTCATACCGGGTCCCCGGCCCGAGTCCCCGGGTCAGGTGGTTACCCTGGCCCAAGGTCACCGGGTCAGGTCGGGACCCCGGACCCAGGTCGGGTCATGTCATGTCCCATGCCCGGGTCCCCGGGTTGTATTTTTACCCAGGCCCCGGGTCACAGGGTCATGTCGGGTCAACGGCCTGGGTACAACGGTCTGGTGACCACCCCGACCCCAGGTCCCCGGGTCATGACGGGACACCGGACCAGGTCCCCGAGTCCGGTCGACACCACAGCCCCAGGTCACCGGGTCAGGTCGGCACCCCGGAACCAGGTCACCGGGTCCTGTCGGGTCCCCGGCCCAGGTCCCCTGGACAGGTCGTTACCCCGGCCCCGGGTCACCGGGTCATGTCGGGTCGCTGTCCCGGGTACCAGTGTCAGGTGACCACCCCGGCCCCGGGCGACAGAGTCATACCGAGTCCCCGGCCCGGGTCCCCGGGTCAGGTGGTTACCCTGGCCCCAGGTCACCGGGTCAG
Organism: Somateria mollissima; assembly: GCA_951411735.1. Lineage (NCBI taxonomy): Eukaryota > Metazoa > Chordata > Aves > Anseriformes > Anatidae > Somateria > Somateria mollissima. The sequence continues at coordinate 334,199 of CATOCB010000276.1, read as the reverse complement.
GTCGGGACCCCGGACCCAGGTCCCCGGGTCGTATCGGGTCGCTGCCCCGGGTACCAGTGTCGGGTGACATCCCCGGCCCCAGGTCCCCGGGTCACGTGGGGTCCCCGGCCCGGGTCCCCAGGTCACGTGGGGACCCCGGCCCCAGGTGACCGGGTCACGTGGGGACCCGGGCCCCAGGTGACTGGGTCACGTGGGGACACCGGCACCAGGACCCCGGGTCACGTGGGGACCCTGGCCCCAGGTGACCAGGTCACGAAGGGACCCCGGCCCCAGGTGACCGGGTCACGTGGGGACACCGGCACCAGGACCCTGGGTCACGTGGGGACCCCGGCCCGGGTCCCCGGGTCACGTGGGGACCCCGGCCCCAGGTCACCGGGTCACGTGGGGACCCCGGCCCCAGGTCTACGGGTCACGTGGGGACACCGGCACCAGGACCCCGGGTCACGTGGGGACCCCGGCCCGGGTCCCCGGGTCACGTGGGGACCCCGGCACCAGGACCCCGGGTCACGTGGAGACCCCGGCCCAGGTGACCGGGTCACGTGATGTCCCCGGCCCGGGTCCCCGGGTCACGTGGGGACCCCGGCCGTAGGTCACCGGGTCACGTGGGGTCCCTGGCCCGGGTCCCCGGGTCACGTGGGGACACCGGCACCAGGACTCCGGGTCACGTGGGGACCCCGGCCCCAGGTGACCGGGTCACGTGATGTCCCCGGCCCGGGTCCCCGGGTCACGTGGGGACCCCGGCCCCAGGTCACCGGGTCACGTGGGGTCCCCGGCCCGGGTCCCCGGGTCACGTGGGGACACCGGCACCAGGACCCCGGGTCACGTGGGGACCCCGGCCCGGGTCCCCGGGTCACGTGGGAACCCAGGCACCAGGACCCCGGGTCACGTGGGGACCCCGGCCCCAGGTCACCGGGTCACGTGGGGACCCCGACACCAGGACCCCGGGTCACGTGGGGACCCCGGCCCCAGGTGACCGGGTCACGTGGGGATCCCGGCCCCAGGTGACCGGGTCACGTGATGTCCCCGGCCCGGGTCCCCGGGTCACGTGGGGACCCCAGCACCAGGACCCCGGGTCACGTGGGGACCCCGGCCCCAGGTGACCGGGTCACGTGATGTCCCCGGCCCGGGTCCCCGGGTCACGTGGGGACCCCGGCACCAGGACCCCGGGTCAAGTGGGGACCCCGGCCCCAAGTCAGCGGGTCACGTGGGGACCCCGGCACCAGGACCCCGGGTCACGTGGGGACCCCGGCCCGGGTCCCCGGGTCACGTGGGGTCCCCGGCACCAGGACCCCGGGTCACGTGGGGACCCCGGCCCCAGGTGACCGGGTCACGTGATGTCCCCGGCCCGGTTCCCCGGGTCACGTGGGGACCCCGGCCCCAGGTCACCGGGTCACGTGGGGTCCCCGGCCCGGGTCCCCGGGTCACGTGGGGACCCCGGCACCAGGACCCCGGGTCACGTGGGGACCCCGGCCCCAGGTCACCGGGTCACGTGGGGACCCCGGCCCCAGGTCACCGGGTCACGTGGGGACACCGGCACCAGGACCCTGGGTCACGTGGGGACCCCGGCCCGGGTGACCGGGTCACGTGATGTCCCCGGCCCGGGTCCCCAGGTCACGTGGGGACCCCGGCCGTAGGTCACCGGGTCACGTGGGGTCCCCGGCCCGGGTCCCCGGGTCACGTGGGGACACCGGCACCAGGACTCCGGGTCACGTGGGGACCCCGGCCCCAGGTGACCGGGTCACGTGATGTCCCCGGCCCGGGTCCCCGGGTCACGTGGGGACCCCGGCCCCAGGTCACCGGGTCACGTGGGGTCCCCGGCCCGGGTCCCCGGGTCACGTGGGGACACCGGCACCAGGACCCCGGGTCACGTGGGGACCCCGGCCCGGGTCCCCGGGTCACGTGGGAACCCAGGCACCAGGACCCCGGGTCACGTGGGGACCCCGGCCCCAGGTCACCGGGTCACGTGGGGACCCCGACACCAGGACCCCGGGTCACGTGGGGACCCCGGCCCCTGGTGACCGGGTCACGTGGGGATCCCGGCCCCAGGTGACCGGGTCACGTGATGTCCCCGGCCCGGGTCCCAGGGTCACGTGGGGACCCCAGCACCAGGACCCCGGGTCACGTGGGGACCCCGGCCCCAGGTGACCGGGTCACGTGATGTCCCCGGCCCGGGTCCCCGGGTCACGTGGGGACCCCGGCCCCAGGTCACCGGGTCACGTGGGGTCCCCGGCCCGGGTCCCCGGGTCACTTAGGGACCCCGGCACCAGGACCCCGGGTCACGTGGGGACCCTCGCCCCAGGTCACCGGGTCACGTGGGGTCCCCGGCCCGGGTCCCCGGGTCACTTAGGGACCCCGGCACCAGGACCCCGGGTCACGTGGGGACCCTCGCCCCAGGTCACCAGGTCACGTGGGGACCCCGGCCCGGGTCCTCGGGTCACGTGGGGACCCCGGCACCAGGACCCCGGGTCACGTGGGGACCCCGGCCTCAGGTCACCGGGTCACGTGGGGACCCCGGCTCGGGTCCCCGGGTCACGTGGGGACCCCGGCACCAGGACCCCGGGTCACGTGGGGACACCGGCCCCAGGTCAGCGGGTCAGGTCGGGACCCCGGACCCAGGTCGGGTCATGTCATGTCCCATGCCCGGGTCCCCGGGTTGGATTTTTACCCAGGCCCCGGGTCACAGGGTCATGTCGGGTCAACGGCCTGGGTACAACAGTCTGGTGACCACCCCGACCCCAGGTCCCCGGGTCATGACGGGACACCGGACCAGGTCCCCGAGTCCGGTCGACACCACAGCCCCAGGTCACCGGGTCAGGTCGGCACCCCGGAACCAGGTCACCGGGTCCTGTCGGGTCCCCGGCCCAGGTCCCCTGGACAGGTCGTTACCCCGGCCCCGGGTCACCGGGTCATGTTGGGTCGCTGTCCCGGGTAGCAGTGTCAGGTGACCACCCCGGCCCCGGGAGACGGAGTCATACCGGGTCCCCGGCCCGGGTCCCCGGGTCAAGTGGTTACCCTGGCCCCAGGTCACCGGGTCAGGTCGGGACCCCGGACCCAGGTCCCCGGGTCGTATCGGGTCGCTGCCCCGGGTACCAGTGTCGGGTGACATCCCCGGCCCCAGGACCCCGGGTCACGTGGGGTCCCCGGCCCAGGTCACCGGGTCAGGTCGGGACCCCGGACCCAGGTCGGGTCATGTCACGTCCCATGCCCGGGTCCCCGGGTTGGATTTTTACCCAGGCTCCGGGTCACAGGGTCATGTCGGGTCAACGGCCTGGGTACAACGGTCTGGTGACCACCCCTACCCCAGGTCCCCGGGTCATGACGGGACACCGGACCAGGTCCCCGAGTCCGGTCGACACCACAGCCCCAGGTCACCGGGTCAGGTCGGCACCCCGGAACCAGGTCCCCGGGTCCTGTCGGGTCCCCGGCCCAGGTCCCCTGGACAGGTCGTTACCCCGGCCCCGGGTCACCGGGTCATGTCGGGTCGCTGTCCCGGGTAGCAGTGTCAGGTGACCACCCCGGCCTCGGGAGACGGAGTCATACCGAGTCCCCGGCCAGGGTCCCCGGGTCAGGTGGTTACCCTGGCCCGAGGTCACCGGGTCAGGTCGGGACCCCGGACCCAGGTCCCCGGGTCGTATCGGGTCGCTGCCCCGGGTACCAGTGTCGGGTGACATCCCCGGCCCCAGGTCCCCGGGTCATGTGGGGTCCCCGGCCCGGGTCCCCAGGTCACGTGGGGACCCCGGCCCCAGGTGACCGGGTCACGTGGGAACCCGGGCCCCAGGTAACCGGGTCACGTAGAGACACCGGCACCAGGACCCCGGGTCACGTGGGGACCCCCGGCCCCAGGTGACCGGGTCACGTGGGGACCCCGGCCCCAGGTGACCGGGTCACGTGATGTCCCCGGCCCGGGTCCCCGGGTCACGTGGGGACCCCGGCCCCAGGTCACCGGGTCACGTGGAGACCCCGGCCCCAGGTCACCGGGTCACGTGGGGACACTGGCACCAGGACCCTGGGTCACGTGGGGACCCCGGCCCGGGTCCCCGGGTCACGTGGGGACCCCGGCCCCAGGTCACTGGGTCACGTGGGGACACCGGCACCAGGACCCCGGGTCACGTGGGGACCCCGGCCCCAGGTGACCGGGTCACGTGATGTCCCCGGCCCGGGTCCCCGGGTCACGTGGGGACCCCGGCCCCAGGTCACCGGGTCACGTGGGGACCCCGGCCTCAGATCACCGGGTCACGTGGGGACCCCGGCACCAGGACCCCGGGTCACGTGGGGACACCTGCCTCAGGACCCCGGGTCACGTGGGGACCCCGGCCCCAGGTCACCGGGTCACGTGGGGACACCGGCACCAGGACCCTGGGTCACGTGGGGACCCCGGCCCCAGGTCACCGGGTCACGTGGGGACACCGGCCCCAGGTCACCGGGTCACGTGGGGACCCCGGCACCAGGTCACCGGGTCACGTGGGGACACCGGCCCCAGGACCCCGGGTCACGTGGGGACCCCGGCCCGGATCCCCGGGTCACGTGGGGACCCCGGCACCAGGACCCCGGGTCACGTGGGGACCCCGGCCCCAGGTCACCGGGTCACGTGATGTCCCCGGCCCGGGTCCCCGGGTCACGTGGGGACCCCGGCCCCAGGTCACCGGGTCACGTGGGGACCCCGGCCTCAGGTCACCGGGTCACGTGGGGACCCCGGCTCGGGTCCCCGGGTCACGTGGGGACCCCGGCACCAGGACCCCGGGTCACGTGGGGACACCGGCCCCAGGTCACCGGGTCAGGTCGGGACCCCGGACCCAGGTCGGGTCATGTCATGTCCCATGCCCGGGTCCCCGGGTTGGATTTTTACCCAGGCCCCGGGTCACAGGGTCATGTCGGGTCAACGGCCTGGGTACAACGGTCTGGTGACCACCCCGACCCCAGGTCCCCGGGTCATGACGGGACACCGGACCAGGTCCCCGAGTCCGGTCGACACCACAGCCACAGGTCACCGGGTCAGGTCGGCACCCCGGAACCAGGTCCCCGGGTCCTGTCGGGTCCCCGGCCCAGGTCCCCTGGACAGGTCGTTACCCCGGCCCCGGGTCACCGGGTCATGTCGGGTCGCTGTCCCGGGTAGCAGTGTCAGGTGACCACCCCGGCCCCGGGAGACGGAGTCATACCGAGTCCCCGGCCCGGGTCCCCGGGTCAGGTGGTTACCCTGGCCCCAGGTCACCGGGTCAGGTCGGGACCCCGGACCCAGGTCCCCGGGTCGTATCGGGTCGCTGCCCCGGGTACCAGTGTCGGGTGACATCCCCGGCCCCAGGTCCCCGGGTCACGTGGGGTCCCCGGCCCGGGTCCCCAGGTCACGTGGGGACCCCGGCCCCAGGTGACCGGGTCACGTGGGGACCCGGGCCCCAGGTGACTGGGTCACGTGGGGACACCGGCACCAGGACCCCGGGTCACGTGGGGACCCTGGCCCCAGGTGACCAGGTCACGAAGGGACCCCGGCCCCAGGTGACCGGGTCACGTGGGGACACCGGCACCAGGACCCTGGGTCACGTGGGGACCCCGGCCCGGGTCCCCGGGTCACGTGGGGACCCCGGCCCCAGGTCACCGGGTCACGTGGGGACCCCGGCCCCAGGTCTACGGGTCACGTGGGGACACCGGCACCAGGACCCCGGGTCACGTGGGGACCCCGGCCCGGGTCCCCGGGTCACGTGGGGACCCCGGCACCAGGACCCCGGGTCACGTGGAGACCCCGGCCCAGGTGACCGGGTCACGTGATGTCCCCGGCCCGGGTCCCCGGGTCACGTGGGGACCCCGGCCGTAGGTCACCGGGTCACGTGGGGTCCCTGGCCCGGGTCCCCGGGTCACGTGGGGACACCGGCACCAGGACTCCGGGTCACGTGGGGACCCCGGCCCCAGGTGACCGGGTCACGTGATGTCCCCGGCCCGGGTCCCCGGGTCACGTGGGGACCCCGGCCCCAGGTCACCGGGTCACGTGGGGTCCCCGGCCCGGGTCCCCGGGTCACGTGGGGACACCGGCACCAGGACCCCGGGTCACGTGGGGACCCCGGCCCGGGTCCCCGGGTCACGTGGGAACCCAGGCACCAGGACCCCGGGTCACGTGGGGACCCCGGCCCCAGGTCACCGGGTCACGTGGGGACCCCGACACCAGGACCCCGGGTCACGTGGGGACCCCGGCCCCAGGTGACCGGGTCACGTGGGGATCCCGGCCCCAGGTGACCGGGTCACGTGATGTCCCCGGCCCGGGTCCCCGGGTCACGTGGGGACCCCAGCACCAGGACCCCGGGTCACGTGGGGACCCCGGCCCCAGGTGACCGGGTCACGTGATGTCCCCGGCCCGGGTCCCCGGGTCACGTGGGGACCCCGGCACCAGGACCCCGGGTCAAGTGGGGACCCCGGCCCCAAGTCAGCGGGTCACGTGGGGACCCCGGCACCAGGACCCCGGGTCACGTGGGGACCCCGGCCCGGGTCCCCGGGTCACGTGGGGTCCCCGGCACCAGGACCCCGGGTCACGTGGGGACCCCGGCCCCAGGTGACCGGGTCACGTGATGTCCCCGGCCCGGTTCCCCGGGTCACGTGGGGACCCCGGCCCCAGGTCACCGGGTCACGTGGGGTCCCCGGCCCGGGTCCCCGGGTCACGTGGGGACCCCGGCACCAGGACCCCGGGTCACGTGGGGACCCCGGCCCCAGGTCACCGGGTCACGTGGGGACCCCGGCCCCAGGTCACCGGGTCACGTGGGGACACCGGCACCAGGACCCTGGGTCACGTGGGGACCCCGGCCCGGGTGACCGGGTCACGTGATGTCCCCGGCCCGGGTCCCCAGGTCACGTGGGGACCCCGGCCGTAGGTCACCGGGTCACGTGGGGTCCCCGGCCCGGGTCCCCGGGTCACGTGGGGACACCGGCACCAGGACTCCGGGTCACGTGGGGACCCCGGCCCCAGGTGACCGGGTCACGTGATGTCCCCGGCCCGGGTCCCCGGGTCACGTGGGGACCCCGGCCCCAGGTCACCGGGTCACGTGGGGTCCCCGGCCCGGGTCCCCGGGTCACGTGGGGACACCGGCACCAGGACCCCGGGTCACGTGGGGACCCCGGCCCGGGTCCCCGGGTCACGTGGGAACCCAGGCACCAGGACCCCGGGTCACGTGGGGACCCCGGCCCCAGGTCACCGGGTCACGTGGGGACCCCGACACCAGGACCCCGGGTCACGTGGGGACCCCGGCCCCTGGTGACCGGGTCACGTGGGGATCCCGGCCCCAGGTGACCGGGTCACGTGATGTCCCCGGCCCGGGTCCCAGGGTCACGTGGGGACCCCAGCACCAGGACCCCGGGTCACGTGGGGACCCCGGCCCCAGGTGACCGGGTCACGTGATGTCCCCGGCCCGGGTCCCCGGGTCACGTGGGGACCCCGGCCCCAGGTCACCGGGTCACGTGGGGTCCCCGGCCCGGGTCCCCGGGTCACTTAGGGACCCCGGCACCAGGACCCCGGGTCACGTGGGGACCCTCGCCCCAGGTCACCGGGTCACGTGGGGTCCCCGGCCCGGGTCCCCGGGTCACTTAGGGACCCCGGCACCAGGACCCCGGGTCACGTGGGGACCCTCGCCCCAGGTCACCAGGTCACGTGGGGACCCCGGCCCGGGTCCTCGGGTCACGTGGGGACCCCGGCACCAGGACCCCGGGTCACGTGGGGACCCCGGCCTCAGGTCACCGGGTCACGTGGGGACCCCGGCTCGGGTCCCCGGGTCACGTGGGGACCCCGGCACCAGGACCCCGGGTCACGTGGGGACACCGGCCCCAGGTCAGCGGGTCAGGTCGGGACCCCGGACCCAGGTCGGGTCATGTCATGTCCCATGCCCGGGTCCCCGGGTTGGATTTTTACCCAGGCCCCGGGTCACAGGGTCATGTCGGGTCAACGGCCTGGGTACAACAGTCTGGTGACCACCCCGACCCCAGGTCCCTGGGTCATGACGGGACACCGGACCAGGTCCCCGAGTCCGGTCGACACCACAGCCCCAGGTCACCGGGTCAGGTCGGCACCCCGGAACCAGGTCACCGGGTCCTGTCGGGTCCCCGGCCCAGGTCCCCTGGACAGGTCGTTACCCCGGCCCCGGGTCACCGGGTCATGTTGGGTCGCTGTCCCGGGTAGCAGTGTCAGGTGACCACCCCGGCCCCGGGAGACGGAGTCATACCGGGTCCCCGGCCCGGGTCCCCGGGTCAAGTGGTTACCCTGGCCCCAGGTCACCGGGTCAGGTCGGGACCCCGGACCCAGGTCCCCGGGTCGTATCGGGTCGCTGCCCCGGGTACCAGTGTCGGGTGACATCCCCGGCCCCAGGTCCCCGGGTCACGTGGGGTCCCCGGCCCAGGTCACCGGGTCAGGTCGGGACCCCGGACCCAGGTCGGGTCATGTCACGTCCCATGCCCGGGTCCCCGGGTTGGATTTTTACCCAGGCTCCGGGTCACAGGGTCATGTCGGGTCAACGGCCTGGGTACAACGGTCTGGTGACCACCCCTACCCCAGGTCCCCGGGTCATGACGGGACACCGGACCAGGTCCCCGAGTCCGGTCGACACCACAGCCCCAGGTCACCGGGTCAGGTCGGCACCCCGGAACCAGGTCCCCGGGTCCTGTCGGGTCCCCGGCCCAGGTCCCCTGGACAGGTCGTTACCCCGGCCCCGGGTCACCGGGTCATGTCGGGTCGCTGTCCCGGGTAGCAGTGTCAGGTGACCACCCCGGCCTCGGGAGACGGAGTCATACCGAGTCCCCGGCCAGGGTCCCCGGGTCAGGTGGTTACCCTGGCCCGAGGTCACCGGGTCAGGTCGGGACCCCGGACCCAGGTCCCCGGGTCGTATCGGGTCGCTGCCCCGGGTACCAGTGTCGGGTGACATCCCCGGCCCCAGGTCCCCGGGTCATGTGGGGTCCCCGGCCCGGGTCCCCAGGTCACGTGGGGACCCCGGCCCCAGGTGACCGGGTCACGTGGGAACCCGGGCCCCAGGTAACCGGGTCACGTAGAGACACCGGCACCAGGACCCCGGGTCACGTGGGGACCCCGGCCCCAGGTGACCGGGTCACGTGGGGACCCCGGCCCCAGGTGACCGGGTCACGTGATGTCCCCGGCCCGGGTCCCCGGGTCACGTGGGGACCCCGGCCCCAGGTCACCGGGTCACGTGGAGACCCCGGCCCCAGGTCACCGGGTCACGTGGGGACACTGGCACCAGGACCCTGGGTCACGTGGGGACCCCGGCCCGGGTCCCCGGGTCACGTGGGGACCCCGGCCCCAGGTCACTGGGTCACGTGGGGACACCGGCACCAGGACCCCGGGTCACGTGGGGACCCCGGCCCCAGGTGACCGGGTCACGTGATGTCCCCGGCCCGGGTCCCCGGGTCACGTGGGGACCCCGGCCCCAGGTCACCGGGTCACGTGGGGACCCCGGCCTCAGATCACCGGGTCACGTGGGGACCCCGGCACCAGGACCCCGGGTCACGTGGGGACACCTGCCTCAGGACCCCGGGTCACGTGGGGACCCCGGCCCCAGGTCACCGGGTCACGTGGGGACACCGGCACCAGGACCCTGGGTCACGTGGGGACCCCGGCCCCAGGTCACCGGGTCACGTGGGGACACCGGCCCCAGGTCACCGGGTCACGTGGGGACCCCGGCACCAGGTCACCGGGTCACGTGGGGACACCGGCCCCAGGACCCCGGGTCACGTGGGGACCCCGGCCCGGATCCCCGGGTCACGTGGGGACCCCGGCACCAGGACCCCGGGTCACGTGGGGACCCCGGCCCCAGGTCACCGGGTCACGTGATGTCCCCGGCCCGGGTCCCCGGGTCACGTGGGGACCCCGGCCCCAGGTCACCGGGTCACGTGGGGACCCCGGCCTCAGGTCACCGGGTCACGTGGGGACCCCGGCTCGGGTCCCCGGGTCACGTGGGGACCCCGGCACCAGGACCCCGGGTCACGTGGGGACACCGGCCCCAGGTCACCGGGTCAGGTCGGGACCCCGGACCCAGGTCGGGTCATGTCATGTCCCATGCCCGGGTCCCCGGGTTGGATTTTTACCCAGGCCCCGGGTCACAGGGTCATGTCGGGTCAACGGCCTGGGTACAACGGTCTGGTGACCACCCCGACCCCAGGTCCCCGGGTCATGACGGGACACCGGACCAGGTCCCCGAGTCCGGTCGACACCACAGCCACAGGTCACCGGGTCAGGTCGGCACCCCGGAACCAGGTCCCCGGGTCCTGTCGGGTCCCCGGCCCAGGTCCCCTGGACAGGTCGTTACCCCGGCCCCGGGTCACCGGGTCATGTCGGGTCGCTGTCCCGGGTAGCAGTGTCAGGTGACCACCCCGGCCCCGGGAGACGGAGTCATACCGAGTCCCCGGCCCGGGTCCCCGGGTCAGGTGGTTACCCTGGCCCCAGGTCACCGGGTCAGGTCGGGACCCCGGACCCAGGTCCCCGGGTCGTATCGGGTCGCTGCCCCGGGTACCAGTGTCGGGTGACATCCCCGGCCCCAGGTCCCCGGGTCACGTGGGGTCCCCAGCCCGGGTCCCCAGGTCACGTGGGGACCCCGGCACCAGGACCCCGGGTCACGTGGGGACCCCGGCCCCAGGTCACCGGGTCACGTGGGGACCCCGGCCTCAGGTCACCGGGTCACGTGGGGACCCCGGCCCCAGGTGACCGGGTCACGTGGGGACCCGGGCCCCAGGTGACTGGGTCACGTGGGGACACCGGCACCAGGACCCCGGGTCACGTGGGGACCCTGGCCCCAGGTGACCAGGTCACGAAGGGACCCCGGCCCCAGGTGACCGGGTCACGTGGGGACACCGGCACCAGGACCCTGGGTCACGTGGGGACCCCGGCCCGGGTCCCCGGGTCACGTGGGGACCCCGGCCCCAGGTCACCGGGTCACGTGGGGACCCCGGCCCCAGGTCTACGGGTCACGTGGGGACACCGGCACCAGGACCCCGGATCACGTGGGGACCCCGGCCCGGGTCCCCGGGTCACGTGGGGACCCCGGCACCAGGACCCCGGGTCACGTGGAGACCCCGGCCCAGGTGACCGGGTCACGTGATGTCCCCGGCCCGGGTCCCCGGGTCACGTGGGGACCCCGGCCGTAGGTCACCGGGTCACGTGGGGTCCCTGGCCCGGGTCCCCGGGTCACGTGGGGACACCGGCACCAGGACTCCGGGTCACGTGGGGACCCCGGCCCCAGGTGACCGGGTCACGTGATGTCCCCGGCCCGGGTCCCCGGGTCACGTGGGGACCCCGGCCCCAGGTCACCGGGTCACGTGGGGTCCCCGGCCCGGGTCCCCGGGTCACGTGGGGACACCGGCACCAGGACCCCGGGTCACGTGGGGACCCCGGCCCGGGTCCCCGGGTCACGTGGGAACCCAGGCACCAGGACCCCGGGTCACGTGGGGACCCCGGCCCCAGGTAACCGGGTCACGTGGGGACCCCGACACCAGGACCCCGGGTCACGTGGGGACCCCGGCCCCAGGTGACCGGGTCACGTGGGGATCCCGGCCCCAGGTGACCGGGTCACGTGATGTCCCCGGCCCGGGTCCCCGGGTCACGTGGGGACCCCAGCACCAGGACCCCGGGTCACGTGGGGACCCCGGCCCCAGGTGACCGGGTCACGTGATGTCCCCGGCCCGGGTCCCCGGGTCACGTGGGGACCCCGGCACCAGGACCCCGGGTCAAGTGGGGACCCCGGCCCCAAGTCAGCGGGTCACGTGGGGACCCCGGCACCAGGACCCCGGGTCACGTGGGGACCCCGGCCCGGGTCCCCGGGTCACGTGGGGTCCCCGGCACCAGAACCCCGGGTCACGTGGGGACCCCGGCCCCAGGTGACCGGGTCACGTGATGTCCCCGGCCCGGTTCCCCGGGTCACGTGGGGACCCCGGCCCCAGGTCACCGGGTCACGTGGGGTCCCCGGCCCGGGTCCCCGGGTCACGTGGGGACCCCGGCACCAGGACCCCGGGTCACGTGGGGACCCCGGCCCCAGGTCACCGGGTCACGTGGGGACCCCGGCCCCAGGTCACCGGGTCACGTGGGGACCCCGGCCCCAGGTCACCGGGTCACGTGGGGACACCGGCACCAGGACCCTGGGTCACGTGGGGACCCCGGCCCGGGTGACCGGGTCACGTGATGTCCCCGGCCCGGGTCCCCAGGTCACGTGGGGACCCCGGCCGTAGGTCACCGGGTCACGTGGGGTCCCCGGCCCGGGTCCCCGGGTCACGTGGGGACACCGGCACCAGGACTCCGGGTCACGTGGGGACCCCGGCCCCAGGTGACCGGGTCACGTGATGTCCCCGGCCCGGGTCCCCGGGTCACGTGGGGACCCCGGCCCCAGGTCACCGGGTCACGTGGGGTCCCCGGCCCGGGTCCCCGGGTCACGTGGGGACACCGGCACCAGGACCCCGGGTCACGTGGGGACCCCGGCCCGGGTCCCCGGGTCACGTGGGAACCCAGGCACCAGGACCCCGGGTCACGTGGGGACCCCGGCCCCAGGTCACCGGGTCACGTGGGGACCCCGACACCAGGACCCCGGGTCACGTGGGGACCCCGGCCCCTGGTGACCGGGTCACGTGGGGATCCCGGCCCCAGGTGACCGGGTCACGTGATGTCCCCGGCCCGGGTCCCAGGGTCACGTGGGGACCCCAGCACCAGGACCCCGGGTCACGTGGGGACCCCGGCCCCAGGTGACCGGGTCACGTGATGTCCCCGGCCCGGGTCCCCGGGTCACGTGGGGACCCCGGCCCCAGGTCACCGGGTCACGTGGGGTCCCCGGCCCGGGTCCCCGGGTCACTTAGGGACCCCGGCACCAGGACCCCGGGTCACGTGGGGACCCTCGCCCCAGGTCACCAGGTCACGTGGGGACCCCGGCCCGGGTCCTCGGGTCACGTGGGGACCCCGGCACCAGGACCCCGGGTCAAGTGGGGACCCCGGCCCCAAGTCAGCGGGTCACGTGGGGACCCCGGCACCAGGACCCCGGGTCACGTGGGGACCCCGGCCCGGGTCCCCGGGTCACGTGGGGTCCCCGGCACCAGGACCCCGGGTCACGTGGGGACCCCGGCCCCAGGTGACCGGGTCACGTGATGTCCCCGGCCCGGGTCCCCGGGTCACGTGGGGACCCCGGCCCCAGGTCACCGGGTCACGTGGGGTCCCCGGCCCGGTTCCCCGGGTCACGTGGGGACCCCGGCACCAGGACCCCGGGTCACGTGGGGACCCCGGCACCAGGACCCCGGGTCACGTGGGGACCCCGGCCTCAGGTCACCGGGTCACGTGGGGACCCCGGCTCGGGTCCCCGGGTCACGTGGGGACCCCGGCACCAGGACCCCGGGTCACGTGGGGACACCGGCCCCAGGTCAGCGGGTCAGGTCGGGACCCCGGACCCAGGTCGGGTCATGTCATGTCCCATGCCCGGGTCCCCGGGTTGGATTTTTACCCAGGCCCCGGGTCACAGGGTCATGTCGGGTCAACGGCCTGGGTACAACAGTCTGGTGACCACCCCGACCCCAGGTCCCCGGGTCATGACGGGACACCGGACCAGGTCCCCGAGTCCGGTCGACACCACAGCCCCAGGTCACCGGGTCAGGTCGGCACCCCGGAACCAGGTCACCGGGTCCTGTCGGGTCCCCGGCCCAGGTCCCCTGGACAGGTCGTTACCCCGGCCCCGGGTCACCGGGTCATGTTGGGTCGCTGTCCCGGGTAGCAGTGTCAGGTGACCACCCCGGCCCCGGGAGACGGAGTCATACCGGGTCCCCGGCCCGGGTCCCCGGGTCAAGTGGTTACCCTGGCCCCAGGTCACCGGGTCAGGTCGGGACCCCGGACCCAGGTCCCCGGGTCGTATCGGGTCGCTGCCCCGGGTACCAGTGTCGGGTGACATCCCCGGCCCCAGGTCCCCGGGTCACGTGGGGTCCCCGGCCCAGGTCACCGGGTCAGGTCGGGACCCCGGACCCAGGTCGGGTCATGTCACGTCCCATGCCCGGGTCCCCGGGTTGGATTTTTACCCAGGCTCCGGGTCACAGGGTCATGTCGGGTCAACGGCCTGGGTACAACGGTCTGGTGACCACCCCTACCCCAGGTCCCCGGGTCATGACGGGACACCGGACCAGGTCCCCGAGTCCGGTCGACACCACAGCCCCAGGTCACCGGGTCAGGTCGGCACCCCGGAACCAGGTCCCCGGGTCCTGTCGGGTCCCCGGCCCAGGTCCCCTGGACAGGTCGTTACCCCGGCCCCGGGTCACCGGGTCATGTCGGGTCGCTGTCCCGGGTAGCAGTGTCAGGTGACCACCCCGGCCTCGGGAGACGGAGTCATACCGAGTCCCCGGCCAGGGTCCCCGGGTCAGGTGGTTACCCTGGCCCGAGGTCACCGGGTCAGGTCGGGACCCCGGACCCAGGTCCCCGGGTCGTATCGGGTCGCTGCCCCGGGTACCAGTGTCGGGTGACATCCCCGGCCCCAGGTCCCCGGGTCATGTGGGGTCCCCGGCCCGGGTCCCCAGGTCACGTGGGGACCCCGGCCCCAGGTGACCGGGTCACGTGGGAACCCGGGCCCCAGGTAACCGGGTCACGTAGAGACACCGGCACCAGGACCCCGGGTCACGTGGGGACCCCGGCCCCAGGTGACCGGGTCACGTGGGGACCCCGGCCCCAGGTGACCGGGTCACGTGATGTCCCCGGCCCGGGTCCCCGGGTCACGTGGGGACCCCGGCCCCAGGTCACCGGGTCACGTGGGGACCCCGGCCCCAGGTCACCGGGTCACGTGGGGACACTGGCACCAGGACCCTGGGTCACGTGGGGACCCCGGCCCGGGTCCCCGGGTCACGTGGGGACCCCGGCCCCAGGTCACTGGGTCACGTGGGGACACCGGCACCAGGACCCCGGGTCACGTGGGGACCCCGGCCCCAGGTGACCGGGTCACGTGATGTCCCCGGCCCGGGTCCCCGGGTCACGTGGGGACCCCGGCCCCAGGTCACCGGGTCACGTGGGGACCCCGGCCTCAGATCACCGGGTCACGTGGGGACCCCGGCACCAGGACCCCGGGTCACGTGGGGACACCGGCCTCAGGACCCCGGGTCACGTGGGGACCCCGGCCCCAGGTCACCGGGTCACGTGGGGACACCGGCACCAGGACCCTGGGTCACGTGGGGACCCCGGCCCCAGGTCACCGGGTCACGTGGGGACACCGGCCCCAGGTCACCGGGTCACGTGGGGACCCCGGCACCAGGTCACCGGGTCACGTGGGGACACCGGCACCAGGACCCCGGGTCACGTGGGGACCCCGGCCCGGATCCCCGGGTCACGTGGGGACCCCGGCACCAGGACCCCGGGTCACGTGGGGACCCCGGCCCCAGGTCACCGGGTCACGTGATGTCCCCGGCCCGGGTCCCCGGGTCACGTGGGGACCCCGGCCCCAGGTCACCGGGTCACGTGGGGACCCCGGCCTCAGGTCACCGGGTCACGTGGGGACCCCGGCTCGGGTCCCCGGGTCACGTGGGGACCCCGGCACCAGGACCCCGGGTCACGTGGGGACACCGGCCCCAGGTCACCGGGTCAGGTCGGGACCCCGGACCCAGGTCGGGTCATGTCATGTCCCATGCCCGGGTCCCCGGGTTGGATTTTTACCCAGGCCCCGGGTCACAGGGTCATGTCGGGTCAACGGCCTGGGTACAACGGTCTGGTGACCACCCCGACCCCAGGTCCCCGGGTCATGACGGGACACCGGACCAGGTCCCCGAGTCCGGTCGACACCACAGCCACAGGTCACCGGGTCAGGTCGGCACCCCGGAACCAGGTCCCCGGGTCCTGTCGGGTCCCCGGCCCAGGTCCCCTGGACAGGTCGTTACCCCGGCCCCGGGTCACCGGGTCATGTCGGGTCGCTGTCCCGGGTAGCAGTGTCAGGTGACCACCCCGGCCCCGGGAGACGGAGTCATACCGAGTCCCCGGCCCGGGTCCCCGGGTCAGGTGGTTACCCTGGCCCCAGGTCACCGGGTCAGGTCGGGACCCCGGACCCAGGTCCCCGGGTCGTATCGGGTCGCTGCCCCGGGTACCAGTGTCGGGTGACATCCCCGGCCCCAGGTCCCCGGGTCACGTGGGGTCCCCGGCCCGGGTCCCCAGGTCACGTGGGGACCCCGGCACCAGGACCCCGGGTCACGTGGGGACCCCGGCCCCAGGTCACCGGGTCACGTGGGGACCCCGGCCTCAGGTCACCGGGTCACGTGGGGACCCCGACACCAGGACCCCGGGTCACGTGGGGACCCCGACACCAGGTCACCGGGTCACGTGGGGACCCCGGCCCCAGGACCCCGGGTCACGTGGGGACCCCGGCCTCAGGTCACCGGGTCACGTGGGGACCCCGACACCAGGACCCCGGGTCACGTGGGGACCCCGGCCCCAGGTGACCGGGTCACGTGGGGATCCCGGCCCCAGGTGACCGGGTCACGTGATGTCCCCGGCCCGGGTCCCCGGGTCACGTGGGGACCCCGGCACCAGGACCCCGGGTCACGTGGGGACCCCGGCCCCAGGTCACCGGGTCACGTGGGGACACTGGCACCAGGACCCCGGGTCACGTGGGGACCCTGGCCTCAGGTCACCGGGTCACGTGGGGACACCGGCCCCAGGTCACCGGGTCACGTGGGGACCCCGGCCCCAGTTCACCGGGTCACGTGGGGACACCGGCACCAGGACCCCGGGTCACGTGGGGACCCTCGCCCCAGGTGACCGGGTCACGTGGGGACCCCGGCACCAGGACCCCGGGTCACGTGGGGACCCCGGCCCCAGGTCACCGGGTCACGTGGGGTCCCCTGGCCCGGGTCCCCGGGTCACGTGGGGACACCGGCAACAGGACCCCGGGTCACGTGGGGACCCCGGCCCCAGGTCACCGGGTCACGTGGGGACCCCGGCCTCAGGTCACCGGGTCACGTGGGGACCCCGGCACCAGGACCCCGGGTCACGTGGGGACCCCGGCACCAGGACCCCGGGTCACGTGGGGACACCGGCCCCAGGTCACCGGGTCACGTGGGGACCCCGGCTCGGGTCCCCGGGTCACGTGGGGACCCCGGCACCAGGACCCCGGGTCACGTGGGGACTCCGGCCCCAGGTGACCGGGTCACGTGGGGACCCCGGCCCCAGGTGACCGGGTCACGTGATGTCCCCGGCCCGGGTCCCCGGGTCACGTGGGGACCCCGGCCCCAGGTCACCGGGTCACGTGATGTCCCCGGCCCGGGTCCCCGGGTCACGTGGGGACCCCGGCCCCAGGTCACCGGGTCACGTGGGGACCCCGGCCCGGGTCCTCGGGTCACGTGGGGACCCCGGCACCAGGACCCCGGGTCAAGTGGGGACCCCGGCCCCAAGTCAGCGGGTCACGTGGGGACCCCGGCACCAGGACCCCGGGTCACGTGGGGACCCCGGCCCGGGTCCCCGGGTCACGTGGGAACCCAGGCACCAGGACCCCGGGTCACGTGGGGACCCCGGCCCCAGGTCACCGGGTCACGTGGGGACCCCGACACCAGGACCCCGGGTCACGTGGGGACCCCGGCCCCTGGTGACCGGGTCACGTGAGGCTCCCGGCCCCAGGTGACCGGGTCACGTGATGTCCCCGGCCCGGGTCCCCGGGTCACGTGGGGACCCCAGCACCAGGACCCCGGGTCACGTGGGGACCCCGGCCCCAGGTGACCGGGTCACGTGATGTCCCCGGCCCGGGTCCCCGGGTCACGTGGGGACCCCGGCCCCAGGTCACCGGGTCACGTGGGGTCCCCGGCCCGGGTCCCCGGGTCACTTAGGGACCCCGGCACCAGGACCCCGGGTCACGTGGGGACCCTCGCCCCAGGTCACCGGGTCACGTGGGGACCCCGGCCCGGGTCCTCGGGTCACGTGGGGACCCCGGCACCAGGACCCCGGGTCAAGTGGGGACCCCGGCCCCAAGTCAGCGGGTCACGTGGGGACCCCGGCACCAGGACCCCGGGTCACGTGGGGACCCCGGCCCGGGTCCCCGGGTCACGTGGGGTCCCCGGCACCAGGACCCCGGGTCACGTGGGGACCCCGGCCCCAGGTGACCGGGTCACGTGATGTCCCCGGCCCGGTTCCCCGGGTCACGTGGGGACCCCGGCACCAGGACCCCGGGTCACGTGGGGACCCCGGCACCAGGACCCCGGGTCACGTGGGGACCCCGGCCTCAGGTCACCGGGTCACGTGGGGACCCCGGCTCGGGTCCCCGGGTCACGTGGGGACCCCGGCACCAGGACCCCGGGTCACGTGGGGACACCGGCCCCAGGTCAGCGGGTCAGGTCGGGACCCCGGACCCAGGTCGGGTCATGTCATGTCCCATGCCCGGGTCCCCGGGTTGGATTTTTACCCAGGCCCCGGGTCACAGGGTCATGTCGGGTCAACGGCCTGGGTACAACAGTCTGGTGACCACCCCGACCCCAGGTCCCCGGGTCATGACGGGACACCGGACCAGGTCCCCGAGTCCGGTCGACACCACAGCCCCAGGTCACCGGGTCAGGTCGGCACCCCGGAACCAGGTCACCGGGTCCTGTCGGGTCCCCGGCCCAGGTCCCCTGGACAGGTCGTTACCCCGGCCCCGGGTCACCGGGTCATGTTGGGTCGCTGTCCCGGGTAGCAGTGTCAGGTGACCACCCCGGCCCCGGGAGACGGAGTCATACCGGGTCCCCGGCCCGGGTCCCCGGGTCAAGTGGTTACCCTGGCCCCAGGTCACCGGGTCAGGTCGGGACCCCGGACCCAGGTCCCCGGGTCGTATCGGGTCGCTGCCCCGGGTACCAGTGTCGGGTGACATCCCCGGCCCCAGGTCCCCGGGTCACGTGGGGTCCCCGGCCCAGGTCACCGGGTCAGGTCGGGACCCCGGACCCAGGTCGGGTCATGTCACGTCCCATGCCCGGGTCCCCGGGTTGGATTTTTACCCAGGCTCCGGGTCACAGGGTCATGTCGGGTCAACGGCCTGGGTACAACGGTCTGGTGACCACCCCTACCCCAGGTCCCCGGGTCATGACGGGACACCGGACCAGGTCCCCGAGTCCGGTCGACACCACAGCCCCAGGTCACCGGGTCAGGTCGGCACCCCGGAACCAGGTCCCCGGGTCCTGTCGGGTCCCCGGCCCAGGTCCCCTGGACAGGTCGTTACCCCGGCCCCGGGTCACCGGGTCATGTCGGGTCGCTGTCCCGGGTAGCAGTGTCAGGTGACCACCCCGGCCCCGGGAGACGGAGTCATACCGAGTCCCCGGCCAGGGTCCCCGGGTCAGGTGGTTACCCTGGCCCGAGGTCACCGGGTCAGGTCGGGACCCCGGACCCAGGTCCCCGGGTCGTATCGGGTCGCTGCCCCGGGTACCAGTGTCGGGTGACATCCCCGGCCCCAGGTCCCCGGGTAACGTGGGGACCCCGGCCCCAGGTCACCGGGTCACGTGGGGACCCCGGCCTCAGGTCACCGGGTCACGTGGGGACCCCGGCACCAGGACCCCGGGTCACGTGGGGACACCGGCCTCAGGACCCCGGGTCACGTGGGGACCCCGGCCCCAGGTCACCGGGTCACGTGGGGACACAGGCACCAGGACCCTGGGTCACGTGGGGACCCCGGCCATAGGTCACCGGGTCACGTGGGGACCCCGGCCCCAGGTCACCGGGTCACGTGGGGACCCCGGCCCCAGGTCACCGGGTCACGTGGGGACACCGGCACCAGGACCCCGGGTCACGTGGGGACCCCGGCCCGGATCCCCGGGTCACGTGGGGACCCCGGCACCAGGACCCCGGGTCACGTGGGGACCCCGGCCCCAGGTCACCGGGTCACGTGATGTCCCCGGCCCGGGTCACCGGGTCACGTGGGGACCCCGGCCCCAGGTCACCGGGTCACGTGGGGTCCCCGGCCCGGGTCCCCGGGTCACGTGGGGACCCCGGCACCAGGACCCCGGGTCACGTGGGGACCCCGGCCCCAGGTCACCGGGTCACGTGGGGACCCCGGCTCGGGTCCCCGGGTCACGTGGGGACCCCGGCACCAGGACCCGGGGTCACGTGGGGACCCCGGCCCGGGTCCCCGGGTCACGTGGGAACCCAGGCACCAGGACCCCGGGTCACGTGGGGACCCCGGCCCCAGGTCACCGCGTCACGTGGGGACCCCGACACCAGGACCCCGGGTCACGTGGGGACCCCGGCCCCAGGTGACCGGGTCACGTGGGGATCCCGGCCCCAGGTCGGGTCATGTCACGTCCCATGCCCGGGTCCCCGGGTTGGATTTTTACCCAGGCCCCGGGTCACAGGGTCATGTCGGCTCAACGGCCTGGGTACAACGGTCTGGTGACCACCCCGACCCCAGGTCCCCGGGTCATGACGGGACACCGGACCAGGTCCCCGAGTCCGGTCGACACCACAGCCCCAGGTCACCGGGTCAGGTCGGCACCCCGGAACCAGGTCCCCGGGTCCTGTCGGGTCCCCGGCCCAGGTCCCCTGGACAGGTCGTTACCCCGGCCCCGGGTCACCGGGTCATGTCGGGTCGCTGTCCCGGGTACCAGTGTCAGGTGACCACCCCGGCCCCGGGAGACGGAGTCATACCGGGTCCCCGGCCCGGGTCCCCGGGTCAGGTGGTTACCCTGGCCCCAGGTCACCGGGTCAGGTCGGGACCCCGGACCCAGGTCCCCGGGTCGTATCGGGTCGCTGCCCCGGGTACCAGTGTCGGGTGACATCCCCTGCCCCAGGTCCCCGGGTCACGTGGGGTCCCCGGCCCGGGTCGCCGGGTTGCATCGGGACACCAGCGAAGGATCACCGGGTCCTGTCGGGTCCCCGGCCCGGGTCCCCTGGACAGGTCGTTAACCCGGCCCCGGGTCCCCGGGTTGGATTTTTACCCAGGCCCCGGGTCGGATTTTTACTCAGGCCCCGGGTCACAGGGTCATGTCGGGTCAACGGCCTGGGTACAACGGTCTGGTGACCACTCCGACCCCAGGTCCCCGGGTCATGACGGGACACCGGACCAGGTCCCCGAGTCCGGTCGACACCACAGCCCCAGGTCACCGGGTCAGGTCGGCACCCCGGAACCAGGTCACCGGGTCCTGTCGGGTCCCCGGCCCAGGTCCCCTGGACAGGTCGTTACCCCGGCCCCGGGTCACCGGGTCATGTCGGGTCGCTGTCCCGGGTAGCAGTGTCAGGTGACCACCCCGGCCCCGGGAGACGGAGTCATACCGGGTCCCCGGCCCGAGTCCCCGGGTCAGGTGGTTACCCTGGCCCAAGGTCACCGGGTCAGGTCGGGACCCCGGACCCAGGTCGGGTCATGTCATGTCCCATGCCCGGGTCCCCGGGTTGTATTTTTACCCAGGCCCCGGGTCACAGGGTCATGTCGGGTCAACGGCCTGGGTACAACGGTCTGGTGACCACCCCGACCCCAGGTCCCCGGGTCATGACGGGACACCGGACCAGGTCCCCGAGTCCGGTCGACACCACAGCCCCAGGTCACCGGGTCAGGTCGGCACCCCGGAACCAGGTCACCGGGTCCTGTCGGGTCCCCGGCCCAGGTCCCCTGGACAGGTCGTTACCCCGGCCCCGGGTCACCGGGTCATGTCGGGTCGCTGTCCCGGGTAGCAGTGTCAGGTGACCACCCCGGCCCCGGGCGACAGAGTCATACCGAGTCCCCGGCCCGGGTCCCCGGGTCAGGTGGTTACCCTGGCCCCAGGTCACCGGGTCAGGTCGGGACCCCGGACCCAGGTCCCCGGGTCGTATCGGGTCGCTGCCCCGGGTACCAGTGTCGGGTGACATCCCCGGCCCCAGGTCCCCGGGTCACGTGGGGTCCCCGGCCCGGGTCCCCAGGTCACGTGGGGAGCCCGGCCCCAGGTGACCGGGTCACGTGGGGACCCGGGCCCCAGGTGACTGGGTCACGTGGGGACACCGGCACCAGGACCCCGGGTCACGTGGGGACCCTGGCCCCAGGTGACCAGGTCACGAAGGGACCCCGGCCCCAGGTGACCGGGTCACGTGGGGACACCGGCACCAGGACCCTGGGTCACGTGGGGACCCCGGCCCGGGTCCCCGGGTCACGTGGGGACCCCGGCCCCAGGTCACCGGGTCACGTGGGGACCCCGGCCCCAGGTCTACGGGTCACGTGGGGACACCGGCACCAGGACCCCGGGTCACGTGGGGACCCCGGCCCGGGTCCCCGGGTCACGTGGGGACCCCGGCACCAGGACCCCGGGTCACGTGGAGACCCCGGCCCAGGTGACCGGGTCACGTGATGTCCCCGGCCCGGGTCCCCGGGTCACGTGGGGACCCCGGCCGTAGGTCACCGGGTCACGTGGGGTCCCTGGCCCGGGTCCCCGGGTCACGTGGGGACACCGGCACCAGGACTCCGGGTCACGTGGGGACCCCGGCCCCAGGTGACCGGGTCACGTGATGTCCCCGGCCCGGGTCCCCGGGTCACGTGGGGACCCCGGCCCCAGGTCACCGGGTCACGTGGGGTCCCCGGCCCGGGTCCCCGGGTCACGTGGGGACACCGGCACCAGGACCCCGGGTCACGTGGGGACCCCGGCCCGGGTCCCCGGGTCACGTGGGAACCCAGGCACCAGGACCCCGGGTCACGTGGGGACCCCGGCCCCAGGTCACCGGGTCACGTGGGGACCCCGACACCAGGACCCCGGGTCACGTGGGGACCACGGCCCCAGGTGACCGGGTCACGTGGGGATCCCGGCCCCAGGTGACCGGGTCACGTGATGTCCCCGGCCCGGGTCCCCGGGTCACGTGGGGACCCCAGCACCAGGACCCCGGGTCACGTGGGGACCCCGGCCCCAGGTGACCGGGTCACGTGATGTCCCCGGCCCGGGTCCCCGGGTCACGTGGGGACCCCGGCACCAGGACCCCGGGTCAAGTGGGGACCCCGGCCCCAAGTCAGCGGGTCACGTGGGGACCCCGGCACCAGGACCCCGGGTCACGTGGGGACCCCGGCCCGGGTCCCCGGGTCACGTGGGGTCCCCGGCACCAGGACCCCGGGTCACGTGGGGACCCCGGCCCCAGGTGACCGGGTCACGTGATGTCCCCGGCCCGGTTCCCCGGGTCACGTGGGGACCCCGGCCCCAGGTCACCGGGTCACGTGGGGTCCCCGGCCCGGGTCCCCGGGTCACGTGGGGACCCCGGCACCAGGACCCCGGGTCACGTGGGGACCCCGGCCCCAGGTCACCGGGTCACGTGGGGTCCCCGGCCCCAGGTCACCGGGTCACGTGGGGACACCGGCACCAGGACCCTGGGTCACGTGGGGACCCCGGCCCGGGTGACCGGGTCACGTGATGTCCCCGGCCCGGGTCCCCAGGTCACGTGGGGACCCCGGCCGTAGGTCACCGGGTCACGTGGGGTCCCCGGCCCGGGTCCCCGGGTCACGTGGGGACACCGGCACCAGGACTCCGGGTCACGTGGGGACCCCGGCCCCAGGTGACCGGGTCACGTGATGTCCCCGGCCCGGGTCCCCGGGTCACGTGGGGACCCCGGCCCCAGGTCACCGGGTCACGTGGGGTCCCCGGCCCGGGTCCCCGGGTCACGTGGGGACACCGGCACCAGGACCCCGGGTCACGTGGGGACCCCGGCCCGGGTCCCCGGGTCACGTGGGAACCCAGGCACCAGGACCCCGGGTCACGTGGGGACCCCGGCCCCAGGTCACCGGGTCACGTGGGGACCCCGACACCAGGACCCCGGGTCACGTGGGGACCCCGGCCCCTGGTGACCGGGTCACGTGGGGATCCCGGCCCCAGGTGACCGGGTCACGTGATGTCCCCGGCCCGGGTCCCAGGGTCACGTGGGGACCCCAGCACCAGGACCCCGGGTCACGTGGGGACCCCGGCCCCAGGTGACCGGGTCACGTGATGTCCCCGGCCCGGGTCCCCGGGTCACGTGGGGACCCCGGCCCCAGGTCACCGGGTCACGTGGGGTCCCCGGCCCGGGTCCCCGGGTCACTTAGGGACCCCGGCACCAGGACCCCGGGTCACGTGGGGACCCTCGCCCCAGGTCACCGGGTCACGTGGGGTCCCCGGCCCGGGTCCCCGGGTCACTTAGGGACCCCGGCACCAGGACCCCGGGTCACGTGGGGACCCTCGCCCCAGGTCACCAGGTCACGTGGGGACCCCGGCCCGGGTCCTCGGGTCACGTGGGGACCCCGGCACCAGGACCCCGGGTCACGTGGGGACCCCGGCCTCAGGTCACCGGGTCACGTGGGGACCCCGGCTCGGGTCCCCGGGTCACGTGGGGACCCCGGCACCAGGACCCCGGGTCACGTGGGGACACCGGCCCCAGGTCAGCGGGTCAGGTCGGGACCCCGGACCCAGGTCGGGTCATGTCATGTCCCATGCCCGGGTCCCCGGGTTGGATTTTTACCCAGGCCCCGGGTCACAGGGTCATGTCGGGTCAACGGCCTGGGTACAACAGTCTGGTGACCACCCCGACCCCAGGTCCCCGGGTCATGACGGGACACCGGACCAGGTCCCCGAGTCCGGTCGACACCACAGCCCCAGGTCACCGGGTCAGGTCGGCACCCCGGAACCAGGTCACCGGGTCCTGTCGGGTCCCCGGCCCAGGTCCCCTGGACAGGTCGTTACCCCGGCCCCGGGTCACCGGGTCATGTTGGGTCGCTGTCCCGGGTAGCAGTGTCAGGTGACCACCCCGGCCCCGGGAGACGGAGTCATACCGGGTCCCCGGCCCGGGTCCCCGGGTCAAGTGGTTACCCTGGCCCCAGGTCACCGGGTCAGGTCGGGACCCCGGACCCAGGTCCCCGGGTCGTATCGGGTCGCTGCCCCGGGTACCAGTGTCGGGTGACATCCCCGGCCCCAGGTCCCCGGGTCACGTGGGGTCCCCGGCCCAGGTCACCGGGTCAGGTCGGGACCCCGGACCCAGGTCGGGTCATGTCACGTCCCATGCCCGGGTCCCCGGGTTGGATTTTTACCCAGGCTCCGGGTCACAGGGTCATGTCGGGTCAACGGCCTGGGTACAACGGTCTGGTGACCACCCCTACCCCAGGTCCCCGGGTCATGACGGGACACCGGACCAGGTCCCCGAGTCCGGTCGACACCACAGCCCCAGGTCACCGGGTCAGGTCGGCACCCCGGAACCAGGTCCCCGGGTCCTGTCGGGTCCCCGGCCCAGGTCCCCTGGACAGGTCGTTACCCCGGCCCCGGGTCACCGGGTCATGTCGGGTCGCTGTCCCGGGTAGCAGTGTCAGGTGACCACCCCGGCCTCGGGAGACGGAGTCATACCGAGTCCCCGGCCAGGGTCCCCGGGTCAGGTGGTTACCCTGGCCCGAGGTCACCGGGTCAGGTCGGGACCCCGGACCCAGGTCCCCGGGTCGTATCGGGTCGCTGCCCCGGGTACCAGTGTCGGGTGACATCCCCGGCCCCAGGTCCCCGGGTCATGTGGGGTCCCCGGCCCGGGTCCCCAGGTCACGTGGGGACCCCGGCCCCAGGTGACCGGGTCACGTGGGAACCCGGGCCCCAGGTAACCGGGTCACGTAGAGACACCGGCACCAGGACCCCGGGTCACGTGGGGACCCCGGCCCCAGGTGACCGGGTCACGTGGGGACCCCGGCCCCAGGTGACCGGGTCACGTGATGTCCCCGGCCCGGGTCCCCGGGTCACGTGGGGACCCCGGCCCCAGGTCACCGGGTCACGTGGAGACCCCGGCCCCAGGTCACCGGGTCACGTGGGGACACTGGCACCAGGACCCTGGGTCACGTGGGGACCCCGGCCCGGGTCCCCGGGTCACGTGGGGACCCCGGCCCCAGGTCACTGGGTCACGTGGGGACACCGGCACCAGGACCCCGGGTCACGTGGGGACCCCGGCCCCAGGTGACCGGGTCACGTGATGTCCCCGGCCCGGGTCCCCGGGTCACGTGGGGACCCCGGCCCCAGGTCACCGGGTCACGTGGGGACCCCGGCCTCAGATCACCGGGTCACGTGGGGACCCCGGCACCAGGACCCCGGGTCACGTGGGGACACCTGCCTCAGGACCCCGGGTCACGTGGGGACCCCGGCCCCAGGTCACCGGGTCACGTGGGGACACCGGCACCAGGACCCTGGGTCACGTGGGGACCCCGGCCCCAGGTCACCGGGTCACGTGGGGACACCGGCCCCAGGTCACCGGGTCACGTGGGGACCCCGGCACCAGGTCACCGGGTCACGTGGGGACACCGGCCCCAGGACCCCGGGTCACGTGGGGACCCCGGCCCGGATCCCCGGGTCACGTGGGGACCCCGGCACCAGGACCCCGGGTCACGTGGGGACCCCGGCCCCAGGTCACCGGGTCACGTGATGTCCCCGGCCCGGGTCCCCGGGTCACGTGGGGACCCCGGCCCCAGGTCACCGGGTCACGTGGGGACCCCGGCCTCAGGTCACCGGGTCACGTGGGGACCCCGGCTCGGGTCCCCGGGTCACGTGGGGACCCCGGCACCAGGACCCCGGGTCACGTGGGGACACCGGCCCCAGGTCACCGGGTCAGGTCGGGACCCCGGACCCAGGTCGGGTCATGTCATGTCCCATGCCCGGGTCCCCGGGTTGGATTTTTACCCAGGCCCCGGGTCACAGGGTCATGTCGGGTCAACGGCCTGGGTACAACGGTCTGGTGACCACCCCGACCCCAGGTCCCCGGGTCATGACGGGACACCGGACCAGGTCCCCGAGTCCGGTCGACACCACAGCCACAGGTCACCGGGTCAGGTCGGCACCCCGGAACCAGGTCCCCGGGTCCTGTCGGGTCCCCGGCCCAGGTCCCCTGGACAGGTCGTTACCCCGGCCCCGGGTCACCGGGTCATGTCGGGTCGCTGTCCCGGGTAGCAGTGTCAGGTGACCACCCCGGCCCCGGGAGACGGAGTCATACCGAGTCCCCGGCCCGGGTCCCCGGGTCAGGTGGTTACCCTGGCCCCAGGTCACCGGGTCAGGTCGGGACCCCGGACCCAGGTCCCCGGGTCGTATCGGGTCGCTGCCCCGGGTACCAGTGTCGGGTGACATCCCCGGCCCCAGGTCCCCGGGTCACGTGGGGTCCCCAGCCCGGGTCCCCAGGTCACGTGGGGACCCCGGCACCAGGACCCCGGGTCACGTGGGGACCCCGGCCCCAGGTCACCGGGTCACGTGGGGACCCCGGCCTCAGGTCACCGGGTCACGTGGGGACCCCGGCCCCAGGTGACCGGGTCACGTGGGGACCCGGGCCCCAGGTGACTGGGTCACGTGGGGACACCGGCACCAGGACCCCGGGTCACGTGGGGACCCTGGCCCCAGGTGACCAGGTCACGAAGGGACCCCGGCCCCAGGTGACCGGGTCACGTGGGGACACCGGCACCAGGACCCTGGGTCACGTGGGGACCCCGGCCCGGGTCCCCGGGTCACGTGGGGACCCCGGCCCCAGGTCACCGGGTCACGTGGGGACCCCGGCCCCAGGTCTACGGGTCACGTGGGGACACCGGCACCAGGACCCCGGGTCACGTGGGGACCCCGGCCCGGGTCCCCGGGTCACGTGGGGACCCCGGCACCAGGACCCCGGGTCACGTGGAGACCCCGGCCCAGGTGACCGGGTCACGTGATGTCCCCGGCCCGGGTCCCCGGGTCACGTGGGGACCCCGGCCGTAGGTCACCGGGTCACGTGGGGTCCCTGGCCCGGGTCCCCGGGTCACGTGGGGACACCGGCACCAGGACTCCGGGTCACGTGGGGACCCCGGCCCCAGGTGACCGGGTCACGTGATGTCCCCGGCCCGGGTCCCCGGGTCACGTGGGGACCCCGGCCCCAGGTCACCGGGTCACGTGGGGTCCCCGGCCCGGGTCCCCGGGTCACGTGGGGACACCGGCACCAGGACCCCGGGTCACGTGGGGACCCCGGCCCGGGTCCCCGGGTCACGTGGGAACCCAGGCACCAGGACCCCGGGTCACGTGGGGACCCCGGCCCCAGGTAACCGGGTCACGTGGGGACCCCGACACCAGGACCCCGGGTCACGTGGGGACCCCGGCCCCAGGTGACCGGGTCACGTGGGGATCCCGGCCCCAGGTGACCGGGTCACGTGATGTCCCCGGCCCGGGTCCCCGGGTCACGTGGGGACCCCAGCACCAGGACCCCGGGTCACGTGGGGACCCCGGCCCCAGGTGACCGGGTCACGTGATGTCCCCGGCCCGGGTCCCCGGGTCACGTGGGGACCCCAGCACCAGGACCCCGGGTCACGTGGGGACCCCGGCCCCAGGTGACCGGGTCACGTGATGTCCCCGGCCCGGGTCCCCGGGTCACGTGGGGACCCCGGCACCAGGACCCCGGGTCAAGTGGGGACCCCGGCCCCAAGTCAGCGGGTCACGTGGGGACCCCGGCACCAGGACCCCGGGTCACGTGGGGACCCCGGCCCGGGTCCCCGGGTCACGTGGGGTCCCCGGCACCAGGACCCCGGGTCACGTGGGGACCCCGGCCCCAGGTGACCGGGTCACGTGATGTCCCCGGCCCGGTTCCCCGGGTCACGTGGGGACCCCGGCCCCAGGTCACCGGGTCACGTGGGGTCCCCGGCCCGGGTCCCCGGGTCACGTGGGGACCCCGGCACCAGGACCCCGGGTCACGTGGGGACCCCGGCCCCAGGTCACCGGGTCACGTGGGGACCCCGGCCCCAGGTCACCGGGTCACGTGGGGACACCGGCACCAGGACCCTGGGTCACGTGGGGACCCCGGCCCGGGTGACCGGGTCACGTGATGTCCCCGGCCCGGGTCCCCAGGTCACGTGGGGACCCCGGCCGTAGGTCACCGGGTCACGTGGGGTCCCCGGCCCGGGTCCCCGGGTCACGTGGGGACACCGGCACCAGGACTCCGGGTCACGTGGGGACCCCGGCCCCAGGTGACCGGGTCACGTGATGTCCCCGGCCCGGGTCCCCGGGTCACGTGGGGACCCCGGCCCCAGGTCACCGGGTCACGTGGGGTCCCCGGCCCGGGTCCCCGGGTCACGTGGGGACACCGGCACCAGGACCCCGGGTCACGTGGGGACCCCGGCCCGGGTCCCCGGGTCACGTGGGAACCCAGGCACCAGGACCCCGGGTCACGTGGGGACCCCGGCCCCAGGTCACCGGGTCACGTGGGGACCCCGACACCAGGACCCCGGGTCACGTGGGGACCCCGGCCCCTGGTGACCGGGTCACGTGGGGATCCCGGCCCCAGGTGACCGGGTCACGTGATGTCCCCGGCCCGGGTCCCAGGGTCACGTGGGGACCCCAGCACCAGGACCCCGGGTCACGTGGGGACCCCGGCCCCAGGTGACCGGGTCACGTGATGTCCCCGGCCCGGGTCCCCGGGTCACGTGGGGACCCCGGCCCCAGGTCACCGGGTCACGTGGGGTCCCCGGCCCGGGTCCCCGGGTCACTTAGGGACCCCGGCACCAGGACCCCGGGTCACGTGGGGACCCTCGCCCCAGGTCACCGGGTCACGTGGGGTCCCCGGCCCGGGTCCCCGGGTCACTTAGGGACCCCGGCACCAGGACCCCGGGTCACGTGGGGACCCTCGCCCCAGGTCACCAGGTCACGTGGGGACCCCGGCCCGGGTCCTCGGGTCACGTGGGGACCCCGGCACCAGGACCCCGGGTCACGTGGGGACCCCGGCCTCAGGTCACCGGGTCACGTGGGGACCCCGGCTCGGGTCCCCGGGTCACGTGGGGACCCCGGCACCAGGACCCCGGGTCACGTGGGGACACCGGCCCCAGGTCAGCGGGTCAGGTCGGGACCCCGGACCCAGGTCGGGTCATGTCATGTCCCATGCCCGGGTCCCCGGGTTGGATTTTTACCCAGGCCCCGGGTCACAGGGTCATGTCGGGTCAACGGCCTGGGTACAACAGTCTGGTGACCACCCCGACCCCAGGTCCCCGGGTCATGACGGGACACCGGACCAGGTCCCCGAGTCCGGTCGACACCACAGCCCCAGGTCACCGGGTCAGGTCGGCACCCCGGAACCAGGTCACCGGGTCCTGTCGGGTCCCCGGCCCAGGTCCCCTGGACAGGTCGTTACCCCGGCCCCGGGTCACCGGGTCATGTTGGGTCGCTGTCCCGGGTAGCAGTGTCAGGTGACCACCCCGGCCCCGGGAGACGGAGTCATACCGGGTCCCCGGCCCGGGTCCCCGGGTCAAGTGGTTACCCTGGCCCCAGGTCACCGGGTCAGGTCGGGACCCCGGACCCAGGTCCCCGGGTCGTATCGGGTCGCTGCCCCGGGTACCAGTGTCGGGTGACATCCCCGGCCCCAGGTCCCCGGGTCACGTGGGGTCCCCGGCCCAGGTCACCGGGTCAGGTCGGGACCCCGGACCCAGGTCGGGTCATGTCACGTCCCATGCCCGGGTCCCCGGGTTGGATTTTTACCCAGGCTCCGGGTCACAGGGTCATGTCGGGTCAACGGCCTGGGTACAACGGTCTGGTGACCACCCCTACCCCAGGTCCCCGGGTCATGACGGGACACCGGACCAGGTCCCCGAGTCCGGTCGACACCACAGCCCCAGGTCACCGGGTCAGGTCGGCACCCCGGAACCAGGTCCCCGGGTCCTGTCGGGTCCCCGGCCCAGGTCCCCTGGACAGGTCGTTACCCCGGCCCCGGGTCACCGGGTCATGTCGGGTCGCTGTCCCGGGTAGCAGTGTCAGGTGACCACCCCGGCCTCGGGAGACGGAGTCATACCGAGTCCCCGGCCAGGGTCCCCGGGTCAGGTGGTTACCCTGGCCCGAGGTCACCGGGTCAGGTCGGGACCCCGGACCCAGGTCCCCGGGTCGTATCGGGTCGCTGCCCCGGGTACCAGTGTCGGGTGACATCCCCGGCCCCAGGTCCCCGGGTCATGTGGGGTCCCCGGCCCGGGTCCCCAGGTCACGTGGGGACCCCGGCCCCAGGTGACCGGGTCACGTGGGAACCCGGGCCCCAGGTAACCGGGTCACGTAGAGACACCGGCACCAGGACCCCGGGTCACGTGGGGACCCCGGCCCCAGGTGACCGGGTCACGTGGGGACCCCGGCCCCAGGTGACCGGGTCACGTGATGTCCCCGGCCCGGGTCCCCGGGTCACGTGGGGACCCCGGCCCCAGGTCACCGGGTCACGTGGAGACCCCGGCCCCAGGTCACCGGGTCACGTGGGGACACTGGCACCAGGACCCTGGGTCACGTGGGGACCCCGGCCCGGGTCCCCGGGTCACGTGGGGACCCCGGCCCCAGGTCACTGGGTCACGTGGGGACACCGGCACCAGGACCCCGGGTCACGTGGGGACCCCGGCCCCAGGTGACCGGGTCACGTGATGTCCCCGGCCCGGGTCCCCGGGTCACGTGGGGACCCCGGCCCCAGGTCACCGGGTCACGTGGGGACCCCGGCCTCAGATCACCGGGTCACGTGGGGACCCCGGCACCAGGACCCCGGGTCACGTGGGGACCCCGGCCCCAGGTCACCGGGTCACGTGGGGACACCGGCACCAGGACCCTGGGTCACGTGGGGACCCCGGCCCCAGGTCACCGGGTCACGTGGGGACACCGGCCCCAGGTCACCGGGTCACGTGGGGACCCCGGCACCAGGTCACCGGGTCACGTGGGGACACCGGCCCCAGGACCCCGGGTCACGTGGGGACCCCGGCCCGGATCCCCGGGTCACGTGGGGACCCCGGCACCAGGACCCCGGGTCACGTGGGGACCCCGGCCCCAGGTCACCGGGTCACGTGATGTCCCCGGCCCGGGTCCCCGGGTCACGTGGGGACCCCGGCCCCAGGTCACCGGGTCACGTGGGGACCCCGGCCTCAGGTCACCGGGTCACGTGGGGACCCCGGCTCGGGTCCCCGGGTCACGTGGGGACCCCGGCACCAGGACCCCGGGTCACGTGGGGACACCGGCCCCAGGTCACCGGGTCAGGTCGGGACCCCGGACCCAGGTCGGGTCATGTCATGTCCCATGCCCGGGTCCCCGGGTTGGATTTTTACCCAGGCCCCGGGTCACAGGGTCATGTCGGGTCAACGGCCTGGGTACAACGGTCTGGTGACCACCCCGACCCCAGGTCCCCGGGTCATGACGGGACACCGGACCAGGTCCCCGAGTCCGGTCGACACCACAGCCACAGGTCACCGGGTCAGGTCGGCACCCCGGAACCAGGTCCCCGGGTCCTGTCGGGTCCCCGGCCCAGGTCCCCTGGACAGGTCGTTACCCCGGCCCCGGGTCACCGGGTCATGTCGGGTCGCTGTCCCGGGTAGCAGTGTCAGGTGACCACCCCGGCCCCGGGAGACGGAGTCATACCGAGTCCCCGGCCCGGGTCCCCGGGTCAGGTGGTTACCCTGGCCCCAGGTCACCGGGTCAGGTCGGGACCCCGGACCCAGGTCCCCGGGTCGTATCGGGTCGCTGCCCCGGGTACCAGTGTCGGGTGACATCCCCGGCCCCAGGTCCCCGGGTCACGTGGGGTCCCCAGCCCGGGTCCCCAGGTCACGTGGGGACCCCGGCCCCAGGTCACCGGGTCACGTGGGGACCCCGGCCTCAGGTCACCGGGTCACGTGGGGACCCCGGCCCCAGGTGACCGGGTCACGTGGGGACCCGGGCCCCAGGTGACTGGGTCACGTGGGGACACCGGCACCAGGACCCCGGGTCACGTGGGGACCCTGGCCCCAGGTGACCAGGTCACGAAGGGACCCCGGCCCCAGGTGACCGGGTCACGTGGGGACACCGGCACCAGGACCCTGGGTCACGTGGGGACCCCGGCCCGGGTCCCCGGGTCACGTGGGGACCCCGGCCCCAGGTCACCGGGTCACGTGGGGACCCCGGCCCCAGGTCTACGGGTCACGTGGGGACACCGGCACCAGGACCCCGGGTCACGTGGGGACCCCGGCCCGGGTCCCCGGGTCACGTGGGGACCCCGGCACCAGGACCCCGGGTCACGTGGAGACCCCGGCCCAGGTGACCGGGTCACGTGATGTCCCCGGCCCGGGTCCCCGGGTCACGTGGGGACCCCGGCCGTAGGTCACCGGGTCACGTGGGGTCCCTGGCCCGGGTCCCCGGGTCACGTGGGGACACCGGCACCAGGACTCCGGGTCACGTGGGGACCCCGGCCCCAGGTGACCGGGTCACGTGATGTCCCCGGCCCGGGTCCCCGGGTCACGTGGGGACCCCGGCCCCAGGTCACCGGGTCACGTGGGGTCCCCGGCCCGGGTCCCCGGGTCACGTGGGGACACCGGCACCAGGACCCCGGGTCACGTGGGGACCCCGGCCCGGGTCCCCGGGTCACGTGGGAACCCAGGCACCAGGACCCCGGGTCACGTGGGGACCCCGGCCCCAGGTAACCGGGTCACGTGGGGACCCCGACACCAGGACCCCGGGTCACGTGGGGACCCCGGCCCCAGGTGACCGGGTCACGTGGGGATCCCGGCCCCAGGTGACCGGGTCACGTGATGTCCCCGGCCCGGGTCCCCGGGTCACGTGGGGACCCCAGCACCAGGACCCCGGGTCACGTGGGGACCCCGGCCCCAGGTGACCGGGTCACGTGATGTCCCCGGCCCGGGTCCCCGGGTCACGTGGGGACCCCGGCACCAGGACCCCGGGTCAAGTGGGGACCCCGGCCCCAAGTCAGCGGGTCACGTGGGGACCCCGGCACCAGGACCCCGGGTCACGTGGGGACCCCGGCCCGGGTCCCCGGGTCACGTGGGGTCCCCGGCACCAGGACCCCGGGTCACGTGGGGACCCCGGCCCCAGGTGACCGGGTCACGTGATGTCCCCGGCCCGGTTCCCCGGGTCACGTGGGGACCCCGGCCCCAGGTCACCGGGTCACGTGGGGTCCCCGGCCCGGGTCCCCGGGTCACGTGGGGACCCCGGCACCAGGACCCCGGGTCACGTGGGGACCCCGGCCCCAGGTCACCGGGTCACGTGGGGACCCCGGCCCCAGGTCACCGGGTCACGTGGGGACCCCGGCCCCAGGTCACCGGGTCACGTGGGGACACCGGCACCAGGACCCTGGGTCACGTGGGGACCCCGGCCCGGGTGACCGGGTCACGTGATGTCCCCGGCCCGGGTCCCCAGGTCACGTGGGGACCCCGGCCGTAGGTCACCGGGTCACGTGGGGTCCCCGGCCCGGGTCCCCGGGTCACGTGGGGACACCGGCACCAGGACTCCGGGTCACGTGGGGACCCCGGCCCCAGGTGACCGGGTCACGTGATGTCCCCGGCCCGGGTCCCCGGGTCACGTGGGGACCCCGGCCCCAGGTCACCGGGTCACGTGGGGTCCCCGGCCCGGGTCCCCGGGTCACGTGGGGACACCGGCACCAGGACCCCGGGTCACGTGGGGACCCCGGCCCGGGTCCCCGGGTCACGTGGGAACCCAGGCACCAGGACCCCGGGTCACGTGGGGACCCCGGCCCCAGGTCACCGGGTCACGTGGGGACCCCGACACCAGGACCCCGGGTCACGTGGGGACCCCGGCCCCTGGTGACCGGGTCACGTGGGGATCCCGGCCCCAGGTGACCGGGTCACGTGATGTCCCCGGCCCGGGTCCCAGGGTCACGTGGGGACCCCAGCACCAGGACCCCGGGTCACGTGGGGACCCCGGCCCCAGGTGACCGGGTCACGTGATGTCCCCGGCCCGGGTCCCCGGGTCACGTGGGGACCCCGGCCCCAGGTCACCGGGTCACGTGGGGTCCCCGGCCCGGGTCCCCGGGTCACTTAGGGACCCCGGCACCAGGACCCCGGGTCACGTGGGGACCCTCGCCCCAGGTCACCAGGTCACGTGGGGACCCCGGCCCGGGTCCTCGGGTCACGTGGGGACCCCGGCACCAGGACCCCGGGTCAAGTGGGGACCCCGGCCCCAAGTCAGCGGGTCACGTGGGGTCCCCGGCACCAGGACCCCGGGTCACGTGGGGACCCCGGCCCCAGGTGACCGGGTCACGTGATGTCCCCGGCCCGGGTCCCCGGGTCACGTGGGGACCCCGGCCCCAGGTCACCGGGTCACGTGGGGTCCCCGGCCCGGTTCCCCGGGTCACGTGGGGACCCCGGCACCAGGACCCCGGGTCACGTGGGGACCCCGGCACCAGGACCCCGGGTCACGTGGGGACCCCGGCCTCAGGTCACCGGGTCACGTGGGGACCCCGGCTCGGGTCCCCGGGTCACGTGGGGACCCCGGCACCAGGACCCCGGGTCACGTGGGGACACCGGCCCCAGGTCAGCGGGTCAGGTCGGGACCCCGGACCCAGGTCGGGTCATGTCATGTCCCATGCCCGGGTCCCCGGGTTGGATTTTTACCCAGGCCCCGGGTCACAGGGTCATGTCGGGTCAACGGCCTGGGTACAACAGTCTGGTGACCACCCCGACCCCAGGTCCCCGGGTCATGACGGGACACCGGACCAGGTCCCCGAGTCCGGTCGACACCACAGCCCCAGGTCACCGGGTCAGGTCGGCACCCCGGAACCAGGTCACCGGGTCCTGTCGGGTCCCCGGCCCAGGTCCCCTGGACAGGTCGTTACCCCGGCCCCGGGTCACCGGGTCATGTTGGGTCGCTGTCCCGGGTAGCAGTGTCAGGTGACCACCCCGGCCCCGGGAGACGGAGTCATACCGGGTCCCCGGCCCGGGTCCCCGGGTCAAGTGGTTACCCTGGCCCCAGGTCACCGGGTCAGGTCGGGACCCCGGACCCAGGTCCCCGGGTCGTATCGGGTCGCTGCCCCGGGTACCAGTGTCGGGTGACATCCCCGGCCCCAGGTCCCCGGGTCACGTGGGGTCCCCGGCCCAGGTCACCGGGTCAGGTCGGGACCCCGGACCCAGGTCGGGTCATGTCACGTCCCATGCCCGGGTCCCCGGGTTGGATTTTTACCCAGGCTCCGGGTCACAGGGTCATGTCGGGTCAACGGCCTGGGTACAACGGTCTGGTGACCACCCCTACCCCAGGTCCCCGGGTCATGACGGGACACCGGACCAGGTCCCCGAGTCCGGTCGACACCAC
This sequence comes from Somateria mollissima, assembly GCA_951411735.1. Classification (NCBI taxonomy): domain Eukaryota; kingdom Metazoa; phylum Chordata; class Aves; order Anseriformes; family Anatidae; genus Somateria; species Somateria mollissima. Next base: position 298,310 of record CATOCB010000276.1, on the reverse strand, counting down.
AGCCCCAGGTCACCGGGTCAGGTCGGCACCCCGGAACCAGGTCCCCGGGTCCTGTCGGGTCCCCGGCCCAGGTCCCCTGGACAGGTCGTTACCCCGGCCCCGGGTCACCGGGTCATGTCGGGTCGCTGTCCCGGGTAGCAGTGTCAGGTGACCACCCCGGCCTCGGGAGACGGAGTCATACCGAGTCCCCGGCCAGGGTCCCCGGGTCAGGTGGTTACCCTGGCCCGAGGTCACCGGGTCAGGTCGGGACCCCGGACCCAGGTCCCCGGGTCGTATCGGGTCGCTGCCCCGGGTACCAGTGTCGGGTGACATCCCCGGCCCCAGGTCCCCGGGTCATGTGGGGTCCCCGGCCCGGGTCCCCAGGTCACGTGGGGACCCCGGCCCCAGGTGACCGGGTCACGTGGGAACCCGGGCCCCAGGTAACCGGGTCACGTAGAGACACCGGCACCAGGACCCCGGGTCACGTGGGGACCCCGGCCCCAGGTGACCGGGTCACGTGGGGACCCCGGCCCCAGGTGACCGGGTCACGTGATGTCCCCGGCCCGGGTCCCCGGGTCACGTGGGGACCCCGGCCCCAGGTCACCGGGTCACGTGGGGACCCCGGCCCCAGGTCACCGGGTCACGTGGGGACACTGGCACCAGGACCCTGGGTCACGTGGGGACCCCGGCCCGGGTCCCCGGGTCACGTGGGGACCCCGGCCCCAGGTCACTGGGTCACGTGGGGACACCGGCACCAGGACCCCGGGTCACGTGGGGACCCCGGCCCCAGGTGACCGGGTCACGTGATGTCCCCGGCCCGGGTCCCCGGGTCACGTGGGGACCCCGGCCCCAGGTCACCGGGTCACGTGGGGACCCCGGCCTCAGATCACCGGGTCACGTGGGGACCCCGGCACCAGGACCCCGGGTCACGTGGGGACACCGGCCTCAGGACCCCGGGTCACGTGGGGACCCCGGCCCCAGGTCACCGGGTCACGTGGGGACACCGGCACCAGGACCCTGGGTCACGTGGGGACCCCGGCCCCAGGTCACCGGGTCACGTGGGGACACCGGCCCCAGGTCACCGGGTCACGTGGGGACCCCGGCACCAGGTCACCGGGTCACGTGGGGACACCGGCACCAGGACCCCGGGTCACGTGGGGACCCCGGCCCGGATCCCCGGGTCACGTGGGGACCCCGGCACCAGGACCCCGGGTCACGTGGGGACCCCGGCCCCAGGTCACCGGGTCACGTGATGTCCCCGGCCCGGGTCCCCGGGTCACGTGGGGACCCCGGCCCCAGGTCACCGGGTCACGTGGGGACCCCGGCCTCAGGTCACCGGGTCACGTGGGGACCCCGGCTCGGGTCCCCGGGTCACGTGGGGACCCCGGCACCAGGACCCCGGGTCACGTGGGGACACCGGCCCCAGGTCACCGGGTCAGGTCGGGACCCCGGACCCAGGTCGGGTCATGTCATGTCCCATGCCCGGGTCCCCGGGTTGGATTTTTACCCAGGCCCCGGGTCACAGGGTCATGTCGGGTCAACGGCCTGGGTACAACGGTCTGGTGACCACCCCGACCCCAGGTCCCCGGGTCATGACGGGACACCGGACCAGGTCCCCGAGTCCGGTCGACACCACAGCCACAGGTCACCGGGTCAGGTCGGCACCCCGGAACCAGGTCCCCGGGTCCTGTCGGGTCCCCGGCCCAGGTCCCCTGGACAGGTCGTTACCCCGGCCCCGGGTCACCGGGTCATGTCGGGTCGCTGTCCCGGGTAGCAGTGTCAGGTGACCACCCCGGCCCCGGGAGACGGAGTCATACCGAGTCCCCGGCCCGGGTCCCCGGGTCAGGTGGTTACCCTGGCCCCAGGTCACCGGGTCAGGTCGGGACCCCGGACCCAGGTCCCCGGGTCGTATCGGGTCGCTGCCCCGGGTACCAGTGTCGGGTGACATCCCCGGCCCCAGGTCCCCGGGTCACGTGGGGTCCCCGGCCCGGGTCCCCAGGTCACGTGGGGACCCCGGCACCAGGACCCCGGGTCACGTGGGGACCCCGGCCCCAGGTCACCGGGTCACGTGGGGACCCCGGCCTCAGGTCACCGGGTCACGTGGGGACCCCGACACCAGGACCCCGGGTCACGTGGGGACCCCGACACCAGGTCACCGGGTCACGTGGGGACCCCGGCCCCAGGACCCCGGGTCACGTGGGGACCCCGGCCTCAGGTCACCGGGTCACGTGGGGACCCCGACACCAGGACCCCGGGTCACGTGGGGACCCCGGCCCCAGGTGACCGGGTCACGTGGGGATCCCGGCCCCAGGTGACCGGGTCACGTGATGTCCCCGGCCCGGGTCCCCGGGTCACGTGGGGACCCCGGCACCAGGACCCCGGGTCACGTGGGGACCCCGGCCCCAGGTCACCGGGTCACGTGGGGACACTGGCACCAGGACCCCGGGTCACGTGGGGACCCTGGCCTCAGGTCACCGGGTCACGTGGGGACACCGGCCCCAGGTCACCGGGTCACGTGGGGACCCCGGCCCCAGTTCACCGGGTCACGTGGGGACACCGGCACCAGGACCCCGGGTCACGTGGGGACCCTCGCCCCAGGTGACCGGGTCACGTGGGGACCCCGGCACCAGGACCCCGGGTCACGTGGGGACCCCGGCCCCAGGTCACCGGGTCACGTGGGGTCCCCTGGCCCGGGTCCCCGGGTCACGTGGGGACACCGGCAACAGGACCCCGGGTCACGTGGGGACCCCGGCCCCAGGTCACCGGGTCACGTGGGGACCCCGGCCTCAGGTCACCGGGTCACGTGGGGACCCCGGCACCAGGACCCCGGGTCACGTGGGGACCCCGGCACCAGGACCCCGGGTCACGTGGGGACACCGGCCCCAGGTCACCGGGTCACGTGGGGACCCCGGCTCGGGTCCCCGGGTCACGTGGGGACCCCGGCACCAGGACCCCGGGTCACGTGGGGACTCCGGCCCCAGGTCACCGGGTCACGTGGGGACCCCGGCCCCAGGTGACCGGGTCACGTGATGTCCCCGGCCCGGGTCCCCGGGTCACGTGGGGACCCCGGCCCCAGGTCACCGGGTCACGTGATGTCCCCGGCCCGGGTCCCCGGGTCACGTGGGGACCCCGGCCCCAGGTCACCGGGTCACGTGGGGACCCCGGCCCGGGTCCTCGGGTCACGTGGGGACCCCGGCACCAGGACCCCGGGTCAAGTGGGGACCCCGGCCCCAAGTCAGCGGGTCACGTGGGGACCCCGGCACCAGGACCCCGGGTCACGTGGGGACCCCGGCCCGGGTCCCCGGGTCACGTGGGAACCCAGGCACCAGGACCCCGGGTCACGTGGGGACCCCGGCCCCAGGTCACCGGGTCACGTGGGGACCCCGACACCAGGACCCCGGGTCACGTGGGGACCCCGGCCCCTGGTGACCGGGTCACGTGAGGCTCCCGGCCCCAGGTGACCGGGTCACGTGATGTCCCCGGCCCGGGTCCCCGGGTCACGTGGGGACCCCAGCACCAGGACCCCGGGTCACGTGGGGACCCCGGCCCCAGGTGACCGGGTCACGTGATGTCCCCGGCCCGGGTCCCCGGGTCACGTGGGGACCCCGGCCCCAGGTCACCGGGTCACGTGGGGTCCCCGGCCCGGGTCCCCGGGTCACTTAGGGACCCCGGCACCAGGACCCCGGGTCACGTGGGGACCCTCGCCCCAGGTCACCGGGTCACGTGGGGACCCCGGCCCGGGTCCTCGGGTCACGTGGGGACCCCGGCACCAGGACCCCGGGTCAAGTGGGGACCCCGGCCCCAAGTCAGCGGGTCACGTGGGGACCCCGGCACCAGGACCCCGGGTCACGTGGGGACCCCGGCCCGGGTCCCCGGGTCACGTGGGGTCCCCGGCACCAGGACCCCGGGTCACGTGGGGACCCCGGCCCCAGGTGACCGGGTCACGTGATGTCCCCGGCCCGGTTCCCCGGGTCACGTGGGGACCCCGGCACCAGGACCCCGGGTCACGTGGGGACCCCGGCACCAGGACCCCGGGTCACGTGGGGACCCCGGCCTCAGGTCACCGGGTCACGTGGGGACCCCGGCTCGGGTCCCCGGGTCACGTGGGGACCCCGGCACCAGGACCCCGGGTCACGTGGGGACACCGGCCCCAGGTCAGCGGGTCAGGTCGGGACCCCGGACCCAGGTCGGGTCATGTCATGTCCCATGCCCGGGTCCCCGGGTTGGATTTTTACCCAGGCCCCGGGTCACAGGGTCATGTCGGGTCAACGGCCTGGGTACAACAGTCTGGTGACCACCCCGACCCCAGGTCCCCGGGTCATGACGGGACACCGGACCAGGTCCCCGAGTCCGGTCGACACCACAGCCCCAGGTCACCGGGTCAGGTCGGCACCCCGGAACCAGGTCCCCGGGTCCTGTCGGGTCCCCGGCCCAGGTCCCCTGGACAGGTCGTTACCCCGGCCCCGGGTCACCGGGTCATGTTGGGTCGCTGTCCCGGGTAGCAGTGTCAGGTGACCACCCCGGCCCCGGGAGACGGAGTCATACCGGGTCCCCGGCCCGGGTCCCCGGGTCAAGTGGTTACCCTGGCCCCAGGTCACCGGGTCAGGTCGGGACCCCGGACCCAGGTCCCCGGGTCGTATCGGGTCGCTGCCCCGGGTACCAGTGTCGGGTGACATCCCCGGCCCCAGGTCCCCGGGTCACGTGGGGTCCCCGGCCCAGGTCACCGGGTCAGGTCGGGACCCCGGACCCAGGTCGGGTCATGTCACGTCCCATGCCCGGGTCCCCGGGTTGGATTTTTACCCAGGCTCCGGGTCACAGGGTCATGTCGGGTCAACGGCCTGGGTACAACGGTCTGGTGACCACCCCTACCCCAGGTCCCCGGGTCATGACGGGACACCGGACCAGGTCCCCGAGTCCGGTCGACACCACAGCCCCAGGTCACCGGGTCAGGTCGGCACCCCGGAACCAGGTCCCCGGGTCCTGTCGGGTCCCCGGCCCAGGTCCCCTGGACAGGTCGTTACCCCGGCCCCGGGTCACCGGGTCATGTCGGGTCGCTGTCCCGGGTAGCAGTGTCAGGTGACCACCCCGGCCTCGGGAGACGGAGTCATACCGAGTCCCCGGCCAGGGTCCCCGGGTCAGGTGGTTACCCTGGCCCGAGGTCACCGGGTCAGGTCGGGACCCCGGACCCAGGTCCCCGGGTCGTATCGGGTCGCTGCCCCGGGTACCAGTGTCGGGTGACATCCCCGGCCCCAGGTCCCCGGGTCATGTGGGGTCCCCGGCCCGGGTCCCCAGGTCACGTGGGGACCCCGGCCCCAGGTGACCGGGTCACGTGGGAACCCGGGCCCCAGGTAACCGGGTCACGTAGAGACACCGGCACCAGGACCCCGGGTCACGTGGGGACCCCGGCCCCAGGTGACCGGGTCACGTGGGGACCCCGGCCCCAGGTGACCGGGTCACGTGATGTCCCCGGCCCGGGTCCCCGGGTCACGTGGGGACCCCGGCCCCAGGTCACCGGGTCACGTGGGGACCCCGGCCCCAGGTCACCGGGTCACGTGGGGACACTGGCACCAGGACCCTGGGTCACGTGGGGACCCCGGCCCGGGTCCCCGGGTCACGTGGGGACCCCGGCCCCAGGTCACTGGGTCACGTGGGGACACCGGCACCAGGACCCCGGGTCACGTGGGGACCCCGGCCCCAGGTGACCGGGTCACGTGATGTCCCCGGCCCGGGTCCCCGGGTCACGTGGGGACCCCGGCCTCAGATCACCGGGTCACGTGGGGACCCCGGCCTCAGATCACCGGGTCATGTGGGGACCCCGGCACCAGGACCCCGGGTCACGTGGGGACACCGGCCTCAGGACCCCGGGTCACGTGGGGACCCCGGCCCCAGGTCAACGGGTCACGTGGGGACACCGGCACCAGGACCCTGGGTCACGTGGGGACCCCGGCCCCAGGTCACCGGGTCACGTGGGGACACCGGCCCCAGGTCACCGGGTCACGTGGGGACCCCGGCACCAGGTCACCGGGTCACGTGGGGACACCGGCACCAGGACCCCGGGTCACGTGGAGACCCCGGCCCGGATCCCCGGGTCACGTGGGGACCCCGGCACCAGGACCCCGGGTCACGTGGGGACCCCGGCCCCAGGTCACCGGGTCACGTGATGTCCCCGGCCCGGGTCCCCGGGTCACGTGGGGACCCCGGCCCCAGGTCACCGGGTCACGTGGGGACCCCGGCCTCAGGTCACCGGGTCACGTGGGGACCCCGGCTCGGGTCCCCGGGTCACGTGGGGACCCCGGCACCAGGACCCCGGGTCACGTGGGGACCCCGGCCCCAGGTCACCGGGTCAGGTCGGGACCCCGGACCCAGGTCGGGTCATGTCATGTCCCATGCCCGGGTCCCCGGGTTGGATTTTTACCCAGGCCCCGGGTCACAGGGTCATGTCGGGTCAACGGCCTGGGTACAACGGTCTGGTGACCACCCCGACCCCAGGTCCCCGGGTCATGACGGGACACCGGACCAGGTCCCCGAGTCCGGTCGACACCACAGCCACAGGTCACCGGGTCAGGTCGGCACCCCGGAACCAGGTCCCCGGGTCCTGTCGGGTCCCCGGCCCAGGTCCCCTGGACAGGTCGTTACCCCGGCCCCGGGTCACCGGGTCATGTCGGGTCGCTGTCCCGGGTAGCAGTGTCAGGTGACCACCCCGGCCCCGGGAGACGGAGTCATACCGAGTCCCCGGCCCGGGTCCCCGGGTCAGGTGGTTACCCTGGCCCCAGGTCACCGGGTCAGGTCGGGACCCCGGACCCAGGTCCCCGGGTCGTATCGGGTCGCTGCCCCGGGTACCAGTGTCGGGTGACATCCCCGGCCCCAGGTCCCCGGGTCACGTGGGGTCCCCGGCCCGGGTCCCCAGGTCACGTGGGGACCCCGGCACCAGGACCCCGGGTCACGTGGGGACCCCGGCCCCAGGTCACCGGGTCACGTGGGGACCCCGGCCTCAGGTCACCGGGTCACGTGGGGACCCCGACACCAGGACCCCGGGTCACGTGGGGACCCCGACACCAGGTCACCGGGTCACGTGGGGACCCCGGCCCCAGGTCACCGGGTCACGTGATGTCCCCGGCCCGGGTCCCCGGGTCACGTGGGGACCCCGGCACCAGGACCCCGGGTCACGTGGGGACCCCGGCCCCAGGTCACCGGGTCACGTGGGGACACTGGCACCAGGACCCCGGGTCACGTGGGGACCCTGGCCTCAGGTCACCGGGTCACGTGGGGACACCGGCCCCAGGTCACCGGGTCACGTGGGGACCCCGGCCCCAGTTCACCGGGTCACGTGGGGACACCGGCACCAGGACCCCGGGTCACGTGGGGACCCTCGCCCCAGGTGACCGGGTCACGTGGGGACCCCGGCCCCAGGTGACCGGGTCACGTGATGTCCCCGGCCCGGGTCCCCGGGTCACGTGGGGACCCCGGCCCCAGGTCACCGGGTCACGTGGGCACCCCGGCCCGGGTCCCCGGGTCACGTGGGGACCCCGGCACCAGGACCCCGGGTCACGTGGGGACCCCGGCCCCAGGTCACCGGGTCACGTGGGGACCCCGGCTCGGGTCCCCGGGTCACGTGGGGACCCCGGCACCAGGACCCCGGGTCACGTGGGGACACCGGCCCCAGGTCACCGGGTCACGTGGGGACCCCGGCCCCAGGTGACCGGGTCACGTGATGTCCCCGGCCCGGGTCCCCGGGTCACGTGGGGACCCCGGCCCCAGGTCACCGGGTCACGTGATGTCCCCGGCCCGGGTCCCCGGGTCACGTGGGGACCCCGGCCCCAGGTCACCGGGTCACGTGGGGTCCCCGGCCCGGGTCCCCGGGTCACTTGGGGACCCCGGCACCAGGACCCCGGGTCACGTGGGGACCCTCGCCCCAGGTCACCGGGTCACGTGGGGACCCCGGCCCGGGTCCTCGGGTCACGTGGGGACCCCGGCACCAGGACCCCGGGTCAAGTGGGGACCCCGGCCCCAAGTCAGCGGGTCACGTGGGGACCCCGGCACCAGGACCCCGGGTCACGTGGGGACCCCGGTCCGGGTCCCCGGGTCACGTGGGGTCCCCGGCACCAGGACCCCGGGTCACGTGGGGACCCCGGCCCCAGGTGACCGGGTCACGTGATGTCCCCGGCCCGGGTCCCCGGGTCACGTGGGGACCCCGGCCTCAGGTCACCGGGTCACGTGGGCACCCCGGCTCGTTTCCCCGGGTCACGTGGGGACCCCGGCACCAGGACCCCGGGTCACGTGGGGACACCGGCCCCAGGTCAGCGGGTCAGGTCGGGACCCCGGACCCAGGTCGGGTCATGTCATGTCCCATGCCCGGGTCCCCGGGTTGGATTTTTACCCAGGCCCCGGGTCACAGGGTCATGTCGGGTCAACGGCCTGGGTACAACAGTCTGGTGACCACCCCGACCCCAGGTCCCCGGGTCATGACGGGACACCGGACCAGGTCCCCGAGTCCGGTCGACACCAAGGCCCCAGGTCACCGGGTCAGGTCGGCACCCCGGAACCAGGTCCCCGGGTCCTGTCGGGTCCCCGGCCCAGGTCCCCTGGACAGGTCGTTACCCCGGCCCCGGGTCACCGGGTCATGTTGGGTCGCTGTCCCGGGTAGCAGTGTCAGGTGACCACCCCGGCCCCGGGAGACGGAGTCATACCGGGTCCCCGGCCCGGGTCCCCGGGTCAAGTGGTTACCCTGGCCCCAGGTCACCGGGTCAGGTCGGGACCCCGGACCCAGGTCCCCGGGTCGTATCGGGTCGCTGCCCCGGGTACCAGTGTCGGGTGACATCCCCGGCCCCAGGTCCCCGGGTCACGTGGGGTCCCCGGCCCAGGTCACCGGGTCAGGTCGGGACCCCGGACCCAGGTCGGGTCATGTCACGTCCCATGCCCGGGTCCCCGGGTTGGATTTTTACCCAGGCTCCGGGTCACAGGGTCATGTCGGGTCAACGGCCTGGGTACAACGGTCTGGTGACCACCCCTACCCCAGGTCCCCGGGTCATGACGGGACACCGGACCAGGTCCCCGAGTCCGGTCGACACCACAGCCCCAGGTCACCGGGTCAGGTCGGCACCCCGGAACCAGGTCCCCGGGTCCTGTCGGGTCCCCGGCCCAGGTCCCCTGGACAGGTCGTTACCCCGGCCCCGGGTCACCGGGTCATGTCGGGTCGCTGTCCCGGGTAGCAGTGTCAGGTGACCACCCCGGCCCCGGGAGACGGAGTCATACCGAGTCCCCGGCCAGGGTCCCCGGGTCAGGTGGTTACCCTGGCCCGAGGTCACCGGGTCAGGTCGGGACCCCGGACCCAGGTCCCCGGGTCGTATCGGGTCGCTGCCCCGGGTACCAGTGTCGGGTGACATCCCCGGCCCCAGGTCCCCGGGTCACGAGGGGTCCCCAGCCCGGGTCCCCAGGTCACGTGGGGACCCCGGCCCCAGGTGACCGGGTCACGTGGGAACCCGGGCCCCAGGTAACCGGGTCACGTAGAGACACCGGCACCAGGACCCCGGGTCACGTGGGGACACTGGCACCAGGACCCTGGGTCACGTGGGGACCCCGGCCCCAGGTGACCGGGTCACGTGATGTCCCCGGCCCGGGTCCCCGGGTCACGTGGGGACCCCGGCCCCAGGTCACCGGGTCACGTGGGGACCCCGGCCCCAGGTCACTGGGTCACGTGGGGACACTGGCACCAGGACCCTGGGTCACGTGGGGACCCCGGCCCGGGTCCCCGGGTCACGTGGGGACCCCGGCCCCAGGTCACTGGGTCACGTGGGGACACCGGCACCAGGACCCCGGGTCACGTGGGGACCCCGGCCCCAGGTGACCGGGTCACGTGATGTCCCCGGCCCGGGTCCCCGGGTCACGTGGGGACCCCGGCCTCAGATCACCGGGTCACGTGGGGACCCCGGCACCAGGACCCCGGGTCACGTGGGGACACCGGCCTCAGGACCCCGGGTCACGTGGGGACCCCGGCACCAGGTCACCGGGTCACGTGGGGACACCGGCACCAGGACCCTGGGTCACGTGGGGACCCCGGCCCCAGGTCACCGGGTCACGTGGGGACACCGGCCCCAGGTCACCGGGTCACGTGGGGACCCCGGCACCAGGTCACCGGGTCACGTGGGGACACCGGCACCAGGACCCCGGGTCACGTGGGGACCCCGGCCCGGATCCCCGGGTCACGTGGGGACCCCGGCACCAGGACCCCGGGTCACGTGGGGACCCCGGCCCCAGGTCACCGGGTCACGTGATGTCCCCGGCCCGGGTCCCCGGGTCACGTGGGGACCCCGGCCCCAGGTCACCGGGTCACGTGGGGACCCCGGCCTCAGGTCACCGGGTCACGTGGGGACCCCGGCTCGGGTCCCCGGGTCACGTGGGGACCCCGGCACCAGGACCCCGGGTCACGTGGGGACACCGGCCCCAGGTCAGCGGGTCAGGTCGGGACCCCGGACCCAGGTCGGGTCATGTCATGTCCCATGCCCGGGTCCCCGGGTTGGATTTTTACCCAGGCCCCGGGTCACAGGGTCATGTCGGGTCAACGGCCTGGGTACAACGGTCTGGTGACCACCCCGACCCCAGGTCCCCGGGTCATGACGGGACACCGGACCAGGTCCCCGAGTCCGGTCGACACCACAGCCCCAGGTCACCGGGTCAGGTCGGCACCCCGGAACCAGGTCCCCGGGTCCTGTCGGGTCCCCGGCCCAGGTCCCCTGGACAGGTCGTTACCCCGGCCCCGGGTCACCGGGTCATGTCGGGTCGCTGTCCCGGGTACCAGTGTCAGGTGACCACCCCGGCCCCGGGAGACGGAGTCATACCGGGTCCCCGGCCCGGGTCCCCGGGTCAAGTGGTTACCCTGGCCCCAGGTCACCGGGTCAGGTCGAGACCCCGGACCCAGGTCCCCGGGTCGTATCGGGTCGCTGCCCCGGGTACCAGTGTCGGGTGACATCCCCGGCCCCAGGTCCCCGGGTCACGTGGGGTCCCCGGCCCGGGTCCCCTGGTTGCATCGGAACACCAGCGAAGGATCACCGGGTCCTGTCGGGTCCCCGGCCCGGGTCCCCTGGACAGGTCGTTAACCCGGCCCCGGGTCCCCGGGTTGGATTTTTACCCAAGCCCCGGGTCGGATTTTTACTCAGGCCCCGGGTCACAGGGTCATGTCGGGTCAACGGCCTGGGTACAACGGTCTGGTGACCACTCCGACCCCAGGTCCCCGGGTCATGACGGGACACCGGACCAGGTCCCGGAGTCCGGTCGACACCACAGCCCCAGATCACCGGGTCAGGTCGGCACCCCGGAACCAGGTCACCGGGTCCTGTCGGGTCCCCGGCCCAGGTCCCCTGGACAGGTCGTTTACCCCGGCCCCGGGTCACCGGGTCATGTCGGGTCGCTGTCCCGGGTACCAGTGTCAGGTGACCACCCCGGCCCCGGGAGACGGAGTCATACCGGGTCCCCGGCCCGAGTCCCCGGGTCAGGTGGTTACCCTGGCCCAAGGTCACCGGGTCAGGTCGGGACCCCGGACCCAGGTCGGGTCATGTCACGTCCCATGCCCGGGTCCCCGGGTTGGATTTTTACCCAGGCCCCGGGTCACAGGGTCATGTCGGGTCAACGGCCTGGGTACAACGGTCTGGTGACCACCCCTACCCCAGGTCCCCGGGTCATGACGGGACACCGGACCAGGTCCCCGAGTCCGGTCGACACCACAGCCCCAGGTCACCGGGTCAGGTCGGCACCCCGGAACCAGGTCCCCGGGTCCTGTCGGGTCCCCGGCCCAGGTCCCCTGGACAGGTCGTTACCCCGGCCCCGGGTCACCGGGTCATGTCGGGTCGCTGTCCCGGGAAGCAGTGTCAGGTGACCACCCCGGCCCCGGGAGACGGAGTCATACCGAGTCCCCGGCCCGGGTCCCCGGGTCAGGTGGTTACCCTGGCCCCAGGTCACCGGGTCAGGTCGGGACCCCGGACCCAGGTCCCCGGGTCGTATCGGGTCGCTGCCCCGGGTACCAGTGTCGGGTGACATCCCCGGCCCCAGGTCCCCGGGTCACGTGGGGTCCCCGGCCCGGGTCCCCAGGTCACGTGGGGACCCCGGCCCCAGGTGACCGGGTCACGTGGGGACCCGGGCCCCAGGTGACTGGGTCACGTGGGGACACCTGCACCAGGACCCCGGGTCACGTGGGGACCCTGGCCCCAGGTGACCAGGTCACGTGGGGACCCCGGCCCCAGGTGACCGGGTCACGTGATGTCCCCGGCCCGGGTCCCCGGGTCACGTGGGGACCCCGGCACCAGGACCCCGGGTCACGTGGGGACCCCGGCCCAGGTTACCGGGTCACGTGATGTCCCCGGCCCGGGTCCCCGGGTCACGTGGGGATCCCGGCCCCAGGTCACCGGGTCACGTGGGGTCCCCGGCCCAGGTCCCCGGGTCACGTGGGGACACCGGCACCAGGACTCCGGGTCACGTGGGGACCCCGGCCCGGGTCCCCGGGTCATGTGGGAACCCAGGCACCAGGACCCCGGGTCACGTGGGGACCCCGGCCCCAGGTCACCAGGTCACGTGGGGACCCCGACACCAGGACCCCGGGTCACGTGGGGACCCCGGCCCCAGGTGACCGGGTCACGTGGGGATCCCGGCCCCAGGTGACCGGGTCACGTGATGTCCCCGGCCCGGGTCCCCGGGTCACGTGGGGACCCCGGCACCAGGACCCCGGGTCACGTGGGGACCCCGGCCCCAGGTCACCGGGTCACGTGGGGACACTGGCACCAGGACCCCGGGTCACGTGGGGACCCTGACCTCAGGTCACCGGGTCACGTGGGGACACCGGCCCCAGGTCACCGGGTCACGTGGGGACCCCGGCCCCAGTTCACCGGGTCACGTGGGGACACCGGCACCAGGACCCCGGGTCACGTGGGGACCCTCGCCCCAGGTGACCGGGTCACGTGGGGACCCCGGCACCAGGACCCCGGGTCACGTGGGGACCCCGGCCCCAGGTCACCGGGTCACGTGGGGTCCCCTGGCCCGGGTCCCCGGGTCACGTGGTGACACCGGCAACAGGACCCCAGGTCACGTGGGGACCCCGGCCCGGGTCCCCGGGTCACGTGGGAACCCAGGCACCAGGACCCCGGGTCACGTGGGGACCCCGGCCCCAGGTCACCGGGTCACGTGGGGTCCCCGGCCCGGGTCCCCGGGTCACGTGGGGACCCCGGCCCCAGGTCACCGGGTCACGTGGGGTCCCCGGCCCGGGTCCCCGGGTCACGTGGGGACCCCGGCACCAGGACCCCGGGTCACGTGGGGACCCCGGCCCCAGGTCACCGGGTCACGTGGGGACCCCGGCTCGGGTCCCCGGGTCACGTGGGGACCCCGGCACCAGGACCCCGGGTCACGTGGGGACCCTGGCCCCAGGTGACCAGGTCACGTGGGGACCCCGGCCCCAGGTGACCGGGTCACGTGATGTCCCCGGCCCGGGTCCCCGGGTCACGTGGGGACCCCGGCACCAGGACCCCGGGTCACGTGGGGACCCCGGCCCAGGTTACCGGGTCACGTGATGTCCCCGGCCCTGGTCCCCGGGTCACGTGGGGACCCCGGCCCCAGGTCACCGGGTCACGTGGGGTCCCCGGCCCAGGTCCCCGGGTCACGTGGGGACACCGGCACCAGGACTCCGGGTCACGTGGGGACCCCGGCCCCAGGTGACCGGGTCACGTGATGTCCCCGGCCCGGGTCCCCGGGTCACGTGGGGACCCCGGCCCTAGGTCACCGGGTCACGTGGGGTCCCCGGCCCGGGTCCCCGGGTCACGTGGGGACACCGGCACCAGGACCCCGGGTCACGTGGGGACCCCGGCCCGGGTCCCCGGGTCATGTGGGAACCCAGGCACCAGGACCCCGGGTCACGTGGGGACCCCGGCCCCAGGTCACCGGGTCACGTGGGGACCCCGACACCAGGACCCCGGGTCACGTGGGGACCCCGGCCCCAGGTGACCGGGTCACGTGGGGATCCCGGCCCCAGGTGACCGGGTCACGTGATGTCCCCGGCCCGGGTCACCGGGTCACGTGGGGACCCCGGCACCAGGACCCCGGGTCACGTGGGGACCCCGGCCCCAGGTCACCGGGTCACGTGGGGACACCGGCACCAGGACCCCGGGTCACGTGGGGACCCTCGCCCCAGGTGACCGGGTCACGTGGGGACCCCGGCACCAGGACCTCGGGTCACGTGGGGACCCCGGCCCCAGGTCACCGGGTCACGTGGGGTCCCCTGGCCCGGGTCCCCGGGTCACGTGGGGGACACCGGCAACAGGACCCCGGGTCACGTGGGGACCCCGGCCCGGGTCCCCGGGTCACGTGGGAACCCAGGCACCAGGACCCCGGGGCACGTGGGGACCCCGGCCCCAGGTCACCGGGTCACGTGGGGTCCCCGGCCCGGGTCCCCGGGTCACGTGGGGACCCCGGCCCCAGGTCACCGGGTCACGTGGGGTCCCCGGCCCGGGTCCTCGGGTCACGTGGGGACCCCGGCACCAGGACCCCGGGTCACGTGGGGACCCCGGCCCCAGGTCACCGGGTCACGTGGGGACCCCGGCTCGGGTCCCCGGGTCACGTGGGGACCCCGGCACCAGGACCCCGGGTCACGTGGGGACCCTGGCCCCAGGTGACCAGGTCACGTGGGGACCCCGGCCCCAGGTGACCGGGTCACGTGATGTCCCCGGCCCGGGTCCCCGGGTCACGTGGGGACCCCGGCACCAGGACCCCGGGTCACGTGGGGACCCCGGCCCAGGTTACCGGGTCACGTGATGTCCCCGGCCCTGGTCCCCGGGTCACGTGGGGACCCCGGCCCCAGGTCACCGGGTCACGTGGGGTCCCCGGCCCAGGTCCCCGGGTCACGTGGGGACACCGGCACCAGGACTCCGGGTCACGTGGGGACCCCGGCCCCAGGTGACCGGGTCACGTGATGTCCCCGGCCCGGGTCCCCGGGTCACGTGGGGACCCCGGCCCTAGGTCACCGGGTCACGTGGGGTCCCCGGCCCGGGTCCCCGGGTCACGTGGGGACACCGGCACCAGGACCCCGGGTCACGTGGGGACCCCGGCCCGGGTCCCCGGGTCATGTGGGAACCCAGGCACCAGGACCCCGGGTCACGTGGGGACCCCGGCCCCAGGTCACCGGGTCACGTGGGGACCCCGACACCAGGACCCCGGGTCACGTGGGGACCCCGGCCCCAGGTGACCGGGTCACGTGGGGATCCCGGCCCCAGGTGACCGGGTCACATGATGTCCCCGGCCCGGGTCCCCGGGTCACGTGGGGACCCCGGCACCAGGACCCCGGGTCACGTGGGGACCCCGGCCCCAGGTCACCGGGTCACGTGGGGACACCGGCACCAGGACCCCGGGTCACGTGGGGACCCTCGCCCCAGGTGACCGGGTCACGTGGGGACCCCGGCACCAGGACCCCGGGTCACGTGGGGACCCCGGCCCCAGGTCACCGGGTCACGTGGGGACCCCGGCTCGGGTCCCCGGGTCACGTGGGGACCCCGGCACCAGGACCCCGGGTCACGTGGGGACCCTGGCCCCAGGTGACCAGGTCACGTGGGGACCCCGGCCCCAGGTGACCGGGTCACGTGATGTCCCCGGCCCGGGTCCCCGGGTCACGTGGGGACCCCGGCACCAGGACCCCGGGTCACGTGGGGACCCCGGCCCAGGTTACCGGGTCACGTGATGTCCCCGGCCCTGGTCCCCGGGTCACGTGGGGACCCCGGCCCCAGGTCACCGGGTCACGTGGGGTCCCCGGCCCAGGTCCCCGGGTCACGTGGGGACACCGGCACCAGGACTCCGGGTCACGTGGGGACCCCGGCCCCAGGTGACCGGGTCACGTGATGTCCCCGGCCCGGGTCCCCGGGTCACGTGGGGACCCCGGCCCTAGGTCACCGGGTCACGTGGGGTCCCCGGCCCGGGTCCCCGGGTCACGTGGGGACACCGGCACCAGGACCCCGGGTCACGTGGGGACCCCGGCCCGGGTCCCCGGGTCATGTGGGAACCCAGGCACCAGGACCCCGGGTCACGTGGGGACCCCGGCCCCAGGTCACCGGGTCACGTGGGGACCCCGACACCAGGACCCCGGGTCACGTGGGGACCCCGGCCCCAGGTGACCGGGTCACGTGGGGATCCCGGCCCCAGGTGACCGGGTCACGTGATGTCCCCGGCCCGGGTCACCGGGTCACGTGGGGACCCCGGCACCAGGACCCCGGGTCACGTGGGGACCCCGGCCCCAGGTCACCGGGTCACGTGGGGACACCGGCACCAGGACCCCGGGTCACGTGGGGACCCTCGCCCCAGGTGACCGGGTCACGTGGGGACCCCGGCACCAGGACCTCGGGTCACGTGGGGACCCCGGCCCCAGGTCACCGGGTCACGTGGGGTCCCCTGGCCCGGGTCCCCGGGTCACGTGGGGACACCGGCAACAGGACCCCGGGTCACGTGGGGACCCCGGCCCGGGTCCCCGGGTCACGTGGGAACCCAGGCACCAGGACCCCGGGGCACGTGGGGACCCCGGCCCCAGGTCACCGGGTCACGTGGGGTCCCCGGCCCGGGTCCCCGGGTCACGTGGGGACCCCGGCCCCAGGTCACCGGGTCACGTGGGGTCCCCGGCCCGGGTCCTCGGGTCACGTGGGGACCCCGGCACCAGGACCCCGGGTCACGTGGGGACCCCGGCCCCAGGTCACCGGGTCACGTGGGGACCCCGGCTCGGGTCCCCGGGTCACGTGGGGACCCCGGCACCAGGACCCCGGGTCACGTGGGGACCCTGTCCCCAGGTGACCAGGTCACGTGGGGACCCCGGCCCCAGGTGACCGGGTCACGTGATGTCCCCGGCCCGGGTCCCCGGGTCACGTGGGGACCCCGGCACCAGGACCCCGGGTCACGTGGGGACCCCGGCCCAGGTTACCGGGTCACGTGATGTCCCCGGCCCTGGTCCCCGGGTCACGTGGGGACCCCGGCCCCAGGTCACCGGGTCACGTGGGGTCCCCGGCCCAGGTCCCCGGGTCACGTGGGGACACCGGCACCAGGACTCCGGGTCACGTGGGGACCCCGGCCCCAGGTGACCGGGTCACGTGATGTCCCCGGCCCGGGTCCCCGGGTCACGTGGGGACCCCGGCCCTAGGTCACCGGGTCACGTGGGGTCCCCGGCCCGGGTCCCCGGGTCACGTGGGGACACCGGCACCAGGACCCCGGGTCACGTGGGGACCCCGGCCCGGGTCCCCGGGTCATGTGGGAACCCAGGCACCAGGACCCCGGGTCACGTGGGGACCCCGGCCCCAGGTCACCGGGTCACGTGGGGACCCCGACACCAGGACCCCGGGTCACGTGGGGACCCCGGCCCCAGGTGACCGGGTCACGTGGGGATCCCGGCCCCAGGTGACCGGGTCACGTGATGTCCCCGGCCCGGGTCCCCGGGTCACGTGGGGACCCCGGCACCAGGACCCCGGGTCACGTGGGACCCCGGCCCCAGGTCACCGGGTCACGTGGGGACACCGGCACCAGGACCCCGGGTCACGTGGGGACCCTCGCCCCAGGTGACCGGGTCACGTGGGGACCCCGGCACCAGGACCTCGGGTCACGTGGGGACCCCGGCCCCAGGTCACCGGGTCACGTGGGGTCCCCTGGCCCGGGTCCCCGGGTCACGTGGGGACACCGGCAACAGGACCCCGGGTCACGTGGGGACCCCGGCCCGGGTCCCCGGGTCACGTGGGAACCCAGGCACCAGGACCCCGGGTCACGTGGAGACCCCGGCCCCAGGTCACCGGGTCACGTGGGGACCCCGGCCTCAGGTCACCGGGTCACGTGGGGACTCCGGCACCAGGACCCCGGGTCACGTGGGGACCCCGGCCCCAGGTGACCGGGTCACGTGGGGACCCCGGCCCCAGGTGACCGGGTCACGTGATGTCCCCGGCCCGGGTCCCCGGGTCACGTGGGGACCCCGGCCCCAGGTCACCGGGTCACGTGGGGTCCCCGGCCCGGGTCCCCGGGTCACGTGGGGACACCGGCACCAGGACCCCGGGTCACGTGGGGACCCCGGCCCGGGTCCCCGGGTCATGTGGGAACCCAGGCACCAGGACCCCGGGTCACGTGGGGACCCCGGCCCCAGGTCACCAGGTCACGTGGGGACCCCGACACCAGGACCCCGGGTCACGTGGGGACCCCGGCCCCAGGTGACCGGGTCACGTGGGGATCCCGGCCCCAGGTGACCGGGTCACGTGATGTCCCCGGCCCGGGTCCCCGGGTCACGTGGGGACCCCGGCACCAGGACCCCGGGTCACGTGGGGACCCCGGCCCCAGGTCACCGGGTCACGTGGGGACACTGGCACCAGGACCCCGGGTCACGTGGGGACCCTGACCTCAGGTCACCGGGTCACGTGGGGACACCGGCCCCAGGTCACCGGGTCACGTGGGGACCCCGGCCCCAGTTCACCGGGTCACGTGGGGACACCGGCACCAGGACCCCGGGTCACGTGGGGACCCTCGCCCCAGGTGACCGGGTCACGTGGGGACCCCGGCACCAGGACCCCGGGTCACGTGGGGACCCCGGCCCCAGGTCACCGGGTCACGTGGGGTCCCCTGGCCCGGGTCCCCGGGTCACGTGGTGACACCGGCAACAGGACCCCAGGTCACGTGGGGACCCCGGCCCGGGTCCCCGGGTCACGTGGGAACCCAGGCACCAGGACCCCGGGGCACGTGGGGACCCCGGCCCCAGGTCACCGGGTCACGTGGGGTCCCCGGCCCGGGTCCCCGGGTCACGTGGGGACCCCGGCCCCAGGTCACCGGGTCACGTGGGGTCCCCGGCCCGGGTCCCCGGGTCACGTGGGGACCCCGGCACCAGGACCCCGGGTCACGTGGGGACCCCGGCCCCAGGTCACCGGGTCACGTGGGGACCCCGGCTCGGGTCCCCGGGTCACGTGGGGACCCCGGCACCAGGACCCCGGGTCACGTGGGGACCCTGGCCCCAGGTGACCAGGTCACGTGGGGACCCCGGCCCCAGGTGACCGGGTCACGTGATGTCCCCGGCCCGGGTCCCCGGGTCACGTGGGGACCCCGGCACCAGGACCCCGGGTCACGTGGGGACCCCGGCCCAGGTTACCGGGTCACGTGATGTCCCCGGCCCTGGTCCCCGGGTCACGTGGGGACCCCGGCCCCAGGTCACCGGGTCACGTGGGGTCCCCGGCCCAGGTCCCCGGGTCACGTGGGGACACCGGCACCAGGACTCCGGGTCACGTGGGGACCCCGGCCCCAGGTGACCGGGTCACGTGATGTCCCCGGCCCGGGTCCCCGGGTCACGTGGGGACCCCGGCCCTAGGTCACCGGGTCACGTGGGGTCCCCGGCCCGGGTCCCCGGGTCACGTGGGGACACCGGCACCAGGACCCCGGGTCACGTGGGGACCCCGGCCCGGGTCCCCGGGTCATGTGGGAACCCAGGCACCAGGACCCCGGGTCAAGTGGGGACCCCGGCCCCAGGTCACCGGGTCACGTGGGGACCCCGACACCAGGACCCCGGGTCACGTGGGGACCCCGGCCCCAGGTGACCGGGTCACGTGGGGATCCCGGCCCCAGGTGACCGGGTCACGTGATGTCCCCGGCCCGGGTCCCCGGGTCACGTGGGGACCCCGGCACCAGGACCCCGGGTCACGTGGGGACCCCGGCCCCAGGTCACCGGGTCACGTGGGGACACCGGCACCAGGACCCCGGGTCACGTGGGGACCCTCGCCCCAGGTGACCGGGTCACGTGGGGACCCCGGCACCAGGACCTCGGGTCACGTGGGGACCCCGGCCCCAGGTCACCGGGTCACGTGGGGTCCCCTGGCCCGGGTCCCCGGGTCACGTGGGGACACCGGCAACAGGACCCCGGGTCACGTGGGGACCCCGGCCCGGGTCCCCGGGTCACGTGGGAACCCAGGCACCAGGACCCCGGGTCACGTGGGGACCCCGGCCCCAGGTCACCGGGTCACGTGGGGTCCCCGGCCCGGGTCCCCGGGTCACGTGGGGACCCCGGCCCCAGGTCACCGGGTCACGTGGGGTCCCCGGCCCGGGTCCTCGGGTCACGTGGGGACCCCGGCACCAGGACCCCGGGTCACGTGGGGACCCCGGCCCCAGGTCACCGGGTCACGTGGGGACCCCGGCTCGGGTCCCCGGGTCACGTGGGGACCCCGGCACCAGGACCCCGGGTCACGTGGGGACCCTGGCCCCAGGTGACCAGGTCACGTGGGGACCCCGGCCCCAGGTGACCGGGTCACGTGATGTCCCCGGCCCGGGTCCCCGGGTCACGTGGGGACCCCGGCACCAGGACCCCGGGTCACGTGGGGACCCCGGCCCAGGTTACCGGGTCACGTGATGTCCCCGGCCCTGGTCCCCGGGTCACGTGGGGACCCCGGCCCCAGGTCACCGGGTCACGTGGGGTCCCCGGCCCAGGTCCCCGGGTCACGTGGGGACACCGGCACCAGGACTCCGGGTCACGTGGGGACCCCGGCCCCAGGTGACCGGGTCACGTGATGTCCCCGGCCCGGGTCCCCGGGTCACGTGGGGACCCCGGCCCTAGGTCACCGGGTCACGTGTGGTCCCCGGCCCGGGTCCCCGGGTCACGTGGGGACACCGGCACCAGGACCCCGGGTCACGTGGGGACCCCGGCCCGGGTCCCCGGGTCATGTGGGAACCCAGGCACCAGGACCCCGGGTCACGTGGGGACCCCGGCCCCAGGTCACCGGGTCACGTGGGGACCCCGACACCAGGACCCCGGGTCACGTGGGGACCCCGGCCCCAGGTGACCGGGTCACGTGGGGATCCCGGCCCCAGGTGACCGGGTCACGTGATGTCCCCGGCCCGGGTCCCCGGGTCACGTGGGGACCCCGGCACCAGGACCCCGGGTCACGTGGGGACCCCGGCCCCAGGTCACCGGGTCACGTGGGGACACCGGCACCAGGACCCCGGGTCACGTGGGGACCCTCGCCCCAGGTGACCGGGTCACGTGGGGACCCCGGCACCAGGACCTCGGGTCACGTGGGGACCCCGGCCCCAGGTCACCGGGTCACGTGGGGTCCCCTGGCCCGGGTCCCCGGGTCACGTGGGGACACCGGCAACAGGACCCCGGGTCACGTGGGGACCCCGGCCCGGGTCCCCGGGTCACGTGGGAACCCAGGCACCAGGACCCCGGGTCACGTGGAGACCCCGGCCCCAGGTCACCGGGTCACGTGGGGACCCCGGCCTCAGGTCACCGGGTCACGTGGGGACCCCGGCACCAGGACCCCGGGTCACGTGGGGACCCCGGCCCCAGGTGACCGGGTCACGTGGGGACCCCGGCCCCAGGTGACCGGGTCACGTGATGTCCCCGGCCCGGGTCCCCGGGTCACGTGGGGACCCCGGCCCCAGGTCACCGGGTCACGTGGGGTCCCCGGCCCGGGTCCCCGGGTCACGTGGGGACCCCGGCACCAGGACCCCGGGTCACGTGGGGACCCCGGCCCCAGGTCACCGGGTCACGTGGGGACCCCGGCTCGGGTCCCCGGGTCACGTGGGGACCCCGGCACCAGGACCCCGGGTCACGTGGGGACACCGGCCCCAGGTCACCGGGTCACGTGGGGACCCCGGCCCCAGGTGACCGGGTCACGTGATGTCCCCGGCCCGGGTCCCCGGGTCACGTGGGGACCCCGGCCCCAGGTCACCGGGTCACGTGATGTCCCCAGCCCGGGTCCCCGGGTCACG
Organism: Somateria mollissima; assembly: GCA_951411735.1. Taxonomy (NCBI): domain Eukaryota; kingdom Metazoa; phylum Chordata; class Aves; order Anseriformes; family Anatidae; genus Somateria; species Somateria mollissima. The sequence continues at coordinate 276,602 of CATOCB010000276.1, read as the reverse complement.
TGGGGACCCCGGCCCCAGGACCCCGGGTCACGTGGGGACCCCGGCCCCAGGTCACCGGGTCACGTGGGGACACCGGCACCAGGACCCTGGGTCACGTGGGGACCCCGGCCCCAGGTCACCGGTTCACGTGGGGACACCGGCCCCAGGTCACCAGGTCACGTGGGGACCCCGGCCCCAGGTCACCGGGTCACGTGGGGACACCGGCACCAGGACCCCGGGTCACGTGGGGACCCCGGCCCGGGTCCCCGGGTCACGTGGGGACCCCGGCACCAGGACCCCGGGTCACGTGGGGTCCCCGGCCCCAGGTCACCGGGTCACGTGATGTCCCCGGCCCGGGTCCCCGGGTCACGTGGGGACCCCGGCCCCAGGTCACCGGGTCACGTGGGGTCCCCGGCCCGGGTCCCCGGGTCACGTGGGGACACCGGCAACAGGACCCCGGGTCACGTGGGGACCCCGGCCCGGGTCCCCGGGTCACGTGGGAACCCAGGCACCAGGACCCCGGGTCACGTGGGGACCCCGGCCCCAGGTCACCGGGTCACGTGGGGACCCCGGCCTCAGGTCACCGGGTCACGTGGGGACCCCGGCACCAGGACCCCGGGTCACGTGGGGACCCTGGCCCCAGGTGACCGGGTCACGTGGGGACCCCGGCCCCAGGTGACCGGGTCACGTGATGTCCCCGGCCCGGGTCCCCGGGTCACGTGGGGACCCCGGCCCCAGGTCACCGGGTCACGTGGGGACCCCGGCTCGGGTGTCCGGGTCACGTGGGGACCCCGGCACCAGGACCCCGGGTCACGTGGGGACACCGGCCCCAGGTCACCGGGTCACGTGGGGACCCCGGCCCCAGGTGACCGGGTCACGTGATGTCCCCGGCCCGGGTCCCCGGGTCACGTGGGGACCCCGGCCCGGGTCCCCGGGTCACGTGATGTCCCCAGCCCGGGTCCCCGGGTCACGTGGGGACCCCGGCCCCAGGACCCCGGGTCACGTGGGGACCCCGGCCCCAGGTCACCGGGTCACGTGGGGACACCGGCACCAGGACCCTGGGTCACGTGGGGACCCCGGCCCCAGGTCACCGGTTCACGTGGGGACACCGGCCCCAGGTCACCGGGTCACGTGGGGACCCCGGCCCCAGGTCACCGGGTCACGTGGGGACACCGGCACCAGGACCCCGGGTCACGTGGGGACCCCGGCCCGGGTCCCCGGGTCACGTGGGGACCCCGGCACCAGGACCCCGGGTCACGTGGGGACCCCGGCCCCAGGTCACCGGGTCACGTGATGTCCCCGGCCCGGGTCCCCGGGTCACGTGGGGACCCCGGCCCCAGGTCACCGGGTCACGTGGGGTCCCCGGCCCGGGTCCCCGGGTCACGTGGGGACACCGGCAACAGGACCCCGGGTCACGTGGGGACCCCGGCCCGGGTCCCCGGGTCACGTGGGAACCCAGGCACCAGGACCCCGGGTCACGTGGGGACCCCGGCCCCAGGTCACCGGGTCACGTGGGGACCCCGGCCTCAGGTCACCGGGTCACGTGGGGTCCCCGGCACCAGGACCCCGGGTCACGTGGGGACCCCGGCCCCAGGTGACCGGGTCACGTGGGGACCCCGGCCCCAGGTGACCGGGTCACGTGATGTCCCCGGCCCGGGTCCCCGGGTCACGTGGGGACCCCGGCCCCAGGTCACCGGGTCACGTGGGGTCCCCGGCCCGGGTCCCCGGGTCACGTGGGGACCCCGGCACCAGGACCCCGGGTCACGTGGGGACCCCGGCCCCAGGTCACCGGGTCACGTGGGGACCCCGGCTCGGGTCCCCGGGTCACGTGGGGACCCCGGCACCAGGACCCCGGGTCACGTGGGGACACCGGCCCCAGGTCAGCCGGTCAGGTCGGGACCCCGGACCCAGGTCGGGTCATGTCATGTCCCATGCCCGGGTCCCCGGGTTGGATTTTTACCCAGGCACCGGGTCACAGGGTCATGTCGGGTCAACGGCCTGGGTACAACGGTCTGGTGACCACCCCGACCCCAGGTCCCCGGGTCATGACGGGACACCGGACCAGGTCCCCGAGTCCGGTCGACACCACAGCCCCAGGTCACCGGGTCAGGTCGGCACCCCGGAACCAGGTCCCCGGGTCCTGTCGGGTCCCCGGCCCAGGTCCCCTGGACAGGTCGTTACCCCGGCCCCGGGTCACCGGGTCATGTCGGGTCGCTGCCCCGGGTACCAGTGTCGGGTGACATCCCCGGCCCCAGGTCCCCGGGTCACGTGGGGTCCCCGGCCCAGGTCACCGGGTCAGGTCGGGACCCCGGACCCAGGTCGGGTCATGTCACGTCCCATGCCCGGGTCCCCGGGTTGGATTTTTACCCAGGCTCCGGGTCACAGGGTCATGTCGGCTCAACGGCCTGGGTACAACGGTCTGGTGACCACCCCGACCCCAGGTCCCCGGGTCATGACGGGACACCGGACCAGGTCCCCGAGTCCGGTCGACACCACAGCCCCAGGTCACCGGGTCAGGTCGGCACCCCGGAACCAGGTCCCCGGGTCCTGTCGGGTCCCCGGCCCAGGTCCCCTGGACAGGTCGTTACCCCGGCCCCGGGTCACCGGGTCATGTCGGGTCGCTGTCCCGGGTACCAGTGTCAGGTGACCACCCCGGCCCCGGGAGACGGAGTCATACCGGGTCCCCGGCCCGGGTCCCCGGGTCAGGTGGTTACCCTGGCCCCAGGTCACCGGGTCAGGTCGGGACCCCGGACCCAGGTCCCCGGGTCGTATCGGGTCTCTGCCCCGGGTACCAGTGTCGGGTGACATCCCCGGCCCCAGGTCCCCGGGTCACGTGGGGTCCCCGGCCCAGGTCACCGGGTCAGGTCGGGACCCCGGACCCAGGTCGGGTCATGTCACGTCCCATGCCCGGGTCCCCGGGTTGGATTTTTACCCAGGCTCCGGGTCACAGGGTCATGTCGGCTCAACGGCCTGGGTACAACGGTCTGGTGACCACCCCGACCCCAGGTCCCCGGGTCATGACGGGACACCGGACCAGGTCCCCGAGTCCGGTCGACACCACAGCCCCAGGTCACCGGGTCAGGTCGGCACCCCGGAACCAGGTCACCGGGTCCTGTCGGGTCCCCGGCCCAGGTCCCCTGGACAGGTCGTTACCCCGGCCCCGGGTCACCGGGTCATGTCGGGTCGCTGTCCCGGGTAGCAGTGTCAGGTGACCACCCCGGCCCCGGGAGACGGAGTCATACCGGGTCCCCGGCCCGGGTCCCCGGGTCAAGTGGTTACCCTGGCCCCAGGTCACCGGGTCAGGTCGGGACCCCGGACCCAGGTCCCCGGGTCGTATCGGGTCGCTGCCCCGGGTACCAGTGTCGGGTGACATCCCCGGCCCCAGGTCCCCGGGTCACGTGGGGTCCCCGGCCCAGGTCACCGGGTCAGGTCGGGACCCCGGACCCAGGTCGGGTCATGTCACGTCCCATGCCCGGGTCCCCGGGTTGGATTTTTACCCAGGCTCCGGGTCACAGGGTCATGTCGGGTCAACGGCCTGGGTACAACGGTCTGGTGACCACCCCGACCCCAGGTCCCCGGGTCATGACGGGACACCGGACCAGGTCCCCGAGTCCGGTCGACACCACAGCCCCAGGTCACCGGGTCAGGTCGGCACCCCGGAACCAGGTCCCCGGGTCCTGTCGGGTCCCCGGCCCAGGTCCCCTGGACAGGTCGTTACCCCGGCCCCGGGTCACCGGGTCATGTCGGGTCGCTGTCCCGGGTAGCAGTGTCAGGTGACCACCCCGGCCCCGGGAGACGGAGTCATACCGAGTCCCCGGCCAGGGTCCCCGGGTCAGGTGGTTACCCTGGCCCGAGGTCACCGGGTCAGGTCGGGACCCCGGACCCAGGTCCCCGGGTCGTATCGGGTCTCTGCCCCGGGTACCAGTGTCGGGTGACATCCCCGGCCCCAGGTCCCCGGGTCACGTGGGGTCCCCGGCCCAGGTCACCGGGTCAGGTCGGGACCCCGGACCCAGGTCGGGTCATGTCACGTCCCATGCCCGGGTCCCCGGGTTGGATTTTTACCCAGGCTCCGGGTCACAGGGTCATGTCGGCTCAACGGCCTGGGTACAACGGTCTGGTGACCCCCCCGACCCCAGGTCCCCGGGTCATGACGGGACACCGGACCAGGTCCCCGAGTCCGGTCGACACCACAGCCCCAGGTCACCGGGTCAGGTCGGCACCCCGGAACCAGGTCACCGGGTCCTGTCGGGTCCCCGGCCCAGGTCCCCTGGACAGGTCGTTACCCCGGCCCCGGGTCACCGGGTCATGTCGGGTCGCTGTCCCGGGTAGCAGTGTCAGGTGACCACCCCGGCCCCGGGAGACGGAGTCATACCGGGTCCCCGGCCCGGGTCCCCGGGTCAAGTGGTTACCCTGGCCCCAGGTCACCGGGTCAGGTCGGGACCCCGGACCCAGGTCCCCGGGTCGTATCGGGTCGCTGCCCCGGGTACCAGTGTCGGGTGACATCCCCGGCCCCAGGTCCCCGGGTCACGTGGGGTCCCCGGCCCAGGTCACCGGGTCAGGTCGGGACCCCGGACCCAGGTCGGGTCATGTCACGTCCCATGCCCGGGTCCCCGGGTTGGATTTTTACCCAGGCTCCGGGTCACAGGGTCATGTCGGGTCAACGGCCTGGGTACAACGGTCTGGTGACCACCCCTACCCCAGGTCCCCGGGTCATGACGGGACACCGGACCAGGTCCCCGAGTCCGGTCGACACCACAGCCCCAGGTCACCGGGTCAGGTCGGCACCCCGGAACCAGGTCCCCGGGTCCTGTCGGGTCCCCGGCCCAGGTCCCCTGGACAGGTCGTTACCCCGGCCCCGGGTCACCGGGTCATGTCGGGTCGCTGTCCCGGGTAGCAGTGTCAGGTGACCACCCCGGCCCCGGGAGACGGAGTCATACCGAGTCCCCGGCCCGGGTCCCCGGGTCAGGTGGTTACCCTGGCCCGAGGTCACCGGGTCAGGTCGGGACCCCGGACCCAGGTCCCCGGGTCGTATCGGGTCGCTGCCCCGGGTACCAGTGTCGGGTGACATCCCCGGCCCCAGGTCCCCGGGTCACGTGGGGTCCCCGGCCCGGGTCCCCAGGTCACGTGGGGACCCCGGCCCCAGGTGACCGGGTCACGTGGGAACCCGGGCCCCAGGTAACCGGGTCACGTAGAGACACCGGCACCAGGACCCCGGGTCACGTGGGGACCCCGGCCCCAGGTCACCGGGTCACGTGGGGACCCCGGCCCCAGGTGACCGGGTCACGTGGGGACCCCGGACCCAGGTCACCGGGTCACGTGGGGACACTGGCACCAGGACCCTGGGTCACGTGGGGACCCCGGCCCGGGTCCCCGGGTCACGTGGGGACCCCGGCCCCAGGTCACTGGGTCACGTGGGGACACCGGCACCAGGACCCCGGGTCACGTGGGGACCCCGGCCCCAGGTGACCGGGTCACGTGATGTCCCCGGCCCGGGTCCCCGGGTCACGTGGGGACCCCGGCCCCAGGTCACCGGGTCACGTGGGGACCCCGGCCTCAGGTCACCGGGTCACGTGGGGACCCCGGCACCAGGACCCCGGGTCACGTGGGGACACCGGCCTCAGGACCCCGGGTCACGTGGGGACCCCGGCCCCAGGTCACCGGGTCACGTGGGGACACCGGCACCAGGACCCTGGGTCACGTGGGGACCCCGGCCCCAGGTCACCGGGTCACGTGGGGTCCCCGGCCCCAGGTCACCGGGTCACGTGGGGACCCCGGCCCCAGGTCACCGGGTCACGTGGGGACACCGGCACCAGGACCCCGGGTCACGTGGGGACCCCGGCCCGGATCCCCGGGTCACGTGGGGACCCCGGCACCAGGACCCCGGGTCACGTGGGGACCCCGGCCCCAGGTCACCGGGTCACGTGATGTCCCCGGCCCGGGTCACCGGGTCACGTGGGGACCCCGGCCCCAGGTCACCGGGTCACGTGGGGTCCCTTGCCCCAGGTCACCGGGTCAGGTCGGGACCCCGGACCCAGGTCGGGTCATGTCATGTCCCATGCCCGGGTCCCCGGGTTGGATTTTTACCCAGGCCCCGGGTCACAGGGTCATGTCGGGTCAACGGCCTGGGTACAACGGTCTGGTGACCACCCCGACCCCAGGTCCCCGGGTCATGACGGGACACCGGACCAGGTCCCCGAGTCCGGTCGACACCACAGCCCCAGGTCACCGGGTCAGGTCGGCACCCCGGAACCAGGTCACCGGGTCCTGTCGGGTCCCCGGCCCAGGTCCCCTGGACAGGTCGTTACCCCGGCCCCGGGTCACCGGGTCATGTCGGGTCGCTGTCCCGGGTACCAGTGTCAGGTGACCACCCCGGCCCCGGGCGACAGAGTCATACCGAGTCCCCGGCCCGGGTCCCCGGGTCAGGTGGTTACCCTGGCCCCAGGTCACCGGGTCAGGTCGGGACCCCGGACCCAGGTCCCCGGGTCGTATCGGGTCGCTGCCCCGGGTACCAGTGTCGGGTGACATCCCCGGCCCCAGGTCCCCGGGTCACGTGGGGTCCCCGGCCCGGGTCCCCAGGTCACGTGGGGACCCCGGCCCCAGGTGACCGGGTCACGTGGGGACCCGGGCCCCAAGTGACTGGATCACGTGGGGACACCGGCACCAGGACCCCGGGTCACGTGGGGACCCTTGCCCCAGGTGACCAGGTCACGAAGGGACCCCGGCCCCAGGTGACCGGGTCACGTGGGGACACCGGCACCAGGACCCTGGGTCACGTGGGGACCCCGGCCCGGGTCCCCGGGTCACGTGGGGACCCCGGCCCCAGGTCACCGGGTCACGTGGAGACCCCGGCCCCAGGTCTACGGGTCACGTGGGGACACCGGCACCAGGACCCCGGGTCACGTGGGGACCCCGGCCCGGGTCCCCGGGTCACGTGGGGACCCCGGCACCAGGACCCCGGGTCACGTGGAGACCCCGGCCCAGGTGACCGGGTCACGTGATGTCCCCGGCCCGGGTCCCCGGGTCACGTGGGGACCCCGGCCGTAGGTCACCGGGTCACGTGGGGTCCCTGGCCCGGGTCCCCGGGTCACGTGGGGACACCGGCACCAGGACTCCGGGTCACGTGGGGACCCCGGCCCCAGGTGACCGGGTCACGTGATGTCCCCGGCCCGGGTCCCCGGGTCACGTGGGGACCCCGGCCCCAGGTCACCGGGTCACGTGGGGTCCCCGGCCCGGGTCCCCGGGTCACGTGGGGACACCGGCACCAGGACCCCGGGTCACGTGGGGACCCCGGCCCGGGTCCCCGGGTCACGTGGGAACCCAGGCACCAGGACCCCGGGTCACGTGGGGACCCCGGCCCCAGGTCACCGGGTCACGTGGGGACCCCGACACCAGGACCCCGGGTCACGTGGGGACCCCGGCCCCAGGTGACTGGGTCACGTGGGGATCCCGGCCCCAGGTGACCGGGTCACGTGATGTCCCTGGCCCGGGTCCCCGGGTCACGTGGGGACCCCGGCCCCAGGTCACCGGGTCACGTGGGGTCCCCGGCCCGGGTCCCCGGGTCACTTGGGGACCCCGGCACCAGGACCCCGGGTCACGTGGGGACCCTCGCCCCAGGTCACCGGGTCACGTGGGGACCCCGGCCCGGGTCCTCGGGTCACGTGGGGACCCCGGCACCAGGACCCCGGGTCAAGTGGGGACCCCGGCCCCAAGTCAGCGGGTCACGTGGGGACCCCGGCACCAGGACCCCGGGTCACGTGGGGACCCCGGCCCGGGTCCCCGGGTCACGTGGGGTCCCCGGCACCAGGACCCCGGGTCACGTGGGGACCCCGGCCCCAGGTGACCGGGTCACGTGATGTCCCCGGCCCGGGTCCCCGGGTCACGTGGGGACCCCGGCCCCAGGTCACCGGGTCACGTGGGGTCCCCGGCCCGGGTCCCCGGGTCACGTGGGGACCCCGGCACCAGGACCCCGGGTCACGTGGGGACCCCGGCCCCAGGACCCCGGGTCACGTGGGGACCCCGGCCTCAGGTCACCGGGTCACGTGGGGACCCCGGCCCCAGGTGACCGGGTCACGTGGGGACCCCGGCCCCAGGTCACCGGGTCACGTGGGGACCCCGGCCCCAGGTCACCGGGTCACGTGGGGACACCGGCACCAGGACCCTGGGTCACGTGGGGACCCCGGCCCGGGTGACCGGGTCACGTGATGTCCCCGGCCCGGGTCCCCGGGTCACGTGGGGACCCCGGCCGTAGGTCACCGGGTCACGTGGGGTCCCCGGCCCGGGTCCCCGGGTCACGTGGGGACACCGGCACCAGGACTCCGGGTCACGTGGGGACCCCGGCCCCAGGTGACCGGGTCACGTGATGTCCCCGGCCCGGGTCCCCGGGTCACGTGGGGACCCCGGCCCCAGGTCACCGGGTCACGTGGGGTCCCCGGCCCGGGTCCCCGGGTCACGTGGGGACACCGGCACCAGGACCCCGGGTCAAGTGGGGACCCCGGCCCGGGTCCCCGGGTCACGTGGGAACCCAGGCACCAGGACCCCGGGTCACGTGGGGACCCCGGCCCCAGGTCACCGGGTCACGTGGGGATCCCGGCCCCAGGTGACCGGGTCACGTGATGTCCCCGGCCCGGGTCCCCGGGTCACGTGGGGACCCCAGCACCAGGACCCCGGGTCACGTGGGGACCCCGGCCCCAGGTGACCGGGTCACGTGATGTCCCCGGCCCGGGTCCCCGGGTCACGTGGGGACCCCGGCCCCAGGTCACCGGGTCACGTGGGGTCCCCGGCCCGGGTCCCCGGGTCACTTGGGGACCCCGGCACCAGGACCCCGGGTCACGTGGGGACCCTCGCCCCAGGTCACCGGGTCACGTGGGGACCCCGGCCCGGGTCCTCGGGTCACGTGGGGACCCCGGCACCAGGACCCCGGGTCAAGTGGGGACCCCGGCCCGGGTCCCCGGGTCACGTGGGGACACCGGCACCAGGACCCCGGGTCACGTGGGGACCCCGGCCCGGGTCCCCGGGTCACGTGGGAACCCAGGCACCAGGACCCCGGGTCACGTGGGGACCCCGGCCCCAGGTCACCGGGTCACGTGGGGACCCCGACACCAGGACCCCGGGTCACGTGGGGACCCCGGCCCCAGGTGACTGGGTCACGTGGGGATCCCGGCCCCAGGTGACCGGGTCACGTGATGTCCCTGGCCCGGGTCCCCGGGTCACGTGGGGACCCCGGCCCCAGGTCACCGGGTCACGTGGGGTCCCCGGCCCGGGTCCCCGGGTCACTTGGGGACCCCGGCACCAGGACCCCGGGTCACGTGGGGACCCTCGCCCCAGGTCACCGGGTCACGTGGGGACCCCGGCCCGGGTCCTCGGGTCACGTGGGGACCCCGGCACCAGGACCCCGGGTCAAGTGGGGACCCCGGCCCCAAGTCAGCGGGTCACGTGGGGACCCCGGCACCAGGACCCCGGGTCACGTGGGGACCCCGGCCCGGGTCCCCGGGTCACGTGGGGTCCCCGGCACCAGGACCCCGGGTCACGTGGGGACCCCGGCCCCAGGTGACCGGGTCACGTGATGTCCCCGGCCCGGGTCCCCGGGTCACGTGGGGACCCCGGCCCCAGGTCACCGGGTCACGTGGGGTCCCCGGCCCGGGTCCCCGGGTCACGTGGGGACCCCGGCACCAGGACCCCGGGTCACGTGGGGACCCCGGCCCCAGGACCCCGGGTCACGTGGGGACCCCGGCCTCAGGTCACCGGGTCACGTGGGGACCCCGGCCCCAGGTGACCGGGTCACGTGGGGACCCCGGCCCCAGGTCACCGGGTCACGTGGGGACCCCGGCCCCAGGTCACCGGGTCACGTGGGGACACCGGCACCAGGACCCTGGGTCACGTGGGGACCCCGGCCCGGGTGACCGGGTCACGTGATGTCCCCGGCCCGGGTCCCCGGGTCACGTGGGGACCCCGGCCGTAGGTCACCGGGTCACGTGGGGTCCCCGGCCCGGGTCCCCGGGTCACGTGGGGACACCGGCACCAGGACTCCGGGTCACGTGGGGACCCCGGCCCCAGGTGACCGGGTCACGTGATGTCCCCGGCCCGGGTCCCCGGGTCACGTGGGGACCCCGGCCCCAGGTCACCGGGTCACGTGGGGTCCCCGGCCCGGGTCCCCGGGTCACGTGGGGACACCGGCACCAGGACCCCGGGTCACGTGGGGACCCCGGCCCGGGTCCCCGGGTCACGTGGGAACCCAGGCACCAGGACCCCGGGTCACGTGGGGACCCCGGCCCCAGGTCACCGGGTCACGTGGGGATCCCGGCCCCAGGTGACCGGGTCACGTGATGTCCCCGGCCCGGGTCCCCGGGTCACGTGGGGACCCCAGCACCAGGACCCCGGGTCACGTGGGGACCCCGGCCCCAGGTGACCGGGTCACGTGATGTCCCCGGCCCGGGTCCCCGGGTCACGTGGGGACCCCGGCCCCAGGTCACCGGGTCACGTGGGGTCCCCGGCCCGGGTCCCCGGGTCACTTGGGGACCCCGGCACCAGGACCCCGGGTCACGTGGGGACCCTCGCCCCAGGTCACCGGGTCACGTGGGGACCCCGGCCCGGGTCCTCGGGTCACGTGGGGACCCCGGCACCAGGACCCCGGGTCAAGTGGGGACCCCGGCCCCAAGTCAGCGGGTCACGTGGGGACCCCGGCACCAGGACCCCGGGTCACGTGGGGACCCCGGCCCGGGTCCCCGGGTCACGTGGGGTCCCCGGCCCCAGGTCACCGGGTCACGTGGGGTCCCCGGCCCGGTTCCCCGGGTCACGTGGGGACCCCGGCACCAGGACCCCGGGTCACGTGGGGACCCCGGCCCCAGGACCCCGGGTCACGTGGGGACCCCGGCCTCAGGTCACCGGGTCACGTGGGGACCCCGGCTCGGGTCCCCGGGTCACGTGGGGACCCCGGCACCAGGACCCCGGGTCACGTGGGGACACCGGCCCCAGGTCAGCGGGTCAGGTCGGGACCCCGGACCCAGGTCGGGTCATGTCATGTCCCATGCCCGGGTCCCCGGGTTGGATTTTTACCCAGGCCCCGGGTCACAGGGTCATGTCGGGTCAACGGCCTGGGTACAAGGGTCTGGTGACCACCCCGACCCCAGGTCCCCGGGTCATGACGGGACACCGGACCAGGTCCCCGAGTCCGGTCGACACCACAGCCCCAGGTCACCGGGTCAGGTCGGCACCCCGGAACCAGGTCACCGGGTCCTGTCGGGTCCCCGGCCCAGGTCCCCTGGACAGGTCGTTACCCCGGCCCCGGGTCACCGGGTCATGTCGGGTCGCTGTCCCGGGTAGCAGTGTCAGGTGACCACCCCGGCCCCGGGAGACGGAGTCATACCGGGTCCCCGGCCCGGGTCCCCGGGTCAAGTGGTTACCCTGGCCCCAGGTCACCGGGTCAGGTCGGGACCCCGGACCCAGGTCCCCGGGTCGTATCGGGTCGCTGCCCCGGGTACCAGTGTCGGGTGACATCCCCGGCCCCAGGTCCCCGGGTCACGTGGGGTCCCCGGCCCAGGTCACCGGGTCAGGTCGGGACCCCGGACCCAGGTCGGGTCATGTCACGTCCCATGCCCGGGTCCCCGGGTTGGATTTTTACCCAGGCTCCGGGTCACAGGGTCATGTCGGGTCAACGGCCTGGGTACAACGGTCTGGTGACCACCCCTACCCCAGGTCCCCGGGTCATGACGGGACACCGGACCAGGTCCCCGAGTCCGGTCGACACCACAGCCCCAGGTCACCGGGTCAGGTCGGCACCCCGGAACCAGGTCACCGGGTCCTGTCGGGTCCCCGGCCCAGGTCCCCTGGACAGGTCGTTACCCCGGCCCCGGGTCACCGGGTCATGTCGGGTCGCTGTCCCGGGTAGCAGTGTCAGGTGACCACCCCGGCCCCGGGAGACGGAGTCATACCGGGTCCCCGGCCCGAGTCCCCGGGTCAGGTGGTTACCCTGGCCCAAGGTCACCGGGTCAGGTCTGGACCCCGGACCCAGGTCGGGTCATGTCATGTCCCATGCCCGGGTCCCCGGGTTGGATTTTTACCCAGGCCCCGGGTCACAGGGTCATGTCGGGTCAACGGCCTGGGTACAACGGTCTGGTGACCACCCCGACCCCAGGTCCCCGGGTCATGACGGGACACCGGACCAGGTCCCCGAGTCCGGTCGACACCACAGCCCCAGGTCACCGGGTCAGGTCGGCACCCCGGAACCAGGTCACCGGGTCCTGTCGGGTCCCCGGCCCAGGTCCCCTGGACAGGTCGTTACCCCGGCCCCGGGTCACCGGGTCATGTCGGGTCGCTGTCCCGGGTACCAGTGTCAGGTGACCACCCCGGCCCCGGGCGACAGAGTCATACCGAGTCCCCGGCCCGGGTCCCCGGGTCAGGTGGTTACCCTGGCCCCAGGTCACCGGGTCAGGTCGGGACCCCGGACCCAGGTCCCCGGGTCGTATCGGGTCGCTGCCCCGGGTACCAGTGTCGGGTGACATCCCCGGCCCCAGGTCCCCGGGTCACGTGGGGACCCCGGCCCGGGTCCCCAGGTCACGTGGGGACCCCGGCCCCAGGTGACCGGGTCACGTGGGGACCCGGGCCCCAGGTGACTGGGTCACGTGGGAACACCGGCACCAGGACCCCGGGTCACGTGGGGACCCTGGCCCCAGGTGACCAGGTCACGAAGGGACCCCGGCCCCAGGTGACCGGGTCACGTGGGGACACCGGCACCAGGACCCTGGGTCACGTGGGGACCCCGGCCCGGGTCCCCGGGTCACGTGGGGACCCCGGCCCCAGGTCACCGGGTCACGTGGGGACCCCGGCCCCAGGTCTACGGGTCACGTGGGGACACCGGCACCAGGACCCCGGGTCACGTGATGTCCCCGGCCCGGGTCCCCGGTTCACGTGGGGACCCCGGCCGTAGGTCACCGGGTCACGTGGGGTTCCTGGCCCGGGTCCCCGGGTCACGTGGGGACACCGGCACCAGGACTCCGGGTCACGTGGGGACCCCGGCCCCAGGTGACCGGGTCACGTGATGTCCCCGGCCCGGGTCCCCGGGTCACGTGGGGACCCCGGCCCCAGGTCACCGGGTCACGTGGGGTCCCCGGCCCGGGTCCCCGGGTCACGTGGGGACACCGGCACCAGGACCCCGGGTCACGTGGAGACCCCGGCCCGGGTCCCCGGGTCACGTGGGAACCCAGGCACCAGGACCCCGGGTCAAGTGGGGACCCCGGCCCCAGGTCACCGGGTCACGTGGGGACCCCGACACCAGGACCCCGGGTCACGTGGGGACCCCGGCCCCAGGTGACCGGGTCACGTGGGGATCCCGGCCCCAGGTGACCGGGTCACGTGATGTCCCTGGCCCGGGTCCCCGGGTCACGTGGGGACCCTCGCCCCAGGTCACCGGGTCACGTGGGGACCCCGGCCCGGTTCCCCGGGTCACGTGGGGACCCCGGCACCAGGACCCCGGGTCACGTGGGGACCCCGGCCCCAGGTCACCGGGTCACGTGGGGTCCCCGGCCCGGGTCCCCGGGTCACGTGGGGACACCGGCACCAGGACCCCGGGTCACGTGGAGACCCCGGCCCGGGTCCCCGGGTCACGTGGGAACCCAGGCACCAGGACCCCGGGTCACGTGGGGACCCCGGCCCCAGGTCACCGGGTCACGTGGGGACCCCGACACCAGGACCCCGGGTCACGTGGGGACCCCGGCCCCAGGTGACCGGGTCACGTGGGGATCCCGGCCCCAGGTGACCGGGTCACGTGATGTCCCTGGCCCGGGTCCCCGGGTCACGTGGGGACCCTCGCCCCAGGTCACCGGGTCACGTGGGGACCCCGGCCCGGTTCCCCGGGTCACGTGGGGACCCCGGCACCAGGACCCCGGGTCACGTGGGGACCCCGGCCCCAGGACCCCGGGTCACGTGGGGACCCCGGCCTCAGGTCACCGGGTCACGTGGGGACCCCGGCTCGGGTCCCCGGGTCACGTGGGGACCCCGGCACCAGGACCCCGGGTCACGTGGGGACACCGGCCCCAGGTCAGCGGGTCAGGTCGGGACCCCGGACCCAGGTCGGGTCATGTCATGTCCCATGCCCGGGTCCCCGGGTTGGATTTTTACCCAGGCCCCGGGTCACAGGGTCATGTCGGGTCAACGGCCTGGGTACAACGGTCTGGTGACCACCCCGACCCCAGGTCCCCGGGTCATGACGGGACACCGGACCAGGTCCCCGAGTCCGGTCGACACCACAGCCCCAGGTCACCGGGTCAGGTCGGCACCCCGGAACCAGGTCACCGGGTCCTGTCGGGTCCCCGGCCCAGGTCCCCTGGACAGGTCGTTACCCCGGCCCCGGGTCACCGGGTCATGTCGGGTCGCTGTCCCGGGTAGCAGTGTCAGGTGACCACCCCGGCCCCGGGAGACGGAGTCATACCGGGTCCCCGGCCCGGGTCCCCGGGTCAAGTGGTTACCCTGGCCCCAGGTCACCGGGTCAGGTCGGGACCCCGGACCCAGGTCCCCGGGTCGTATCGGGTCGCTGCCCCGGGTACCAGTGTCGGGTGACATCCCCGGCCCCAGGTCCCCGGGTCACGTGGGGTCCCCGGCCCGGGTCCCCAGGTCACGTGGGGACCCCGGCCCCAGGTGACCGGGTCACGTGGGAACCCGGGCCCCAGGTAACCGGGTCACGTAGAGACACCGGCACCAGGACCCCGGGTCACGTGGGGACCCCGGCCCCAGGTGACCGGGTCACGTGGGGACCCCGGCCCCAGGTGACCGGGTCACGTGATGTCCCCGGCCCGGGTCCCCGGGTCACGTGGGGACCCCGGCCCCAGGTCACCGGGTCACGTGATGTCCCCGGCCCGGGTCCCCGGGTCACGTGGGGACCCCGGCCCCAGGTCACCGGGTCACGTGGGGACACCGGCACCAGGACCCTGGGTCACGTGGGGACCCCGGCCCCAGGTCACCGGGTCACGTGGGGACACCGGCCCCAGGACCCCGGGTCACGTGGGGACCCCGGCCCCAGGTCACCGGGTCACGTGGGGACACCGGCACCAGGACCCCGGGTCACGTGGGGACCCCGGCCCCAGGTCACCGGGTCACGTGGGGACCCCGGCACCAGGACCCCGGGTCACGTGGGGACCCCGGCCCCAGGTGACCGGGTCACGTGGGGACCCCGGCCTCAGGTCACCGGGTCACGTGGGGACCCCGGCACCAGGACCCCGGGTCACGTGGGGACCCCGGCCCCAGGTGACCGGGTCACGTGGGGACCCCGGCCCCAGGTGACCGGGTCACGTGATGTCCCCGGCCCGGGTCCCCGGGTCACGTGGGGACCCCGGCCCCAGGTCACCGGGTCACGTGGGGTCCCCGACCCGGGTCCCCGGGTCACGTGGGGACCCCGGCACCAGGACCCCGGGTCACGTGGGGACCCCGGCCCCAGGTCACCGGGTCACGTGGGGACCCCGGCTCGGGTCCCCGGGTCACGTGGGGACCCCGGCACCAGGACCCCGGGTCACGTGGGGACCCCGGCCCCAGGTCACCGGGTCACGTGGGGACCCCGGCCTCAGGTCACCGGGTCACGTGGGGACCCCGGCACCAGGACCCCGGGTCACGTGGGGACCCCGGCCCCAGGTGACCGGGTCACGTGGGGACCCCGGCCCCAGGTGACCGGGTCACGTGATGTCCCCGGCCCGGGTCCCCGGGTCACGTGGGGACCCCGGCCCCAGGTCACCGGGTCACGTGGGGTCCCCGGCCCGGGTCCCCGGGTCACGTGGGGACCCCGGCACCAGGACCCCGGGTCACGTGGGGACCCCGGCCCCAGGTCACCGGGTCACCTGGGGACCCCGGCTCGGGTCCCCGGGTCACGTGGGGACCCCGGCACCAGGACCCCGGGTCACGTGGGGACACCGGCCCCAGGTCAGCGGGTCAGGTCGGGGCCCCTGGACCCAGGTCGGGTCATGTCATGTCCCATGCCCGGGTCCCCGGGTTGGATTTTTACCCAGGCCCCGGGTCACAGGGTCATGTCGGGTCAACGGCCTGGGTACAACGGTCTGGTGACCACCCCTACCCCAGGTCCCCGGGTCATGACGGGACACCGGACCAGGTCCCCGAGTCCGGTCGACACCACAGCCCCAGGTCACCGGGTCAGGTCGGCACCCCGGAACCAGGTCCCCGGGTCCTGTCGGGTCCCCGGCTCAGGTCCCCTGGACAGGTCGTTACCCCGGCCCCGGGTCACCGGGTCATGTCGGGTCGCTGTCCCGGGTACCAGTGTCAGGTGACCACCCCGGCCCCGGGAGACGGAGTCATACCGGGTCCCCGGCCCGGGTCCCCGGGTCAAGTGGTTACCCTGGCCCCAGGTCACCGAGTCAGGTCGGGACCCCGGACCCAGGTCCCCGGGTCGTATCGGGTCGCTGCCCCGGGTACCAGTGTCGGGTGACATCCCCGGCCCCAGGTCCCCGGGTCACGTGGGGTCCCCGGCCCAGGTCACCGGGTCAGGTCGGGACCCCGGACCCAGGTCGGGTCATGTCATGTCCCATGCCCGGGTCCCCGGGTTGGATTTTTACCCAGGCCCCGGGTCACAGGGTCATGTCGTCTCAACGGCCTGGGTACAAGGGTCTGGTGACCACCCCGACCCCAGGTCCCCGGGTCATGACGGGACACCGGACCAGGTCCCCGAGTCCGGTCGACACCACAGCCCCAGGTCACCGGGTCAGGTCGGCACCCCGGAACCAGGTCCCCGGGTCCTGTCGGGTCCCCGGCTCAGGTCCCCTGGACAGGTCGTTACCCCGGCCCCGGGTCACCGGGTCATGTCGGGTCGCTGTCCCGGGTACCAGTGTCAGGTGACCACCCCGGCCCCGGGAGACGGAGTCATACCGGGTCCCCGGCCCGGGTCCCCGGGTCAGGTGGTTACCCTGGCCCCAGGTCACCGGGTCAGGTCGGGACCCCGGACCCAGGTCCCCGGGTCGTATCGGGTCTCTGCCCCGGGTACCAGTGTCGGGTGACATCCCCGGCCCCAGGTCCCCGGGTCACGTGGGGTCCCCGGCCCAGGTCACCGGGTCAGGTCGGGACCCCGGACCCAGGTCGGGTCATGTCACGTCCCATGCCCGGGTCCCCGGGTTGGATTTTTACCCAGGCTCCGGGTCACAGGGTCATGTCGGCTCAACGGCCTGGGTACAACGGTCTGGTGACCACCCCGACCCCAGGTCCCCGGGTCATGACGGGACACCGGACCAGGTCCCCGAGTCCGGTCGACACCACAGCCCCAGGTCACCGGGTCACGTGGGGTCCCCGGCCCGGGTCCCCAGGTCACGTGGGGACCCCGGCCCCAGGTGACCGGGTCACGTGGGAACCCGGGCCCCAGGTAACCGGGTCACGTAGAGACACCGGCACCAGGACCCCGGGTCACGTGGGGACCCCGGCCCCAGGTGACCGGGTCACGTGGGGACCCCGGCCCCAGGTGACCGGGTCACGTGGGGACCCCGGCCCCAGGTCACTGGGTCACGTGGGGACACCGGCACCAGGACCCCGGGTCAAGTGGGGACCCCGGCCCCAGGTGACCGGGTCACGTGATGTCCCCGGCCCGGGTCCCCGGGTCACGTGGGGACCCCGGCCCCAGGTCACCGGGTCACGTGGGGACCCCGGCCTCAGGTCACCGGGTCACGTGGGGACCCCGGCACCAGGACCCCGGGTCACGTGGGGACACCGGCCTCAGGACCCCGGGTCACGTGGGGACCCCGGCCCCAGGTCACCGGGTCACGTGGGGACACCGGCACCAGGACCCTGGGTCACGTGGGGACCCCGGCCCCAGGTCACCGGGTCACGTGGGGACACCGGCCCCAGGTCACCGGGTCACGTGGGGACCCCGGCCCCAGGTCACCGGGTCACGTGGGGACACCGGCACCAGGACCCCGGGTCACGTGGGGACCCCGGCCCGGATCCCCGGGTCACGTGGGGACCCCGGCACCAGGACCCCGGGTCACGTGGGGACCCCGGCCCCAGGTCACCGGGTCACGTGATGTCCCCGGCCCGGGTCACCGGGTCACGTGGGGACCCCGGCCCCAGGTCACCGGGTCACGTGGGGTCCCCGGCCCGGGTCCCCGGGTCACGTGGGGACCCCGGCACCAGGACCCCGGGTCACGTGGGGACCCCGGCCCCAGGTCACCGGGTCACGTGGGGACACCGGCCTCAGGTCACCGGGTCACGTGGGGACCCCGGCTCGGGTCCCCGGGTCACGTGGGGACCCCGGCACCAGGACCCGGGGTCACGTGGGGACCCCGGCCCGGGTCCCCGGGTCACGTGGGAACCCAGGCACCAGGACCCCGGGTCACGTGGGGACCCCGGCCCCAGGTCACCGGGTCACGTGGGGACCCCGACACCAGGACCCCGGGTCACGTGGGGACCCCGGCCCCAGGTGACCGGGTCACGTGGGGATCCCGGCCCCAGGTCGGGTCATGTCACGTCCCATGCCCGGGTCCCCGGGTTGGATTTTTACCCAGGCCCCGGGTCACAGGGTCATGTCGGCTCAACGGCCTGGGTACAACGGTCTGGTGACCACCCCGACCCCAGGTCCCCGGGTCATGACGGGACACCGGACCAGGTCCCCGAGTCCGGTCGACACCACAGCCCCAGGTCACCGGGTCAGGTCGGCACCCCGGAACCAGGTCCCCGGGTCCTGTCGGGTCCCCGGCCCAGGTCCCCTGGACAGGTCGTTACCCCGGCCCCGGGTCACCGGGTCATGTCGGGTCGCTGTCCCGGGTACCAGTGTCAGGTGACCACCCCGGCCCCGGGAGACGGAGTCATACCGGGTCCCCGGCCCGGGTCCCCGGGTCAGGTGGTTACCCTGGCCCCAGGTCACCGGGTCAGGTCGGGACCCCGGACCCAGGTCCCCGGGTCGTATCGGGTCGCTGCCCCGGGTACCAGTGTCGGGTGACATCCCCTGCCCCAGGTCCCCGGGTCACGTGGGGTCCCCGGCCCGGGTCGCCGGGTTGCATCGGGACACCAGCGAAGGATCACCGGGTCCTGTCGGGTCCCCGGCCCGGGTCCCCTGGACAGGTCGTTAACCCGGCCCCGGGTCCCCGGGTTGGATTTTTACCCAGGCCCCGGGTCGGATTTTTACTCAGGCCCCGGGTCACAGGGTCATGTCGGGTCAACGGCCTGGGTACAACGGTCTGGTGACCACTCCGACCCCAGGTCCCCGGGTCATGACGGGACACCGGACCAGGTCCCCGAGTCCGGTCGACACCACAGCCCCAGGTCACCGGGTCAGGTCGGCACCCCGGAACCAGGTCACCGGGTCCTGTCGGGTCCCCGGCCCAGGTCCCCTGGACAGGTCGTTACCCCGGCCCCGGGTCACCGGGTCATGTCGGGTCGCTGTCCCGGGTAGCAGTGTCAGGTGACCACCCCGGCCCCGGGAGACGGAGTCATACCGGGTCCCCGGCCCGAGTCCCCGGGTCAGGTGGTTACCCTGGCCCAAGGTCACCGGGTCAGGTCGGGACCCCGGACCCAGGTCGGGTCATGTCATGTCCCATGCCCGGGTCCCCGGGTTGGATTTTTACCCAGGCCCCGGGTCACAGGGTCATGTCGGCTCAACGGCCTGGGTACAACGGTCTGGTGACCACCCCGACCCCAGGTCCCCGGGTCATGACGGGACACCGGACCAGGTCCCCGAGTCCGGTCGACACCACAGCCCCAGGTCACCGGGTCAGGTCGGCACCCCGGAACCAGGTCACCGGGTCCTGTCGGGTCCCCGGCCCAGGTCCCCTGGACAGGTCGTTACCCCGGCCCCGGGTCACCGGGTCATGTCGGGTCGCTGTCCCGGGTACCAGTGTCAGGTGACCACCCCGGCCCCGGGCGACAGAGTCATACCGAGTCCCCGGCCCGGGTCCCCGGGTCAGGTGGTTACCCTGGCCCCAGGTCACCGGGTCAGGTCGGGACCCCGGACCCAGGTCCCCGGGTCGTATCGGGTCGCTGCCCCGGGTACCAGTGTCGGGTGACATCCCCGGCCCCAGGTCCCCGGGTCACGTGGGGTCCCCGGCCCGGGTCCCCAGGTCACGTGGGGACCCCGGCCCCAGGTGACCGGGTCACGTGGGGACCCGGGCCCCAGGTGACTGGGTCACGTGGGGACACCGGCACCAGGACCCCGGGTCACGTGGGGACCCTGGCCCCAGGTGACCAGGTCACGAAGGGACCCCGGCCCCAGGTGACCGGGTCACGTGGGGACACCGGCACCAGGACCCTGGGTCACGTGGGGACCCCGGCCCGGGTCCCCGGGTCACGTGGGGACCCCGGCCCCAGGTCACCGGGTCACGTGGGGACCCCGGCCCCAGGTCTACGGGTCACGTGGGGACACCGGCACCAGGACCCCGGGTCACGTGGGGACCCCGGCCCGGGTCCCCGGGTCACGTGGGGACCCCGGCACCAGGACCCCGGGTCACGTGGAGACCCCGGCCCAGGTGACCGGGTCACGTGATGTCCCCGGCCCGGGTCCCCGGGTCACGTGGGGACCCCGGCCGTAGGTCACCGGGTCACGTGGGGTCCCTGGCCCGGGTCCCCGGGTCACGTGGGGACACCGGCACCAGGACTCCGGGTCACGTGGGGACCCCGGCCCCAGGTGACCGGGTCACGTGATGTCCCCGGCCCGGGTCCCCGGGTCACGTGGGGACCCCGGCCCCAGGTCACCGGGTCACGTGGGGTCCCCGGCCCGGGTCCCCGGGTCACGTGGGGACACCGGCACCAGGACCCCGGGTCACGTGGGGACCCCGGCCCGGGTCCCCGGGTCACGTGGGAACCCAGGCACCAGGACCCCGGGTCACGTGGGGACCCCGGCCCCAGGTCACCGGGTCACGTGGGGACCCCGACACCAGGACCCCGGGTCACGTGGGGACCCCGGCCCCAGGTGACCGGGTCACGTGGGGATCCCGGCCCCAGGTGACCGGGTCACGTGATGTCCCCGGCCCGGGTCCCCGGGTCACGTGGGGACCCCGGCCCCAGGACCCCAGGTCACGTGGGGACCCTCGCCCCAGGTCACCGGGTCACGTGGGGACCCCGGCCCGGGTCCTCGGGTCACGTGGGGACCCCGGCACCAGGACCCCGGGTCAAGTGGGGACCCCGGCCCCAAGTCAGCGGGTCACGTGGGGACCCCGGCACCAGGACCCCGGGTCACGTGGGGACCCCGGCCCGGGTCCCCGGGTCACGTGGGGTCCCCGGCACCAGGACCCCGGGTCACGTGGGGACCCCGGCCCCAGGTCACCGGGTCACGTGGGGACCCCGGCCCCAGGTCACCGGGTCACGTGGGGACACCGGCACCAGGACCCTGGGTCACGTGGGGACCCCGGCCCGGGTGACCGGGTCACGTGATGTCCCCGGCCCGGGTCCACGGGTCACGTGGGGACCCCGGCCGTAGGTCACCGGGTCACGTGGGGTCCCCGGCCCGGGTCCCCGGGTCACGTGGGGACACCGGCACCAGGACTCCGGGTCACGTGGGGACCCCGGCCCCAGGTCACCGGGTCACGTGATGTCCCCGGCCCGGGTCCCCGGGTCACGTGGGGACCCCGGCCCCAGGTCACCGGGTCACGTGGGGTCCCCGGCCCGGGTCCCCGGGTCACGTGGGGACACCGGCACCAGGACCCCGGGTCACGTGGGGACCCCGGCCCGGGTCCCCGGGTCACGTGGGAACCCAGGCACCAGGACCCCGGGTCACGTGGGGACCCCGGCCCCAGGTCACCGGGTCACGTGGGGACCCCGACACCAGGACCCCGGGTCACGTGGGGACCCCGGCCCCAGGTGACCGGGTCACGTGGGGATCCCGGCCCCAGGTGACCGGGTCACGTGATGTCCCCGGCCCGGGTCCCCGGGTCACGTGGGGACCCCAGCACCAGGACCCCGGGTCACGTGGGGACCCCGGCCCCAGGTGACCGGGTCACGTGATGTCCCCGGCCCGGGTCCCCGGGTCACGTGGGGACCCCGGCCCCAGGTCACCGGGTCACGTGGGGTCCCCGGCCCGGGTCCCCGGGTCACTTGGGGACCCCGGCACCAGGACCCCGGGTCACGTGGGGACCCTCGCCCCAGGTCACCGGGTCACGTGGGGACCCCGGCCCGGTTCCCCGGGTCACGTGGGGACCCCGGCACCAGGACCCCGGGTCAAGTGGGGACCCCGGCCCCAAGTCAGCGGGTCACGTGGGGACCCCGGCACCAGGACCCCGGGTCACGTGGGGACCCCGGCCCGGGTCCCCGGGTCACGTGGGGTCCCCGGCACCAGGACCCCGGGTCACGTGGGGACACCGGCCCCAGGTCAGCGGGTCAGGTCGGGACCCCGGACCCAGGTCGGGTCATGTCATGTCCCATGCCCGGGTCCCCGGGTTGGATTTTTACCCAGGCACCGGGTCACAGGGTCATGTCGGGTCAACGGCCTGGGTACAACGGTCTGGTGACCACCCCGACCCCAGGTCCCCGGGTCATGACGGGACACCGGACCAGGTCCCCGAGTCCGGTCGACACCACAGCCCCAGGTCACCGGGTCAGGTCGGCACCCCGGAACCAGGTCACCGGGTCCTGTCGGGTCCCCGGCCCAGGTCCCCTGGACAGGTCGTTACCCCGGCCCCGGGTCACCGGGTCATGTCGGGTCGCTGTCCCGGGTAGCAGTGTCAGGTGACCACCCCGGCCCCGGGAGACGGAGTCATACCGGGTCCCCGGCCCGGGTCCCCGGGTCAAGTGGTTACCCTGGCCCCAGGTCACCGGGTCAGGTCGGGACCCCGGACCCAGGTCCCCGGGTCGTATCGGGTCGCTGCCCCGGGTACCAGTGTCGGGTGACATCCCCGGCCCCAGGTCCCCGGGTCACGTGGGGTCCCCGGCCCAGGTCACCGGGTCAGGTCGGGACCCCGGACCCAGGTCGGGTCATGTCACGTCCCATGCCCGGGTCCCCGGGTTGGATTTTTACCCAGGCTCCGGGTCACAGGGTCATGTCGGGTCAACGGCCTGGGTACAACGGTCTGGTGACCACCCCTACCCCAGGTCCCCGGGTCATGACGGGACACCGGACCAGGTCCCCGAGTCCGGTCGACACCACAGCCCCAGGTCACCGGGTCAGGTCGGCACCTCGGAACCAGGTCCCCGGGTCCTGTCGGGTCCCCGGCCCAGGTCCCCTGGACAGGTCGTTACCCCGGCCCCGGGTCACCGGGTCATGTCGGGTCGCTGTCCCGGGTAGCAGTGTCAGGTGACCACCCCGGCCCCGGGAGACGGAGTCATACCGAGTCCCCGGCCAGGGTCCCCGGGTCAGGTGGTTACCCTGGCCCGAGGTCACCGGGTCAGGTCGGGACCCCGGACCCAGGTCCCCGGGTCGTATCGGGTCGCTGCCCCGGGTACCAGTGTCGGGTGACATCCCCGGCCCCAGGTCCCCGGGTCACGTGGGGTCCCCGGCCCGGGTCCCCAGGTCACGTGGGGACCCCGGCCCCAGGTGACCGGGTCACGTGGGAACCCGGGCCCCAGGTAACCGGGTCACGTAGAGACACCGGCACCAGGACCCCGGGTCACGTGGGGACCCCGGCCCCAGGTGACCGGGTCACGTGGGGACCCCGGCCCCAGGTGACCGGGTCACGTGATGTCCCCGGCCCGGGTCCCCGGGTCACGTGGGGACCCCGGCCCCAGGTCACCGGGTCACGTGGGGACCCCGGACCCAGGTGACCGGGTCACGTGGGGACACTGGCACCAGGACCCTGGGTCACGTGGGGACCCCGGCCCGGGTCCCCGGGTCACGTGGGGACCCCGGCCCCAGGTCACTGGGTCACGTGGGGACACCGGCACCAGGACCCCGGGTCACGTGGGGACCCCGGCCCCAGGTGACCGGGTCACGTGGGGACCCGGGCCCCAGGTGACTGGGTCACGTGGGGACACCGGCACCAGGACCCCGGGTCACGTGGGGACCCTGGCCCCAGGTGACCAGGTCACGAAGGGACCCCGGCCCCAGGTGACCGGGTCACGTGGGGACACCGGCACCAGGACCCTGGGTCACGTGGGGACCCCGGCCCGGGTCCCCGGGTCACGTGGGGACCCCGGCCCCAGGTCACCGGGTCACGTGGGGACCCCGGCACCAGGACCCCGGGTCACGTGGGGACCCCGGCCCGGGTCCCCGGGTCACGTGGGGACCCCGGCACCAGGACCCCGGGTCACGTGGAGACCCCGGCCCAGGTGACCGGGTCACGTGATGTCCCCGGCCCGGGTCCCCGGGTCACGTGGGGACCCCGGCCGTAGGTCACAGGGTCACGTGGGGTCCCTGGCCCGGGTCTCCGGGTCACGTGGGGACACCGGCACCAGGACTCCGGGTCACGTGGGGACCCCGGCCCCAGGTGACCGGGTCACGTGGGGACCCCGGCCCCAGGTCACCGGGTCACGTGGGGACCCCGGCCCCAGGTGACCGGGTCACGTGGGGACCCCGGCCCCAGGTCACCGGGTCACGTGGGGTCCCTGGCCCGGGTCCCCGGGTCACGTGGGGACACCGGCACCAGGACTCCGGGTCACGTGGGGACCCCGGCCCCAGGTGACCGGGTCACGTGATGTCCCCGGCCCGGGTCCCCGGGTCACGTGGGGACCCCGGCCCCAGGTCACCGGGTCACGTGGGGTCCCCGGCCCGGGTCCCCGGGTCACTTGGGGACCCCGGCACCAGGACCCCGGGTCACGTGGGGACCCTCGCCCCAGGTCACCGGGTCACGTGGGGACCCCGGCCCGGGTCCTCGGGTCACGTGGGGACCCCGGCACCAGGACCCCGGGTCAAGTGGGGACCCCGGCCCCAAGTCAGCGGGTCACGTGGGGACCCCGGCACCAGGACCCCGGGTCACGTGGGGACCCCGGCCCGGGTCCCCGGGTCACGTGGGGTCCCCGGCACCAGGACCCCGGGTCACGTGGGGACCCCGGCCCCAGGTGACCGGGTCACGTGATGTCCCCGGCCCGGGTCCCCGGGTCACGTGGGGACCCCGGCCCCAGGTCACCGGGTCACGTGGGGTCCCCGGCCCGGTTCCCCGGGTCACGTGGGGACCCCGGCACCAGGACCCCGGGTCACGTGGGGACCCCGGCCTCAGGTCACCGGGTCACGTGGGGACCCCGGCTCGGGTCCCCGGGTCACATGGGGACCCCGGCACCAGGACCCCGGGTCACGTGGGGACACCGGCCCCAGGTCAGCGGGTCAGGTCGGGACCCCGGACCCAGGTCGGGTCATGTCATGTCCCATGCCCGGGTCCCCGGATTGGATTTTTACCCAGGCCCCGGGTCACAGGGTCATGTCGGGTCAACGGCCTGGGTACAACGGTCTGGTGACCACCCCGACCCCAGGTCCCCGGGTCATGACGGGACACCGGACCAGGTCCCCGAGTCCGGTCGACACCACAGCCCCAGGTCACCGGGTCAGGTCGGCACCCCGGAACCAGGTCACCGGGTCCTGTCGGGTCCCCGGCCCAGGTCCCCTGGACAGGTCGTTACCCCGGCCCCGGGTCACCGGGTCATGTCGGGTCGCTGTCCCGGGTAGCAGTGTCAGGTGACCACCCCGGCCCCGGGAGACGGAGTCATACCGAGTCCCCGGCCAGGGTCCCCGGGTCAGGTGGTTACCCTGGCCCGAGGTCACCGGGTCAGGTCGGGACCCCGGACCCAGGTCCCCGGGTCGTATCGGGTCGCTGCCCCGGGTACCAGTGTCGGGTGACATCCCCGGCCCCAGGTCCCCGGGTCACGTGGGGTCCCCGGCCCGGGTCCCCAGGTCACGTGGGGACCCCGGCCCCAGGTCACCGGGTCACGTGGGAACCCGGGCCCCAGGTAACCGGGTCACGTAGAGACACCGGCACCAGGACCCCGGGTCACGTGGGGACCCCGGCCCCAGGTGACCGGGTCACGTGGGGACCCCGGCCCCAGGTGACCGGGTCACGTGATGTCCCCGGCCCGGGTCCCCGGGTCACGTGGGGATCCCGGCCCCAGGTCACCGGGTCACGTGGGGACCCCGGACCCAGGTCACCGGGTCACGTGGGGACACTGGCACCAGGACCCTGGGTCACGTGGGGACCCCGGCCCGGGTCCCCGGGTCACGTGGGGACCCCGGCCCCAGGTCACTGGGTCACGTGGGGACACCGGCACCAGGACCCCGGGTCACGTGGGGACCCCGGCCCCAGGTGACCGGGTCACGTGATGTCCCCGGCCCGGGTCCCCGGGTCACGTGGAGACCCCGGCCCCAGGTCACCGGGTCACGTGGGGACACTGGCACCAGGACCCTGGGTCACGTGGGGACCCCGGCCCCAGGTCACCGGGTCACGTGGGGACACCGGCCCCAGGTCACCGGGTCACGTGGGGACCCCGGCCCCAGGTCACCGGGTCACGTGGGGACACCGGCACCAAGACCCCGGGTCACGTGGGGACCCCGGCCCGGATCCCCGGGTCACGTGGGGACCCCGGCACCAGGACCCCGGGTCACGTGGGGACCCCGGCACCAGGTCACCGGGTCACGTGATGTCCCCGGCCCGGGTCACCGGGTCACGTGGGGACCCCGGCCCCAGGTCACCGGGTCACGTGGGGTCCCCGGGTCACGTGGGGACCCCGGCACCAGGACCCCGGGTCACGTGGGGACCCCGGCCCCAGGTCACCAGGTCACGTTGGGACACCGGCCTCAGGTCACCGGGTCACGTGGGGACCCCGGCTCGGGTCCCCGGGTCACGTGGGGACCCCGGCACCAGGACCCGGGGTCACGTGGGGACCCCGGCCCGGGTCCCCGGGTCACGTGGGAACCCAGGCACCAGGACCCCGGGTCACGTGGGGACCCCGGCCCCAGGTCACCGGGTCACGTGGGGACCCCGACACCAGGACCCCGGGTCACGTGGGGACCCCGGCCCCAGGTGACCGGGTCACGTGGGGATCCCGGCCCCAGGTGACCGGGTCACGTGATGTCCCCGGCCCGGGTCCCCGGGTCACGTGGGGACCCCGGCCCCAGGTCACCGGGTCACGTGGGGTCCCCGGCCCGGGTCACCGGGTCACTTGGGGACCCCGGCACCAGGACCCCGGGTCACGTGGGGACCCTCGCCCCAGGTCACCGGGTCACGTGGGGACCCCGGCCCGGGTCCTCGGGTCACGTGGGGACCCCGGCACCAGGACCCCGGGTCAAGTGGGGACCCCGGCCCCAAGTCAGCGGGTCACGTGGGGACCCCGGGAACAGGACCCCGGGTCACGTGGGGACCCCGGCCCGGGTCCCCGGGTCACGTGGGGTCCCCGGCACCAGGACCCCGGGTCACGTGGGGACCCCGGCCCCAGGTGACCGGGTCACGTGATGTCCCCGGCCCGGGTCCCCGGGTGACGTGGGGACCCCGGCCCCAGGTCACCGGGTCACGTGGGGTCCCCGGCCCGGGTCCCCGGGTCACGTGGGGACCCCGGCACCAGGACCCCGGGTCACGTGGGGACCCCGGCCCCAGGACCCCGGGTCACGTGGGGACCCCGGCCTCAGGTCACCGGGTCACGTGGGGACCCCGGCTCGGGTCCCCGGGTCACGTGGGGACCCCGGCACCAGGACCCCGGGTCACGTGGGGACACCGGCCCCAGGTCAGCGGGTCAGGTCGGGACCCCGGACCCAGGTCGGGTCATGTCATGTCCCATGCCCGGGTCCCCGGGTTGGATTTTTACCCAGGCCCCGGGTCACAGGGTCATGTCGGGTCAACGGCCTGGGTACAACGGTCTGGTGACCACCACGACCCCAGGTCCCCGGGTCATGACGGGACACCGGACCAGGTCCCCGAGTCCGGTCGACACCACAGCCCCAGGTCACCGGGTCAGGTCGGCACCCCGGAACCAGGTCACCGGGTCCTGTCGGGTCCCCGGCCCAGGTCCCCTGGACAGGTCGTTACCCCGGCCCCGGGTCACCGGGTCATGTCGGGTCGCTGTCCCGGGTAGCAGTGTCAGGTGACCACCCCGGCCCCGGGAGACGGAGTCATACCGGGTCCCCGGCCCGGGTCCCCGGGTCAGGTGGTTACCCCGGACCCAGGTCCCCGGGTCGTATCGGGTCGCTGCCCCGGGTACCAGTGTCGGGTGACATCCCCGGCCCCAGGTCCCCGGGTCACGTGATGTCCCCGGCCCGGGTCCCCGGGTCACGTGGGGACCCCGGCCCCAGGTGACCGGGTCACGTGGGGACACTGGCACCAGGACCCTGGGTCACGTGGGGACCCCGGCCCGGGTCCCCGGGTCACGTGGGGACCCCGGCCCCAGGTCACTGGGTCACGTGGGGACACCGGCACCAGGACCCCGGGTCACGTGGGGACCCCGGCCCCAGGTGACCGGGTCACGTGATGTCCCCGGCCCGGGTCCCCGGGTCACGTGGGGACCCCGGCCCCAGGTCACCGGGTCACGTGGGGACCCCGGCCTCAGGTCACCGGGTCACGTGGGGACCCCGGCACCAGGACCCCGGGTCACGTGGGGACACCGGCCTCAGGACCCCGGGTCACGTGGGGACCCCGGCCCCAGGTCACCGGGTCAAGTGGGGACACCGGCACCAGGACCCTGGGTCACGTGGGGACCCCGGCCCCAGGTCACCGGGTCACGTGGGGACACCGGCCCCAGGTCACCGGGTCACGTGGGGACCCCGGCACCAGGTCACCGGGTCACGTGGGGACACCGGCACCAGGACCCCGGGTCACGTGGGGACCCCGGCCCGGATCCCCGGGTCACGTGGGGACCCCGGCACCAGGACCCCGGGTCACGTGGGGACCCCGGCCCCAGGTCACCGGGTCACGTGATGTCCCCGGCCCGGGTCCCCGGGTCACGTGGGGACCCCGGCCCCAGGTCACCGGGTCACGTGGGGACCCCGGCCTCAGGTCACCGGGTCACGTGGGGACCCCGGCTCGGGTGACCGGGTCACGTGATGTCCCCGGCCCGGGTCGCCGGGTCACGTGGGGACCCCGGCCGTAGGTCACCGGGTCACGTGGGGTCCCCGGCCCGGGTCCCCGGGTCACGTGGGGACACCGGCACCAGGACTCCGGGTCACGTGGGGACCCCGGCCCCAGGTGACCGGGTCACGTGATGTCCCCGGCCCGGGTCCCCGGGTCACGTGGGGACCCCGGCCCCAGGTCACCGGGTCACGTGGGGTCCCCTTCCCGGGTCCCCGGGTCACGTGGGGACACCGGCACCAGGACCCCGGGTCACGTGGGGACCCCGGCCCGGGTCCCCGGGTCACGTGGGAACCCAGGCACCAGGACCCCGGGTCACGTGGGGACCCCGGCCCCAGGTCACCGGGTCACGTGGGGACCCCGACACCAGGACCCCGGGTCACGTGGGGACCCCGGCCCCAGGTGACCGGGTCACGTGGGGATCCCGGCCCCAGGTGACCGGGTCACGTGATGTCCCCGGCCCGGGTCCCCGGGTCACGTGGGGACCCCAGCACCAGGACCCCGGGTCACGTGGGGACCCCGGCCCCAGGTGACCGGGTCACGTGATGTCCCCGGCCCGGGTCCCCGGGTCACGTGGGGACCCCAGCCCCAGGTCACCGGGTCACGTGGGGTCCCCGGCCCGGGTCCTCGGGTCACGTGGGGACCCCGGCACCAGGACCCCGGGTCAAGTGGGGACCCCGGCCCCAAGTCAGCGGGTCACGTGGGGACCCCGGCACCAGGACCCCGGGTCACGTGGGGACCCCGGCCCGGGTCCCCGGGTCACGTGGGGTCCCCGGCACCAGGACCCCGGGTCACGTGGGGACCCCGGCCCCAGGTGACCGGGTCACGTGATGTCCCCGGCCCGGGTCCCCGGGTCACGTGGGGACCCCGGCCCCAGGTCACCGGGTCACGTGGGGTCCCCGGCCCGGTTCCCCGGGTCACGTGGGGACCCCGGCACCAGGACCCCGGGTCACGTGGGGACCCCGGCCCCAGGACCCCGGGTCACGTGGGGACCCCGGCCTCAGGTCACCGGGTCACGTGGGGACCCCGGCTCGGGTCCCCGGGTCACGTGGGGACCCCGGCACCAGGACCCCGGGTCACGTGGGGACACCGGCCCCAGGTCAGCGGGTCAGGTCGGGACCCCGGACCCAGGTCGGGTCATGTCATGTCCCATGCCCGGGTCCCCGGGTTGGATTTTTACCCAGGCCCCGGGTCACAGGGTCATGTCGGGTCAACGGCCTGGGTACAACGGTCTGGTGACCACCCCGACCCCAGGTCCCCGGGTCATGACGGGACACTGGACCAGGTCCCCGAGTCCGGTCGACACCACAGCCCCAGGTCACCGGGTCAGGTCGGCACCCCGGAACCAGGTCACCGGGTCCTGTCGGGTCCCCGGCCCAGGTCCCCTGGACAGGTCGTTACCCCGGCCCCGGGTCACCGGGTCATGTTGGGTCGCTGTCCCGGGTAGCAGTGTCAGGTGACCACCCCGGCCCCGGGAGACGGAGTCATACCGGGTCCCCGGCCCGGGTCCCCGGGTCAAGTGGTTACCCTGGCCCCAGGTCACCGGGTCAGGTCGGGACCCCGGACCCAGGTCCCCGGGTCGTATCGGGTCGCTGCCCCGGGTACCAGTGTCGGGTGACATCCCCGGCCCCAGGTCCCCGGGTCACGTGGGGTCCCCGTCCCGGGTCCCCAGGTCACGTGGGGACCCCGGCCCCAGGTGACCGGGTCACGTGGGAACCCGGGCCCCAGGTAACCGGGTCACGTAGAGACACCGGCACCAGGACCCCGGGTCACGTGGGGACCCCGGCCCCAGGTGACCGGGTCACGTGGGGACCCCGGCCCCAGGTGACCGGGTCACGTGATGTCCCCGGCCCGGGTCCCCGGGTCACGTGGGGACCCCGGCCCCAGGTCACCGGGTCACGTGGGGACCCCGGACCCAGGTGACCGGGTCACGTGGGGACACTGGCACCAGGACCCTGGGTCACGTGGGGACCCCGGCCCGGGTCCCCGGGTCACGTGGGGACCCCGGCCCCAGGTCACTGGGTCACGTGGGGACACCGGCACCAGGACCCCGGGTCACGTGGGGACCCCGGCCCCAGGTGACCGGGTCACGTGATGTCCCCGGCCCGGGTCCCCGGGTCACGTGGGGACCCCGGCCCCAGGTCACCGGGTCACGTGGGGACCCCGGCCTCAGGTCACCGGGTCACGTGGGGACCCCGGCACCAGGACCCCGGGTCACGTGGGGACACCGGCCTCAGGACCCCGGGTCACGTGGGGACCCCGGCCCCAGGTCACCGGGTCACGTGGGGACACCGGCACCAGGACCCTGGGTCACGTGGGGACCCCGGCCCCAGGTCACCGGGTCACGTGGGGACACCGGCCCCAGGTCACCGGGTCACGTGGGGACCCCGGCCCCAGGTCACCGGGTCACGTGGGGACACCGGCACCAGGACCCCGGGTCACGTGGGGACCCCGGCCCGGATCCCCGGGTCACGTGGGGACCCCGGCACCAGGACCCCGGGTCACGTGGGGACCCCGGCCCCAGGTCACCGGGTCACGTGATGTCCCCGGCCCGGGTCACCGGGTCACGTGGGGACCCCGGCCCCAGGTCACCGGGTCACGTGGGGTCCCCGGCCCGGGTCCCCGGGTCACGTGGGGACCCCGGCCCCAGGTCACCGGGTCACGTGGGGACACCGGCCTCAGGTCACCGGGTCACGTGGGGACCCCAGCTCGGGTCCCCGGGTCACGTGGGGACCCCGGCACCAGGACCCGGGGTCACGTGGGGACCCCGGCCCGGGTCCCCGGGTCACGTGGGAACCCAGGCACCAGGACCCCGGGTCACGTGGGGACCCCGGCCCCAGGTCACCGGGTCACGTGGGGACCCCGACACCAGGACCCCGGGTCACGTGGGGACCCCGGCCCCAGGTGACCGGGTCACGTGGGGATCCCGGCCCCAGGTCGGGTCATGTCACGTCCCATGCCCGGGTCCCCGGGTTGGATTTTTACCCAGGCCCCGGGTCACAGGGTCATGTCGGCTCAACGGCCTGGGTACAACGGTCTGGTGACCAGCCCGACCCCAGGTCCCCGGGTCATGACGGGACACCGGACCAGGTCCCCGAGTCCGGTCGACACCACAGCCCCAGGTCACCGGGTCAGGTCGGCACCCCGGAACCAGGTCCCCGGGTCCTGTCGGGTCCCCGGCCCAGGTCCCCTGGACAGGTCGTTACCCCGGCCCCGGGTCACCGGGTCATGTCGGGTCGCTGTCCCGGGTACCAGTGTCAGGTGACCACCCCGGCCCCGGGAGACGGAGTCATACCGGGTCCCCGGCCCGGGTCCCCGGGTCAGGTGGTTACCCTGGCCCCAGGTCACCGGGTCAGGTCGGGACCCCGGACCCAGGTCCCCGGGTCGTATCGGGTCGCTGCCCCGGGTACCAGTGTCGGGTGACATCCCCTGCCCCAGGTCCCCGGGTCACGTGGGGTCCCCGGCCCGGGTCGCCGGGTTGCATCGGGACACCAGCGAAGGATCACCGGGTCCTGTCGGGTCCCCGGCCCGGGTCCCCTGGACAGGTCGTTAACCCGGCCCCGGGTCCCCGGGTTGGATTTTTACCCAGGCCCCGGGTCGGATTTTTACTCAGGCCCCGGGTCACAGGGTCATGTCGGGTCAACGGCCTGGGTACAACGGTCTGGTGACCACTCCGACCCCAGGTCCCCGGGTCATGACGGGACACCGGACCAGGTCCCCGAGTCCGGTCGACACCACAGCCCCAGGTCACCGGGTCAGGTCGGCACCCCGGAACCAGGTCACCGGGTCCTGTCGGGTCCCCGGCCCAGGTCCCCTGGACAGGTCGTTACCCCGGCCCCGGGTCACCGGGTCATGTCGGGTCGCTGTCCCGGGTAGCAGTGTCAGGTGACCACCCCGGCCCCGGGAGACGGAGTCATACCGGGTCCCCGGCCCGAGTCCCCGGGTCAGGTGGTTACCCTGGCCCAAGGTCACCGGGTCAGGTCGGGACCCCGGACCCAGGTCGGGTCATGTCATGTCCCATGCCCGGGTCCCCGGGTTGGATTTTTACCCAGGCCCCGGGTCACAGGGTCATGTCGGGTCAACGGCCTGGGTACAACGGTCTGGTGACCACCCCGACCCCAGGTCCCCGGGTCATGACGGGACACCGGACCAGGTCCCCGAGTCCGGTCGACACCACAGCCCCAGGTCACCGGGTCAGGTCGGCACCCCGGAACCAGGTCACCGGGTCCTGTCGGGTCCCCGGCCCAGGTCCCCTGGACAGGTCGTTACCCCGGCCCCGGGTCACCGGGTCATGTCGGGTCGCTGTCCCGGGTACCAGTGTCAGGTGACCACCCCGGCCCCGGGCGACAGAGTCATACCGAGTCCCCGGCCCGGGTCCCCGGGTCAGGTGGTTACCCTGGCCCCAGGTCACCGGGTCAGGTCGGGACCCCGGACCCAGGTCCCCGGGTCGTATCGGGTCGCTGCCCCGGGTACCAGTGTCGGGTGACATCCCCGGCCCCAGGTCCCCGGGTCACGTGGGGTCCCCGGCCCGGGTCCCCAGGTCACGTGGGGACCCCGGCCCCAGGTGACCGGGTCACGTGGGGACCCGGGCCCCAGGTGACTGGGTCACGTGGGGACACCGGCACCAGGACCCCGGGTCACGAGGGGACCCTGGCCCCAGGTGACCAGGTCACGAAGGGACCCCGGACCCAGGTGACCGGGTCACGTGGGGACACCGGCACCAGGACCCTGGGTCACGTGGGGACCCCGGCCCGGGTCCCCGGGTCACGTGGGGACCCCGGCCCCAGGTCACCGGGTCACGTGGGGACCCCGGCCCCAGGTCACCGGGTCACGTGGGGACCCCGGCCCCAGGTCTACGGGTCACGTGGGGACACCGGCACCAGGACCCCGGGTCACGTGGGGACCCCGGCCCGGGTCCCCGGGTCACGTGGGGACCCCGGCACCAGGTCACCGGGTCACGTGGAGACCCCGGCCCAGGTGACCGGGTCACGTGATGTCCCCGGCCCGGGTCCCCGGGTCACGTGGGGACCCCGGCCGTAGGTCACCGGGTCACGTGGGGTCCCTGGCCCGGGTCCCCGGGTCACGTGGGGACACCGGCACCAGGACTCCGGGTCACGTGGGGACCCCGGCCCCAGGTGACCGGGTCACGTGATGTCCCCGGCCCGGGTCCCCGGGTCACGTGGGGACCCCGGCCCCAGGTCACCGGGTCACGTGGGGTCCCCGGCCCGGGTCCCCGGGTCACGTGGGGACCCCGGCACCAGGACCCCGGGTCACGTGGGGACCCCGGCCCGGGTCCCCGGGTCACGTGGGAACCCAGGCACCAGGACCCCGGGTCACGTGGGGACCCCGGCCCCAGGTCACCGGGTCACGTGGGGACCCCGACACCAGGACCCCGGGTCACGTGGGGACCCCGGCCCCAGGTGACCGGGTCACGTGGGGATCCCGGCCCCAGGTGACCGGGTCACGTGATGTCCCCGGCCCGGGTCCCCGGGTCACGTGGGGACCCCAGCACCAGGACCCCGGGTCACGTGGGGACCCCGGCCCCAGGTGACCGGGTCACGTGATGTCCCCGGCCCGGGTCCCCGGGTCACGTGGGGACCCCGGCCCCAGGTCACCGGGTCACGTGGGGTCCCCGGCCCGGGTCCCCGGGTCACTTGGGGACCCCGGCACCAGGACCCCGGGTCACGTGGGGACCCTCGCCCCAGGTCACCGGATCACGTGGGGACCCCGGCCCGGGTCCTCGGGTCACGTGGGGACCCCGGCACCAGGACCCCGGGTCAAGTGGGGACCCCGGCCCCAAGTCAGCGGGTCACGTGGGGACCCCGGCACCAGGACCCCGGGTCACGCGGGGACCCCGGCCCGGGTCCCCGGGTCACGTGGGGTCCCCGGCACCAGGACCCCGGGTCACGTGGGGACCCCGGCCCCAGGTGACCGGGTCACGTGATGTCCCCGGCCCGGGTCCCCGGGTCACGTGGGGACCCCGGCCCCAGGTCACCGGGTCACGTGGGGTCCCCGGCCCGGGTCCCCGGGTCACGTGGGGACCCCGGCACCAGGACCCTGGGTCACGTGGGGACCCCGGCCTCAGGTCACCGGGTCACGTGGGGACCCCGGCCCCAGGTGACCGGGTCACGTGGGGACCCCGGCCCCAGGTCACCGGGTCACGTGGGGACCCCGGCCCCAGGTGACCGGGTCACGTGGGGACACCGGCACCAGGACCCTGGGTCACGTGGGGACCCCGGCCCGGGTGACCGGGTCACGTGATGTCCCCGGCCCGGGTCCCCAGGTCACGTGGGGACCCCGGCCGTAGGTCACCGGGTCACGTGGGGTCCCCGGCCCGGGTCCCCGGGTCACGTGGGGACACCGGCACCAGGACTCCGGGTCACGTGGGGACCCCGGCCCCAGGTGACCGGGTCACGTGATGTCCCCGGCCCGGGTCCCCGGGTCACGTGGGGACCCCGGCCCCAGGTCACCGGGTCACGTGGGGTCCCCGGCCCGGGTCCCCGGGTCACGTGGGGACACCGGCACCAGGACCCTGGGTCACGTGGGGACCCCGGCCCGGGTCCCCGGGTCACGTGGGAACCCAGGCACCAGGACCCCGGGTCACGTGGGGACCCCGGCCCCAGGTCACCGGGTCACGTGGGGACCCCGACACCAGGACCCCGGGTCACGTGGGGACCCCGGCCCCTGGTGACCGGGTCACGTGGGGATCCCGGCCCCAGGTGACCGGGTCACGTGATGTCCCCGGCCCGGGTCCCCGGGTCACGTGGGGACCCCAGCACCAGGACCCCGGGTCACGTGGGGACCCCGGCCCCAGGTGACCGGGTCACGTGATGTCCCCGGCCCGGGTCCCCGGGTCACGTGGGGACCCCGGCCCCAGGTCACCGGGTCACGTGGGGTCCCCGGCCCGGGTCCCCGGGTCACTTGGGGACCCCGGCACCAGGACCCCGGGTCACGTGGGGACCCTCGCCCCAGGTCACCGGGTCACGTGGGGACCCCGGCCCGGGTCCTCGGGTCACGTGGGGACCCCGGCACCAGGACCCCGGGTCAAGTGGGGACCCCGGTCCCAAGTCAGCGGGTCACGTGGGGACCCCGGCACCAGGACCCCGGGTCACGTGGGGACCCCGGCCCGGGTCCCCGGGTCACGTGGGGTCCCCGGCACCAGGACCCCGGGTCACGTGGGGACCCCGGCCCCAGGTGACCGGGTCACGTGATGTCCCCGGCCCGGGTCCCCGGGTCACGTGGGGACCCCGGCCCCAGGTCACCGGGTCACGTGGGGTCCCCGGCCCGGTTCCCCGGGTCACGTGGGGACCCCGGCACCAGGACCCCGGGTCACGTGGGGACCCCGGCACCAGGACCCCGGGTCACGTGGGGACCCCGGCCTCAGGTCACCGGGTCACGTGGGGACCCCGGCTCGGGTCCCCGGGTCACGTGGGGACCCCGGCACCAGGACCCCGGGTCACGTGGGGACACCGGCCCCAGGTCAGCGGGTCAGGTCGGGACCCCGGACCCAGGTCGGGTCATGTCATGTCCCATGCCCGGGTCCCCGGGTTGGATTTTTACCCAGGCCCCGGGTCACAGGGTCATGTCGGGTCAACGGCCTGGGTACAACGGTCTGGTGACCACCCCGACCCCAGGTCCCCGGGTCATGACGGGACACCGGACCAGGTCCCCGAGTCCGGTCGACACCACAGCCCCAGGTCACCGGGTCAGGTCGGCACCCCGGAACCAGGTCACCGGGTCCTGTCGGGTCCCCGGCCCAGGTCCCCTGGACAGGTCGTTACCCCGGCCCCGGGTCACCGGGTCATGTCGGGTCGCTGTCCCGGGTAGCAGTGTCAGGTGACCACCCCGGCCCCGGGAGACGGAGTCATACCGGGTCCCCGGCCCGGGTCCCCGGGTCAAGTGGTTACCCTGGCCCCAGGTCACCGGGTCAGGTCGGGACCCCGGACCCAGGTCCCCGGGTCGTATCGGGTCTCTGCCCCGGGTACCAGTGTCGGGTGACATCCCCGGCCCCAGGTCCCCGGGTCACGTGGGGTCCCCGGCCCAGGTCACCGGGTCAGGTCGGGACCCCGGACCCAGGTCGGGTCATGTCACGTCCCATGCCCGGGTCCCCGGGTTGGATTTTTACCCAGGCTCCGGGTCACAGGGTCATGTCGGGTCAACGGCCTGGGTACAACGGTCTGGTGACCACCCCTACCCCAGGTCCCCGGGTCATGACGGGACACCGGACCAGGTCCCCGAGTCCGGTCGACACCACAGCCCCAGGTCACCGGGTCAGGTCGGCACCCCGGAACCAGGTCCCCGGGTCCTGTCGGGTCCCCGGCCCAGGTCCCCTGGACAGGTCGTTACCCCGGCCCCGGGTCACCGGGTCATGTCGGGTCGCTGTCCCGGGTAGCAGTGTCAGGTGACCACCCCGGCCCCGGGAGACGGAGTCATACCGAGTCCCCGGCCAGGGTCCCCGGGTCAGGTGGTTACCCTGGCCCGAGGTCACCGGGTCAGGTCGGGACCCCGGACCCAGGTCCCCGGGTCGTATCGGGTCGCTGCCCCGGGTACCAGTGTCGGGTGACATCCCCGGCCCCAGGTCCCCGGGTCACGTGGGGTCCCCGGCCCGGGTCCCCAGGTCACGTGGGGACCCCGGCCCCAGGTGACCGGGTCACGTGGGAACCCGGGCCCCAGGTAACCGGGTCACGTAGAGACACCGGCACCAGGACCCCGGGTCACGTGGGGACCCCGGCCCCAGGTGACCGGGTCACGTGGGGACCCCGGCCCCAGGTCACCGGGTCACGTGATGTCCCCGGCCCGGGTCCCCGGGTCACGTGGGGACCCCGGCCCCAGGTCACCGGGTCACGTGGGGACCCCGGACCCAGGTGACCGGGTCACGTGGGGACACTGGCACCAGGACCCTGGGTCACGTGGGGACCCCGGCCCGGGTCCCCGGGTCACGTGGGGACCCCGGCCCCAGGTCACTGGGTCACGTGGGGACACCGGCACCAGGACCCCGGGTCACGTGGGGACCCCGGCCCCAGGTGACCGGGTCACGTGATGTCCCCGGCCCGGGTCCCCGGGTCACGTGGGGACCCCGGCCCCAGGTCACCGGGTCACGTGGGGTCCCCGGCCCGGGTCCCCGGGTCACTTGGGGACCCCGGCACCAGGACCCCGGGTCACGTGGGGACCCTCGCCCCAGGTCACCGGGTCACGTGGGGACCCCGGCCCGGGTCCTCGGGTCACGTGGGGACCCCGGCACCAGGACCCCGGGTCAAGTGGGGACCCCGGTCCCAAGTCAGCGGGTCACGTGGGGACCCCGGCACCAGGACCCCGGGTCACGTGGGGACCCCGGCCCGGGTCCCCGGGTCACGTGGGGTCCCCGGCACCAGGACCCCGGGTCACGTGGGGACCCCGGCCCCAGGTGACCGGGTCACGTGATGTCCCCGGCCCGGGTCCCCGGGTCACGTGGGGACCCCGGCCCCAGGTCACCGGGTCACGTGGGGTCCCCGGCCCGGTTCCCCGGGTCACGTGGGGACCCCGGCACCAGGACCCCGGGTCACGTGGGGACCCCGGCACCAGGACCCCGGGTCACGTGGGGACCCCGGCCTCAGGTCACCGGGTCACGTGGGGACCCCGGCTCGGGTCCCCGGGTCACGTGGGGACCCCGGCACCAGGACCCCGGGTCACGTGGGGACACCGGCCCCAGGTCAGCGGGTCAGGTCGGGACCCCGGACCCAGGTCGGGTCATGTCATGTCCCATGCCCGGGTCCCCGGGTTGGATTTTTACCCAGGCCCCGGGTCACAGGGTCATGTCGGGTCAACGGCCTGGGTACAACGGTCTGGTGACCACCCCGACCCCAGGTCCCCGGGTCATGACGGGACACCGGACCAGGTCCCCGAGTCCGGTCGACACCACAGCCCCAGGTCACCGGGTCAGGTCGGCACCCCGGAACCAGGTCACCGGGTCCTGTCGGGTCCCCGGCCCAGGTCCCCTGGACAGGTCGTTACCCCGGCCCCGGGTCACCGGGTCATGTCGGGTCGCTGTCCCGGGTAGCAGTGTCAGGTGACCACCCCGGCCCCGGGAGACGGAGTCATACCGGGTCCCCGGCCCGGGTCCCCGGGTCAAGTGGTTACCCTGGCCCCAGGTCACCGGGTCAGGTCGGGACCCCGGACCCAGGTCCCCGGGTCGTATCGGGTCTCTGCCCCGGGTACCAGTGTCGGGTGACATCCCCGGCCCCAGGTCCCCGGGTCACGTGGGGTCCCCGGCCCAGGTCACCGGGTCAGGTCGGGACCCCGGACCCAGGTCGGGTCATGTCACGTCCCATGCCCGGGTCCCCGGGTTGGATTTTTACCCAGGCTCCGGGTCACAGGGTCATGTCGGGTCAACGGCCTGGGTACAACGGTCTGGTGACCACCCCTACCCCAGGTCCCCGGGTCATGACGGGACACCGGACCAGGTCCCCGAGTCCGGTCGACACCACAGCCCCAGGTCACCGGGTCAGGTCGGCACCCCGGAACCAGGTCCCCGGGTCCTGTCGGGTCCCCGGCCCAGGTCCCCTGGACAGGTCGTTACCCCGGCCCCGGGTCACCGGGTCATGTCGGGTCGCTGTCCCGGGTAGCAGTGTCAGGTGACCACCCCGGCCCCGGGAGACGGAGTCATACCGAGTCCCCGGCCAGGGTCCCCGGGTCAGGTGGTTACCCTGGCCCGAGGTCACCGGGTCAGGTCGGGACCCCGGACCCAGGTCCCCGGGTCGTATCGGGTCGCTGCCCCGGGTACCAGTGTCGGGTGACATCCCCGGCCCCAGGTCCCCGGGTCACGTGGGGTCCCCGGCCCGGGTCCCCAGGTCACGTGGGGACCCCGGCCCCAGGTGACCGGGTCACGTGGGAACCCGGGCCCCAGGTAACCGGGTCACGTAGAGACACCGGCACCAGGACCCCGGGTCACGTGGGGACCCCGGCCCCAGGTGACCGGGTCACGTGGGGACCCCGGCCCCAGGTCACCGGGTCACGTGATGTCCCCGGCCCGGGTCCCCGGGTCACGTGGGGACCCCGGCCCCAGGTCACCGGGTCACGTGGGGACCCCGGACCCAGGTGACCGGGTCACGTGGGGACACTGGCACCAGGACCCTGGGTCACGTGGGGACCCCGGCCCGGGTCCCCGGGTCACGTGGGGACCCCGGCCCCAGGTCACTGGGTCACGTGGGGACACCGGCACCAGGACCCCGGGTCACGTGGGGACCCCGGCCCCAGGTGACCGGGTCACGTGATGTCCCCGGCCCGGGTCCCCGGGTCACGTGGGGACCCCGGCCCCAGGTCACCGGGTCACGTGGGGACCCCGGCCTCAGATCACCGGGTCACGTGGCGACCCCGGCACCAGGACCCCGGGTCACGTGGGGACACCGGCCTCAGGACCCCGGGTCACGTGGGGACCCCGGCCCCAGGTCACCGGGTCACGTGGGGACACCGGCACCAGGACCCTGGGTCACGTGGGGACCCCGGCCCCAGGTCACCGGGTCACGTGGGGACACCGGCCCCAGGTCACCGGGTCACGTGGGGACCCCGGCACCAGGTCACCGGGTCACGTGGGGACACCGGCACCAGGACCCCGGGTCACGTGGGGACCCCGGCCCGGATCCCCGGGTCACGTGGGGACCCCGGCACCAGGACCCCGGGTCACGTGGGGACCCCGGCCCCAGGTCACCGGGTCACGTGATGTCCCCGGCCCGGGTCCCCGGGTCACGTGGGGACCCCGGCCCCAGGTCACCGGGTCACGTGGGGACCCCGGCCTCAGGTCACCGGGTCACGTGGGGACCCCGGCTCGGGTCCCCGGGTCACGTGGGGACCCCGGCACCAGGACCCCGGGTCACGTGGGGACACCGGCCCCAGGTCAGCGGGTCAGGTCGGGACCCCGGACCCAGGTCGGGTCATGTCATGTCCCATGCCCGGGTCCCCGGGTTGGATTTTTACCCAGGCCCCGGGTCACAGGGTCATGTCGGGTCAACGGCCTGGGTACAACGGTCTGGTGACCACCCCGACCCCAGGTCCCCGGGTCATGACGGGACACCGGACCAGGTCCCCGAGTCCGGTCGACACCACAGCCCCAGGTCACCGGGTCAGGTCGGCACCCCGGAACCAGGTCCCCGGGTCCTGTCGGGTCCCCGGCCCAGGTCCCCTGGACAGGTCGTTACCCCGGCCCCGGGTCACCGGGTCATGTCGGGTCGCTGTCCCGGGTAGCAGTGTCAGGTGACCACCCCGGCCCCGGGAGACGGAGTCATACCGGGTCCCCGGCCCGGGTCCCCGGGTCAAGTGGTTACCCTGGCCCCAGGTCACCGGGTCAGGTCGGGACCCCGGACCCAGGTCCCCGGGTCGTATCGGGTCGCTGCCCCGGGTACCAGTGTCGGGTGACATCCCCGGCCCCAGGTCCCCGGGTCACGTGGGGTCCCCGGCCCGGGTCCCCAGGTCACGTGGGGACCCCGGCCCCAGGTGACCGGGTCACGTGGGGACCCGGGCCCCAGGTGACTGGGTCACGTGGGGACACCTGCACCAGGACCCCGGGTCACGTGGGGACCCTGGCCCCAGGTGACCAGGTCACGTGGGGACCCCGGCCCCAGGTCACCGGGTCACGTGGGGACCCCGGCCCCAGGTCACCGGGTCACGTGGGGACACCGGCACCAGGACCCTGGGTCACGTGGGGACCCCGGCCCGGGTCCCCGGGTCACGTGGGAACCCAGGCACCAGGACCCCGGGTCACGTGGAGACCCCGGCCCCAGGTCACCGGGTCACGTGGGGACCCCGGCCTCAGGTCACCGGGTCACGTGGGGACCCCGGCACCAGGACCCCGGGTCACATGGGGACCCCGGCCCCAGGTGACCGGGTCACGTGGGGACCCCGGCCCCAGGTGACCGGGTCACGTGGGGTCCCCTGGCCCGGGTCCCCGGGTCACGTGGGGACACCGGCAACAGGACCCCGGGTCACGTGGGGACCCCGGCCCGGGTCCCCGGGTCACGTGGGAACCCAGGCACCAGGACCCCGGGTCACGTGGAGACCCCGGCCCCAGGTCACCGGGTCACGTGGGGACCCCGGCCTCAGGTCACTGGGTCACGTGGGGACCCCGGCACCAGGACCCCGGGTCACATGGGGACCCCGGCCACAGGTGACCGGGTCACGTGGGGACACCGGCCCCAGGTGACCGGGTCACGTGATGTCCCCGGCCCGGGTCCCCGGGTCACGTGGGGACCCCGGCCCCAGGTCACCGGGTCACGTGGGGTCCCCGGCCCGGGTCCCCGGGTCACGTGGGGACCCCGGCACCAGGACCCCGGGTCACGTGGGGACCCCGGCCCCAGGTCACCGGGTCACGTGGGGACCCCGGCTCGGGTCCCCGGGTCACGTGGGGACCCCGGCACCAGGACCCCGGGTCACGTGGGGACACCGGCCCCAGGTCACCGGGTCACGTGGGGACCCCGGCCCCAGGTGACCGGGTCACGTGATGTCCCCGGCCCGGGTCCCCGGGTCACGTGGGGACCCCGGCCCCAGGTCACCGGGTCACGTGATGTCCCCGGCCCGGGTCCCCGGGTCACGTGGGGACCCCGGCCCCAGGACCCCGGGTCACGTGGGGACCCCGGCCCCAGGTCACCGGGTCACGTGGGGACACCGGCACCAGGACCCTGGGTCACGTGGGGACCCCGGCCCCAGGTCACCGGGTCACGTGGGGACACCGGCCCCAGGTCACCGGGTCACGTGGGGACACCGGCACCAGGACCCCGGGTCACGTGGAGACCCCGGCCCGGGTCCCCGGGTCACGTGGGGACCCCGGCACCAGGACCCCGGGTCACGTGGGGACCCCGGCCCCAGGTCACCGGGTCACGTGATGTCCCCGGCCCGGGTCCCCGGGTCACGTGGGGACCCCGGCCCCAGGTCACCGGGTCACGTGGGGACCCCGGCCCCAGGTGACCGGGTCACGTGATGTCCCCGGCCCGGGTCCCCGGGTCACGTGGGGACCCCGGCCCCAGGTCACCGGGTCACGTGGGGTCCCCGGCCCGGGTCCCCGGGTCACGTGGGGACCCCGGCACCAGGACCCCGGGTCACGTGGGGACCCCGGCCCCAGGTCACCGGGTCACGTGGGGACCCCGGCTCGGGTCCCCGGGTCACGTGGGGACCCCGGCACCAGGACCCCGGGTCACGTGGGGACACCGGCCCCAGGT
Organism: Somateria mollissima; assembly: GCA_951411735.1. NCBI lineage: Eukaryota > Metazoa > Chordata > Aves > Anseriformes > Anatidae > Somateria > Somateria mollissima. The sequence continues at coordinate 233,563 of CATOCB010000276.1, read as the reverse complement.
CAGCGGGTCAGGTCGGGACCCCGGACCCAGGTCGGGTCATGTCATGTCCCATGCCCGGGTCCCCGGGTTGGATTTTTACCCAGGCCCCGGGTCACAGGGTCATGTCGGGTCAACGGCCTGGGTACAACGGTCTGGTGACCACCCCGACCCCAGGTCCCCGGGTCATGACGGGACACCGGACCAGGTCCCCGAGTCCGGTCGACACCACAGCCCCAGGTCACCGGGTCAGGTCGGCACCCCGGAACCAGGTCCCCGGGTCCTGTCGGGTCCCCGGCCCAGGTCCCCTGGACAGGTCGTTACCCCGGCCCCGGGTCACCGGGTCATGTCGGGTCGCTGTCCCGGGTACCAGTGTCGGGTGACATCTCCGGCCCCAGGTCCCCGGGTCACGTGGGGTCCCCGGCCCAGGTCACCGGGTCAGGTCGGGACCCCGGACCCAGGTCGGGTCATGTCACGTCCCATGCCCGGGTCCCCGGGTTGGATTTTTACCCAGGCTCCGGGTCACAGGGTCATGTCGGGTCAACGGCCTGGGTACAACGGTCTGGTGACCACCCCGACCCCAGGTCCCCGGGTCATGACGGGACACCGGACCAGGTCCCCGAGTCCGGTCGACACCACAGCCCCAGGTCACCGGGTCAGGTCGGCACCCCGGAACCAGGTCCCCGGGTCCTGTCGGGTCCCCGGCCCAGGTCCCCTGGACAGGTCGTTACCCCGGCCCCGGGTCACCGGGTCATGTCGGGTCGCTGTCCCGGGTAGCAGTGTCAGGTGACCACCCCGGCCCCGGGAGACGGAGTCATACCGGGTCCCCGGCCCGGGTCCCCGGGTCAGGTGGTTACCCTGGACCCAGGTCACCGGGTCAGGTCGGGACCCCGGACCCAGGTCCCCGGGTCGTATCGGGTCGCTGCCCCGGGTACCAGTGTCGGGTGACATCCCCTGCCCCAGGTCCCCGGGTCACGTGGGGTCCCCGGCCCGGGTCCCCTGGTTGCATCGGGACACCAGCGAAGGATCACCGGGTCCTGTCGGGTCCCCGGCCCGGGTCCCCTGGACAGGTCGTTAACCCGGCCCCGGGTCCCCGGGTTGGATTTTTACCCAGGCCCCGGGTCGGATTTTTACTCAGGCCCCGGGTCACAGGGTCATGTCGGGTCAACGGCCTGGGTACAACGGTCTGGTGACCACTCCGACCCCAGGTCCCCGGGTCATGACGGGACACCGGACCAGGTCCCGGAGTCCGGTCGACACCACAGCCCCAGATCACCGGGTCAGGTCGGCACCCCGGAACCAGGTCACCGGGTCATGTCGGGTCCCCGGCCCAGGTCCCCTGGACAGGTCGTTTACCCCGGCCCCGGGTCACCGGGTCATGTCGGATCGCTGTCCCGGGTACCAGTGTCAGGTGACCACCCCGGCCCCGGGAGACGGAGTCATACCGGGTCCCCGGCCCGAGTCCCCGGGTCAGGTGGTTACCCTGGCCCAAGGTCACCGGGTCAGGTCGGGACCCCGGACCCAGGTCGGGTCATGTCACGTCCCATGCCCGGGTCCCCGGGTTGGATTTTTACCCAGGCACCGGGTCACAGGGTCATGTCGGGTCAACGGCCTGGGTACAACGGTCTGGTGACCACCCCTACCCCAGGTCCCCGGGTCATGACGGGACACCGGACCAGGTCCCCGAGTCCGGTCGACACCACAGCCCCAGGTCACCGGGTCAGGTCGGCACCCCGGAACCAGGTCCCCGGGTCCTGTCGGGTCCCCGGCCCAGGTCCCCTGGACAGGTCGTTACCCCGGCCCCGGGTCACCGGGTCATGTCGGGTCGCTGTCCCGGGAAGCAGTGTCAGGTGACCACCCCGGCCCCGGGAGACGGAGTCATACCGAGTCCCCGGCCCGGGTCCCCGGGTCAGGTGGTTACCCTGGCCCCAGGTCACCGGGTCAGGTCGGGACCCCGGACCCAGGTCCCCGGGTCGTATCGGGTCGCTGCCCCGGGTACCAGTGTCGGGTGACATCTCCGGCCCCAGGTCCCCGGGTCACGTAGGGTCCCCGGCCCGGGTCCCCAGGTCACGTGGGGACCCCGGCCCCAGGTGACCGGGTCACGTGGGGACCCGGGCCCCAGGTAACCGGTCACGTAGAGACACCGGCACCAGGACCCCGGGTCACGTGGGGACCCCGGCCCCAGGTGACCGGGTCACGTGGGGACCCCGGCCCCAGGTGACCGGGTCACGTGATGTCCCCGGCCCCAGGTCACCGGGTCACGTGGGGACCCCGGCCCCAGGTCACCGGGTCACGTGGGGACCCCGGCCCCAGGTCACCGGGTCACGTGGGGACACTGGCACCAGGACCCTGGGTCACGTGGGGACCCCGGCCCGGGTCCCCGGGTCACGTGGGGACCCCGGCCCCAGGTCACTGGGTCACGTGGGGACACCGGCACCAGGACCCCGGGTCACGTGGGGACCCCGGCCCCAGGTGACCGGGTCACGTGATGTCCCCGGCCCGGGTCCCCGGGTCACGTGGGGACCCCGGCCCCAGGTCACCGGGTCACGTGGGGACCCCGGCCTCAGGTCACCGGGTCACGTGCGGACCCCGGCACCAGGACCCCGGGTCACGTGGGGACACCGGCCCCAGGTCACCGGGTCACGTGGGGACCCCGGCCCCAGGTGACCGGGTCACGTGATGTCCCCGGCCCGGGTCCCCGGGTCACGTGGGGACCCCGGCCCCAGGTCACCGGGTCACGTGATGTCCCCGGCCCGGGTCCCCGGGTCACGTGGGGACCCCGGCCCCAGGACCCCGGGTCACGTGGGGACCCCGGCCCCAGGTCACCGGGTCACGTGGGGACACCGGCACCAGGACCCTGGGTCACGTGGGGACCCCGGCCCCAGGTCACCGGGTCACGTGGGGACACCGGCCCCAGGTCACCGGGTCACGTGGGGACACCGGCACCAGGACCCCGGGTCACGTGGGGACACCGGCCCCAGGTCACCGGGTCACGTGGGGACCCCGGCCCCAGGTGACCGGGTCACGTGATGTCCCCGGCCCGGGTCCCCGGGTCACGTGGGGACCCCGGCCCCAGGTCACCGGGTCACGTGATGTCCCCGGCCCGGGTCCCCGGGTCACGTGGGGACCCCGGCCCCAGGACCCCGGGTCACGTGGGGACCCCGGCCCCAGGTCACCGGGTCACGTGGGGACACCGGCACCAGGACCCTGGGTCACGTGGGGACCCCGGCCCCAGGTCACCGGGTCACGTGGGGACACCGGCCCCAGGTCACCGGGTCACGTGGGGACCCCGGCCCCAGGTCACCGGGTCACGTGGGGACCCCGGCACCAGGACCCCGGGTCACGTGGGGACCCCGGCCCCAGGTCACCGGGTCACGTGATGTCCCCGGCCCGGGTCCCCGGGTCACGTGGGGACCCCGGCCCCAGGTCACCGGGTCACGTGGGGTCCCCGGCCCGGGTCCCCGGGTCACGTGGGGACACCGGCAACAGGACCCCGGGTCACGTGGGGACCCCGGCCCGGGTCCCCGGGTCACGTGGGAACCCAGGCACCAGGACCCCGGGTCACGTGGGGACCCCGGCCCCAGGTCACCGGGTCACGTGGGGACCCCGGCCTCAGGTCACCGGGTCACGTGGGGACCCCGGCACCAGGACCCCGGGTCACGTGGGGACCCCGGCCCCAGGTGACCGGGTCACGTGGGGACCCCGGCCCCAGGTGACCGGGTCACGTGATGTCCCCGGCCCGGGTCCCCGGGTCACGTGGGGACCCCGGCCCCAGGTCACCGGGTCACGTGGGGTCCCCGACCCGGGTCCCCGGGTCACGTGGGGACCCCGGCACCAGGACCCCGGGTCACGTGGGGACCCCGGCCCCAGGTCACCGGGTCACGTGGGGACCCCGGCTCGGGTCCCCGGGTCACGTGGGGACCCCGGCACCAGGACCCCGGGTCACGTGGGGACCCCGGCCCCAGGTCACCGGGTCACGTGGGGACCCCGGCCTCAGGTCACCGGGTCACGTGGGGACCCCGGCACCAGGACCCCGGGTCACGTGGGGACCCCGGCCCCAGGTGACCGGGTCACGTGGGGACCCCGGCCCCAGGTGACCGGGTCACGTGATGTCCCCGGCCCGGGTCCCCGGGTCACGTGGGGACCCCGGCCCCAGGTCACCGGGTCACGTGGGGTCCCCGGCCCGGGTCCCCGGGTCACGTGGGGACCCCGGCACCAGGACCCCGGGTCACGTGGGGACCCCGGCCCCAGGTGACCGGGTCACGTGGGGACCCCGGCTCGGGTCCCCGGGTCACGTGGGGACCCCGGCACCAGGACCCCGGGTCACGTGGGGACACCGGCCCCAGGTCAGCGGGTCAGGTCGGGGCCCCTGGACCCAGGTCGGGTCATGTCATGTCCCATGCCCGGGTCCCCGGGTTGGATTTTTACCCAGGCCCCGGGTCACAGGGTCATGTCGGGTCAACGGCCTGGGTACAACGGTCTGGTGACCACCCCTACCCCAGGTCCCCGGGTCATGACGGGACACCGGACCAGGTCCCCGAGTCCGGTCGACACCACAGCCCCAGGTCACCGGGTCAGGTCGGCACCCCGGAACCAGGTCCCCGGGTCCTGTCGGGTCCCCGGCTCAGGTCCCCTGGACAGGTCGTTACCCCGGCCCCGGGTCACCGGGTCATGTCGGGTCGCTGTCCCGGGTAGCAGTGTCAGGTGACCACCCCGGCCCCGGGAGACGGAGTCATACCGGGTCCCCGGCCCGGGCCCCCGGGTCAAGTGGTTACCCTGGCCCCAGGTCACCGGGTCAGGTCGGGACCCCGGACCCAGGTCCCCGGGTCGTATCGGGTCGCTGCCCCGGGTACCAGTGTCGGGTGACATCCCCGGCCCCAGGTCCCCGGGTCACGTGGGGTCCCCGGCCCAGGTCACCGGGTCAGGTCGGGACCCCGGACCCAGGTCGGGTCATGTCATGTCCCATGCCCGGGTCCCCGGGTTGGATTTTTACCCAGGCACCGGGTCACAGGGTCATGTCGGCTCAACGGCCTGGGTACAAGGGTCTGGTGACCACCCCGACCCCAGGTCCCCGGGTCATGACGGGACACCGGACCAGGTCCCCGAGTCCGGTCGACACCACAGCCCCAGGTCACCGGGTCAGGTCGGCACCCCGGAACCAGGTCCCCGGGTCCTGTCGGGTCCCCGGCTCAGGTCCCCTGGACAGGTCGTTACCCCGGCCCCGGGTCACCGGGTCATGTCGGGTCGCTGTCCCGGGTACCAGTGTCAGGTGACCACCCCGGCCCCGGGAGACGGAGTCATACCGGGTCCCCGGCCCGGGTCCCCGGGTCAGGTGGTTACCCTGGCCCCAGGTCACCGGGTCAGGTCGGGACCCCGGACCCAGGTCCCCGGGTCGTATCGGGTCTCTGCCCCGGGTACCAGTGTTGGGTGACATCCCCGGCCCCAGGTCCCCGGGTCACGTGGGGTCCCCGGCCCAGGTCACCGGGTCAGGTCGGGACCCCGGACCCAGGTCGGGTCATGTCACGTCCCATGCCCGGGTCCCCGGGTTGGATTTTTACCCAGGCTCCGGGTCACAGGGTCATGTCGGGTCAACGGCCTGGGTACAACGGTCTGGTGACCACCCCGACCCCAGGTCCCCGGGTCATGACGGGACACCGGACCAGGTCCCCGAGTCCGGTCGACACCACAGCCCCAGGTCACCGGGTCAGGTCGGCACCCCGGAACCAGGTCACCGGGTCCTGTCGGGTCCCCGGCCCAGGTCCCCTGGACAGGTCGTTACCCCGGCCCCGGGTCACCGGGTCATGTCGGGTCGCTGTCCCGGGTAGCAGTGTCAGGTGACCACCCCGGCCCCGGGAGACGGAGTCATACCGGGTCCCCGGCCCAGGTCCCCGGGTCAAGTGGTTACCCTGGCCCCAGGTCACCGGGTCAGGTCGGGACCCCGGACCCAGGTCCCCGGGTCGTATCGGGTCGCTGCCCCGGGTACCAGTGTCGGGTGACATCCCCGGCCCCAGGTCCCCGGGTCACGTGGGGTCCCCGGCCCAGGTCACCGGGTCAGGTCGGGACCCCGGACCCAGGTCGGGTCATGTCATGTCCCATGCCCGGGTCCCCGGGTTGGATTTTTACCCAGGCTCCGGGTCACAGGGTCATGTCGGCTCAACGGCCTGGGTACAACGGTCTGGTGACCACCCCTACCCCAGGTCCCCGGGTCATGACGGGACACCGGACCAGGTCCCCGAGTCCGGTCGACACCACAGCCCCAGGTCACCGGGTCAGGTCGGCACCCCGGAACCAGGTCACCGGGTCCTGTCGGGTCCCCGGCCCAGGTCCCCTGGACAGGTCGTTACCCCGGCCCCGGGTCACCGGGTCATGTCGGGTCGCTGTCCCGGGTAGCAGTGTCAGGTGACCACCCCGGCCCCGGGAGACGGAGTCATACCGAGTCCCCGGCCAGGGTCCCCGGGTCAGGTGGTTACCCTGGCCCGAGGTCACCGGGTCAGGTCGGGACCCCGGACCCAGGTCCCCGGGTCGTATCGGGTCGCTGCCCCGGGTACCAGTGTCGGGTGACATCCCCGGCCCCAGGTCCCCGGGTCACGTGGGGTCCCCGGCCCGGGTCCCCAGGTCACGTGGGGACCCCGGCCCCAGGTGACCGGGTCACGTGGGAACCCGGGCCCCACGTAACCGGGTCACGTAGAGACACCGGCACCAGGACCCCGGGTCACGTGGGGACCCCGGCCCCAGGTGACCGGGTCACGTGGGGACCCCGGCCCCAGGTCACCGGGTCACGTGATGTCCCCGGCCCGGGTCCCCGGGTCACGTGGGGACCCCGGCCCCAGGTCACCGGGTCACGTGGGGACCCCGGCCCCAGGTGACCGGGTCACGTGGGGACACTGGCACCAGGACCCTGGGTCACGTGGGGACCCCGGCCCGGGTCCCCGGGTCACGTGGGGACCCCGGCCCCAGGTCACTGGGTCACGTGGGGACACCGGCACCAGGACCCCGGGTCTCGTGGGGACCCCGGCCCCAGGTGACCGGGTCACGTGATGTCCCCGGCCCGGGTCCCCGGGTCACGTGGGGACCCCGGCCCCAGGTCACCGGGTCACGTGGGGACCCCGGCCTCAGGTCACCGGGTCACGTGGGGACCCCGGCACCAGGACCCCGGGTCACGTGGGGACCCCGGCCCCAGGTCACCGGGTCACGTGGGGACCCCGGCCCCAGGTGACCGGGTCACGTGATATCCCCGGCCCGGGTCCCCGGGTCACGTGGGGACCCCGGCCCCAGGTCACCGGGTCACGTGATGTCCCCGGCCCGGGTCCCCGGGTCACGTGGGGACCCCGGCCCCAGGACCCCGGGTCACGTGGGGACCCCGGCCCAAGGTCACCGGGTCACGTGGGGACACCGGCACCAGGACCCTGGGTCACGTGGGGACCCCGGCCCCAGGTCACCGGGTCACGTGGGGACACCGGCCCCAGGTCACCGGGTCACGTGGGGACCCCGGCCCCAGGTCACCGGGTCACGTGGGGACACCGGCACCAGGACCCCGGGTCACGTGGGGACCCCGGCCCCAGGTCACCGGGTCACGTGGGGACCCCGGCACCAGGACCCCGGGTCACGTGGGGACCCCGGCCCCAGGTCACCGGGTCACGTGATGTCCCCGGCCCGGGTCCCCGGGTCACGTGGGGACCCCGGCCCCAGGTCACCGGGTCACGTGATGTCCCCGGCCCGGGTCCCCGGGTCACGTGGGGACACCGGCAACAGGACCCCGGGTCACGTGGGGACCCCGGCCCGGGTCCCCGGGTCACGTGGGAACCCAGGCACCAGGACCCCGGGTCACGTGGGGACCCCGGCCCCAGGTCACCGGGTCACGTGGGGACCCCGGCCTCAGGTCACCGGGTCACGTGGGGACCCCGGCACCAGGACCCCGGGTCACGTGGGGACCCCGGCCCCAGGTGACCGGGTCACGTGGGGACCCCGGCCCCAGGTGACCGGGTCACGTGATGTCCCCGGCCCGGGTCCCCGGGTCACGTGGGGACCCCGGCCCCAGGTCACCGGGTCACGTGGGGTCCCCGACCCGGGTCCCCGGGTCACGTGGGGACCCCGGCACCAGGACCCCGGGTCACGTGGGGACCCCGGCCCCAGGTCACCGGGTCACGTGGGGACCCCGGCTCGGGTCCCCGGGTCACGTGGGGACCCCGGCACCAGGACCCCGGGTCACGTGGGGACCCCGGCCCCAGGTCACCGGGTCACGTGGGGACCCCGGCCTCAGGTCACCGGGTCACGTGGGGACCCCGGCACCAGGACCCCGGGTCACGTGGGGACCCCGGCCCCAGGTGACCGGGTCACGTGGGGACCCCGGCCCCAGGTGACCGGGTCACGTGATGTCCCCGGCCCGGGTCCCCGGGTCACGTGGGGACCCCGGCCCCAGGTCACCGGGTCACGTGGGGTCCCCGGCCCGGGTCCCCGGGTCACGTGGGGACCCCGGCACCAGGACCCCGGGTCACGTGGGGACCCCGGCCCCAGGTGACCGGGTCACGTGGGGACCCCGGCTCGGGTCCCCGGGTCACGTGGGGACCCCGGCACCAGGACCCCGGGTCACGTGGGGACACCGGCCCCAGGTCAGCGGGTCAGGTCGGGGCCCCTGGACCCAGGTCGGGTCATGTCATGTCCCATGCCCGGGTCCCCGGGTTGGATTTTTACCCAGGCCCCGGGTCACAGGGTCATGTCGGGTCAACGGCCTGGGTACAACGGTCTGGTGACCACCCCTACCCCAGGTCCCCGGGTCATGACGGGACACCGGACCAGGTCCCCGAGTCCGGTCGACACCACAGCCCCAGGTCACCGGGTCAGGTCGGCACCCCGGAACCAGGTCCCCGGGTCCTGTCGGGTCCCCGGCCCAGGTCCCCTGGACAGGTCGTTACCCCGGCCCCGGGTCACCGGGTCATGTCGGGTCGCTGTCCCGGGTAGCAGTGTCAGGTGACCACCCCGGCCCCGGGAGACGGAGTCATACCGGGTCCCCGGCCCGGGTCCCCGGGTCAAGTGGTTACCCTGGCCCCAGGTCACCGGGTCAGGTCGGGACCCCGGACCCAGGTCCCCGGGTCGTATCGGGTCGCTGCCCCGGGTACCAGTGTCGGGTGACATCCCCGGCCCCAGGTCCCCGGGTCACGTGGGGTCCCCGGCCCAGGTCACCGGGTCAGGTCGGGACCCCGGACCCAGGTCGGGTCATGTCATGTCCCATGCCCGGGTCCCCGGGTTGGATTTTTACCCAGGCACCGGGTCACAGGGTCATGTCGGCTCAACGGCCTGGGTACAAGGGTCTGGTGACCACCCCGACCCCAGGTCCCCGGGTCATGACGGGACACCGGACCAGGTCCCCGAGTCCGGTCGACACCACAGCCCCAGGTCACCGGGTCAGGTCGGCACCCCGGAACCAGGTCCCCGGGTCCTGTCGGGTCCCCGGCTCAGGTCCCCTGGACAGGTCGTTACCCCGGCCCCGGGTCACCGGGTCATGTCGGGTCGCTGTCCCGGGTACCAGTGTCAGGTGACCACCCCGGCCCCGGGAGACGGAGTCATACCGGGTCCCCGGCCCGGGTCCCCGGGTCAGGTGGTTACCCTGGCCCCAGGTCACCGGGTCAGGTCGGGACCCCGGACCCAGGTCCCCGGGTCGTATCGGGTCTCTGCCCCGGGTACCAGTGTCGGGTGACATCCCCGGCCCCAGGTCCCCGGGTCACGTGGGGTCCCCGGCCCAGGTCACCGGGTCAGGTCGGGACCCCGGACCCAGGTCGGGTCATGTCACGTCCCATGCCCGGGTCCCCGGGTTGGATTTTTACCCAGGCTCCGGGTCACAGGGTCATGTCGGGTCAACGGCCTGGGTACAACGGTCTGGTGACCACCCCGACCCCAGGTCCCCGGGTCATGACGGGACACCGGACCAGGTCCCCGAGTCCGGTCGACACCACAGCCCCAGGTCACCGGGTCAGGTCGGCACCCCGGAACCAGGTCACCGGGTCCTGTCGGGTCCCCGGCCCAGGTCCCCTGGACAGGTCGTTACCCCGGCCCCGGGTCACCGGGTCATGTCGGGTCGCTGTCCCGGGTAGCAGTGTCAGGTGACCACCCCGGCCCCGGGAGACGGAGTCATACCGGGTCCCCGGCCCGGGTCCCCGGGTCAAGTGGTTACCCTGGCCCCAGGTCACCGGGTCAGGTCGGGACCCCGGACCCAGGTCCCCGGGTCGTATCGGGTCGCTGCCCCGGGTACCAGTGTCGGGTGACATCCCCTGCCCCAGGTCCCCGGGTCACGTGGGGTCCCCGGCCCGGGTCCCCTGGTTGCATCGGGACACCAGCGAAGGATCACCGGGTCCTGTCGGGTCCCCGGCCCGGGTCCCCTGGACAGGTCGTTAACCCGGCCCCGGGTCCCCGGGTTGGATTTTTACCCAGGCCCCGGGTCGGATTTTTACTCAGGCCCCGGGTCACAGGGTCATGTCGGGTCAACGGCCTGGGTACAACGGTCTGGTGACCACTCCGACCCCAGGTCCCCGGGTCATGACGGGACACCGGACCAGGTCCCGGAGTCCGGTCGACACCACAGCCCCAGATCACCGGGTCAGGTCGGCACCCCGGAACCAGGTCACCGGGTCATGTCGGGTCCCCGGCCCAGGTCCCCTGGACAGGTCGTTTACCCCGGCCCCGGGTCACCGGGTCATGTCGGGTCGCTGTCCCGGGTACCAGTGTCAGGTGACCACCCCGGCCCCGGGAGACGGAGTCATACCGGGTCCCCGGCCCGAGTCCCCGGGTCAGGTGGTTACCCTGGCCCAAGGTCACCGGGTCAGGTCGGGACCCCGGACCCAGGTCGGGTCATGTCACGTCCCATGCCCGGGTCCCCGGGTTGGATTTTTACCCAGGCACCGGGTCACAGGGTCATGTCGGGTCAACGGCCTGGGTACAACGGTCTGGTGACCACCCCGACCCCAGGTCCCCGGGTCATGACGGGACACCGGACCAGGTCCCCGAGTCCGGTCGACACCACAGCCCCAGGTCACTGGGTCAGGTCGGCACCCCGGAACCAGGTCCCCGGGTCCTGTCGGGTCCCCGGCCCAGGTCCCCTGGACAGGTCGTTACCCCGGCCCCGGGTCACCGGGTCATGTCGGGTCGCTGTCCCGGGAAGCAGTGTCAGGTGACCACCCTGGCCCCGGGAGACGGAGTCATACCGAGTCCCCGGCCCGGGTCCCCGGGTCAGGTGGTTACCCTGGCCCCAGGTCACCGGGTCAGGTCGGGACCCCGGACCCAGGTCCCCGGGTCGTATCGGGTCGCTGCCCCGGGTACCAGTGTCGGGTGACATCCCCGGCCCCAGGTCCCCGGGTCACGTAGGGTCCCCGGCCCGGGTCCCCAGGTCACGTGGGGACCCCGGCCCCAGGTGACCGGGTCACGTGGGGACCCGGGCCCCAGGTAACCGGGTCACGTAGAGACACCGGCACCAGGACCCCGGGTCACGTGGGGACCCCGGCCCCAGGTGACCGGGTCACGTGGGGACCCCGGCCCCAGGTGACCGGGTCACGTGATGTCCCCGGCCCGGGTCCCCGGGTCACGTGGGGACCCCGGCCCCAGGTCACCGGGTCACGTGGGGACCCCGGCCCCAGGTCACCGGGTCACGTGAGGACACTAGCACCAGGACCCTGGGTCACGTGGGGACCCCGGCCCGGGTCCCCGGGTCACGTGGGGACCCCGGCCCCAGGTCACTGGGTCACGTGGGGACACCGGCACCAGGACCCCGGGTCACGTGGGGACCCCGGCCCCAGGTGACCGGGTCACGTGATGTCCCCGGCCCGGGTCCCCGGGTCACGTGGGGACCCCGGCCCCAGGTCACCGGGTCACGTGGGGACCCCGGCCTCAGGTCACCGGGTCACGTGGGGACCCCGGCACCAGGACCCCGGGTCACGTGGGGACACCGGCCCCAGGTCACCGGGTCACGTGGGGACCCCGGCCCCAGGTGACCGGGTCACGTGATGTCCCCGGCCCGGGTCCCCGGGTCACGTGGGGACCCCGGCCCCAGGTCACCGGGTCACGTGATGTCCCCGGCCCGGGTCCCCGGGTCACGTGGGGACCCCGGCCCAAGGACCCCGGGTCACGTGGGGACCCCGGCCCCAGGTCACCGGGTCACGTGGGGACACCGGCACCAGGACCCTGGGTCACGTGGGGACCCCGGCCCCAGGTCACCGGGTCACGTGGGGACACCGGCCCCAGGTCACCGGGTCACGTGGGGACCCCGGCCCCAGGTCACCGGGTCACGTGGGGACACCGGCACCAGGACCCCGGGTCACGTGGGGACCCCGGCCCCAGGTCACCGGGTCACGTGGGGACCCCGGCACCAGGACCCCGGGTCACGTGGGGACCCCGGCCCCAGGTCACCGGGTCACGTGATGTCCCCGGCCCGGGTCCCCGGGTCACGTGGGGACCCCGGCCCCAGGTCACCGGGTCACGTGGGGTCCCCGGCCCGGGTCCCCGGGTCACGTGGGGACACCGGCAACAGGACCCCGGGTCACGTGGGGACCCCGGCCCGGGTCCCCGGGTCACGTGGGAACCCAGGCACCAGGACCCCGGGTCACGTGGGGACCCCGGCCCCAGGTCACCGGGTCACGTGGGGACCCCGGCCTCAGGTCACCGGGTCACGTGGGGACCCCGGCACCAGGACCCCGGGTCACGTGGGGACCCCGGCCCCAGGTGACCGGGTCACGTGGGGACCCCGGCTCGGGTCCCCGGGTCACGTGGGGACCCCGGCACCAGGACCCCGGGTCACGTGGGGACACCGGCCCCAGGTCAGCGGGTCAGGTCGGGGCCCCTGGACCCAGGTCGGGTCATGTCATGTCCCATGCCCGGGTCCCCGGGTTGGATTTTTACCCAGGCCCCGGGTCACAGGGTCATGTCGGGTCAACGGCCTGGGTACAACGGTCTGGTGACCACCCCTACCCCAGGTCCCCGGGTCATGACGGGACACCGGACCAGGTCCCCGAGTCCGGTCGACACCACAGCCCCAGGTCACCGGGTCAGGTCGGCACCCCGGAACCAGGTCCCCGGGTCCTGTCGGGTCCCCGGCCCAGGTCCCCTGGACAGGTCGTTACCCCGGCCCCGGGTCACCGGGTCATGTCGGGTCGCTGTCCCGGGTAGCAGTGTCAGGTGACCACCCCGGCCCCGGGAGACGGAGTCATACCGGGTCCCCGGCCCGGGTCCCCGGGTCAAGTGGTTACCCTGGCCCCAGGTCACCGGGTCAGGTCGGGACCCCGGACCCAGGTCCCCGGGTCGTATCGGGTCGCTGCCCCGGGTACCAGTGTCGGGTGACATCCCCGGCCCCAGGTCCCCGGGTCACGTGGGGTCCCCGGCCCAGGTCACCGGGTCAGGTCGGGACCCCGGACCCAGGTCGGGTCATGTCATGTCCCATGCCCGGGTCCCCGGGTTGGATTTTTACCCAGGCACCGGGTCACAGGGTCATGTCGGCTCAACGGCCTGGGTACAAGGGTCTGGTGACCACCCCGACCCCAGGTCCCCGGGTCATGACGGGACACCGGACCAGGTCCCCGAGTCCGGTCGACACCACAGCCCCAGGTCACCGGGTCAGGTCGGCACCCCGGAACCAGGTCCCCGGGTCCTGTCGGGTCCCCGGCTCAGGTCCCCTGGACAGGTCGTTACCCCGGCCCCGGGTCACCGGGTCATGTCGGGTCGCTGTCCCGGGTACCAGTGTCAGGTGACCACCCCGGCCCCGGGAGACGGAGTCATACCGGGTCCCCGGCCCGAGTCCCCGGGTCAGGTGGTTACCCTGGCCCCAGGTCACCGGGTCAGGTCGGGACCCCGGACCCAGGTCCCCGGGTCGTATCGGGTCTCTGCCCCGGGTACCAGTGTCGGGTGACATCCCCGGCCCCAGGTCCCCGGGTCACGTGGGGTCCCCGGCCCAGGTCACCGGGTCAGGTCGGGACCCCGGACCCAGGTCGGGTCATGTCACGTCCCATGCCCGGGTCCCCGGGTTGGATTTTTACCCAGGCTCCGGGTCACAGGGTCATGTCGGCTCAACGGCCTGGGTACAACGGTCTGGTGACCACCCCGACCCCAGGTCCCCGGGTCATGACGGGACACCGGACCAGGTCCCCGAGTCCGGTCGACACCACAGCCCCAGGTCACCGGGTCAGGTCGGCACCCCGGAACCAGGTCACCGGGTCCTGTCGGGTCCCCGGCCCAGGTCCCCTGGACAGGTCGTTACCCCGGCCCCGGGTCACCGGGTCATGTCGGGTCGCTGTCCCGGGTAGCAGTGTCAGGTGACCACCCCGGCCCCGGGAGACGGAGTCATACCGGGTCCCCGGCCCAGGTCCCCGGGTCAAGTGGTTACCCTGGCCCCAGGTCACCGGGTCAGGTCGGGACCCCGGACCCAGGTCCCCGGGTCGTATCGGGTCGCTGCCCCGGGTACCAGTGTCGGGTGACATCCCCGGCCCCAGGTCCCCGGGTCACGTGGGGTCCCCGGCCCAGGTCACCGGGTCAGGTCGGGACCCCGGACCCAGGTCGGGTCATGTCATGTCCCATGCCCGGGTCCCCGGGTTGGATTTTTACCCAGGCTCCGGGTCACAGGGTCATGTCGGCTCAACGGCCTGGGTACAACGGTCTGGTGACCACCCCTACCCCAGGTCCCCGGGTCATGACGGGACACCGGACCAGGTCCCCGAGTCCGGTCGACACCACAGCCCCAGGTCACCGGGTCAGGTCGGCACCCCGGAACCAGGTCACCGGGTCCTGTCGGGTCCCCGGCCCAGGTCCCCTGGACAGGTCGTTACCCCGGCCCCGGGTCACCGGGTCATGTCGGGTCGCTGTCCCGGGTAGCAGTGTCAGGTGACCACCCCGGCCCCGGGAGACGGAGTCATACCGAGTCCCCGGCCAGGGTCCCCGGGTCAGGTGGTTACCCTGGCCCGAGGTCACCGGGTCAGGTCGGGACCCCGGACCCAGGTCCCCGGGTCGTATCGGGTCGCTGCCCCGGGTACCAGTGTCGGGTGACATCCCCGGCCCCAGGTCCCCGGGTCACGTGGGGTCCCCGGCCCGGGTCCCCAGGTCACGTGGGGACCCCGGCCCCAGGTGACCGGGTCACGTGGGAACCCGGGCCCCATGTAACCGGGTCACGTAGAGACACCGGCACCAGGACCCCGGGTCACGTGGGGACCCCGGCCCCAGGTGACCGGGTCACGTGGGGACCCCGGCCCCAGGTGACCGGGTCACGTGATGTCCCCGGCCCGGGTCCCCGGGTCACGTGGGGACCCCGGCCCCAGGTCACCGGGTCACGTGGGGACCCCGGCCCCAGGTGACCGGGTCACGTGGGGACACTGGCACCAGGACCCTGGGTCACGTGGGGACCCCGGCCCGGGTCCCCGGGTCACGTGGGGACCCCGGCCCCAGGTCACTGGGTCACGTGGGGACACCGGCACCAGGACCCCGGGTCTCGTGGGGACCCCGGCCCCAGGTGACCGGGTCACGTGATGTCCCCGGCCCGGGTCCCCGGGTCACGTGGGGACCCCGGCCCCAGGTCACCGGGTCACGTGGGGACCCCGGCCTCAGGTCACCGGGTCACGTGGGGACCCCGGCACCAGGACCCCGGGTCACGTGGGGACACCGGCCCCAGGTCACCGGGTCACGTGGGGACCCCGGCCCCAGGTGACCGGGTCACGTGATGTCCCCGGCCCGGGTCCCCGGGTCACGTGGGGACCCCGGCCCCAGGTCACCGGGTCACGTGATGTCCCCGGCCCGGGTCCCCGGGTCACGTGGGGACCCCGGCCCCAGGACCCCGGGTCACGTGGGGACCCCGGCCCCAGGTCACCGGGTCACGTGGGGACACCGGCACCAGGACCCTGGGTCACGTGGGGACCCCGGCCCCAGGTCACCGGGTCACGTGGGGACACCGGCCCCAGGTCACCGGGTCACGTGGGGACCCCGGCCCCAGGTCACCGGGTCACGTGGGGACACCGGCACCAGGACCCCGGGTCACGTGGGGACCCCGGCCCCAGGTCACCGGGTCACGTGGGGACCCCGGCACCAGGACCCCGGGTCACGTGGGGACCCCGGCCCCAGGTCACCGGGTCACGTGATGTCCCCGGCCCGGGTCCCCGGGTCACGTGGGGACCCCGGCCCCAGGTCACCGGGTCACGTGATGTCCCCGGCCCGGGTCCCCGGGTCACGTGGGGACACCGGCAACAGGACCCCGGGTCACGTGGGGACCCCGGCCCGGGTCCCCGGGTCACGTGGGAACCCAGGCACCAGGACCCCGGGTCACGTGGGGACCCCGGCCCCAGGTCACCGGGTCACGTGGGGACCCCGGCCTCAGGTCACCGGGTCACGTGGGGACCCCGGCACCAGGACCCCGGGTCACGTGGGGACCCCGGCCCCAGGTGACCGGGTCACGTGGGGACCCCGGCCCCAGGTGACCGGGTCACGTGATGTCCCCGGCCCGGGTCCCCGGGTCACGTGGGGACCCCGGCCCCAGGTCACCGGGTCACGTGGGGTCCCCGACCCGGGTCCCCGGGTCACGTGGGGACCCCGGCACCAGGACCCCGGGTCACGTGGGGACCCCGGCCCCAGGTCACCGGGTCACGTGGGGACCCCGGCTCGGGTCCCCGGGTCACGTGGGGACCCCGGCACCAGGACCCCGGGTCACGTGGGGACCCCGGCCCCAGGTCACCGGGTCACGTGGGGACCCCGGCCTCAGGTCACCGGGTCACGTGGGGACCCCGGCACCAGGACCCCGGGTCACGTGGGGACCCCGGCCCCAGGTGACCGGGTCACGTGGGGACCCCGGCCCCAGGTGACCGGGTCACGTGATGTCCCCGGCCCGGGTCCCCGCGTCACGTGGGGACCCCGGCCCCAGGTCACCGGGTCACGTGGGGTCCCCGGCCCGGGTCCCCGGGTCACGTGGGGACACCGGCACCAGGTCACCGGGTCACGTGGGGACCCCGGCTCGGGTCCCCGGGTCACGTGGGGACCCCGGCACCAGGACCCCGGGTCACGTGGGGACACCGGCCCCAGGTCAGCGGGTCAGGTCGGGGCCCCTGGACCCAGGTCGGGTCATGTCATGTCCCATGCCCGGGTCCCCGGGTTGGATTTTTACCCAGGCCCCGGGTCACAGGGTCATGTCGGGTCAACGGCCTGGGTACAACGGTCTGGTGACCACCCCTACCCCAGGTCCCCGGGTCATGACGGGACACCGGACCAGGTCCCCGAGTCCGGTCGACACCACAGCCCCAGGTCACCGGGTCAGGTCGGCACCCCGGAACCAGGTCCCCGGGTCCTGTCGGGTCCCCGGCCCAGGTCCCCTGGACAGGTCGTTACCCCGGCCCCGGGTCACCGGGTCATGTCGGGTCGCTGTCCCGGGTAGCAGTGTCAGGTGACCACCCCGGCCCCGGGAGACGGAGTCATACCGGGTCCCCGGCCCGGGTCCCCGGGTCAAGTGGTTACCCTGGCCCCAGGTCACCGGGTCAGGTCGGGACCCCGGACCCAGGTCCCCGGGTCGTATCGGGTCGCTGCCCCGGGTACCAGTGTCGGGTGACATCCCCGGCCCCAGGTCCCCGGGTCACGTGGGGTCCCCGGCCCAGGTCACCGGGTCAGGTCGGGACCCCGGACCCAGGTCGGGTCATGTCATGTCCCATGCCCGGGTCTCCGGGTTGGATTTTTACCCAGGCACCGGGTCACAGGGTCATGTCGGCTCAACGGCCTGGGTACAAGGGTCTGGTGACCACCCCGACCCCAGGTCCCCGGGTCATGACGGGACACCGGACCAGGTCCCCGAGTCCGGTCGACACCACAGCCCCAGGTCACCGGGTCAGGTCGGCACCCCGGAACCAGGTCCCCGGGTCCTGTCGGGTCCCCGGCTCAGGTCCCCTGGACAGGTCGTTACCCCGGCCCCGGGTCACCGGGTCATGTCGGGTCGCTGTCCCGGGTACCAGTGTCAGGTGACCACCCCGGCCCCGGGAGACGGAGTCATACCGGGTCCCCGGCCCGGGTCCCCGGGTCAGGTGGTTACCCTGGCCCCAGGTCACCGGGTCAGGTCGGGACCCCGGACCCAGGTCCCCGGGTCGTATCGGGTCTCTGCCCCGGGTACCAGTGTCGGGTGACATCCCCGGCCCCAGGTCCCCGGGTCACGTGGGGTCCCCGGCCCAGGTCACCGGGTCAGGTCGGGACCCCGGACCCAGGTCGGGTCATGTCACGTCCCATGCCCGGGTCCCCGGGTTGGATTTTTACCCAGGCTCCGGGTCACAGGGTCATGTCGGCTCAACGGCCTGGGTACAACGGTCTGGTGACCACCCCGACCCCAGGTCCCCGGGTCATGACGGGACACCGGACCAGGTCCCCGAGTCCGGTCGACACCACAGCCCCAGGTCACCGGGTCAGGTCGGCACCCCGGAACCAGGTCACCGGGTCCTGTCGGGTCCCCGGCCCAGGTCCCCTGGACAGGTCGTTACCCCGGCCCCGGGTCACCGGGTCATGTCGGGTCGCTGTCCCGGGTAGCAGTGTCAGGTGACCACCCCGGCCCCGGGAGACGGAGTCATACCGGGTCCCCGGCCCGGGTCCCCGGGTCAGGTGGTTACCCTGGCCCCAGGTCACCGGGTCAGGTCGGGACCCCGGACCCAGGTCCCCGGGTCGTATCGGGTCGCTGCCCCGGGTACCAGTGTCGGGTGACATCCCCGGCCCCAGGTCCCCGGGTCACGTGGGGTCCCCGGCCCAGGTCACCGGGTCAGGTCGGGACCCCGGACCCAGGTCGGGTCATGTCACGTCCCATGCCCGGGTCCCCGGGTTGGATTTTTACCCAGGCTCCGGGTCACAGGGTCATGTCGGGTCAACGGCCTGGGTACAACGGTCTGGTGACCACCCCGACCCCAGGTCCCCGGGTCATGACGGGACACCGGACCAGGTCCCCGAGTCCGGTCGACACCACAGCCCCAGGTCACCGGGTCAGGTCGGCACCCCGGAACCAGGTCCCCGGGTCCTGTCGGGTCCCCGGCCCAGGTCCCCTGGACAGGTCGTTACCCCGGCCCCGGGTCACCGGGTCATGTCGGGTCGCTGTCCCGGGTAGCAGTGTCAGGTGACCACCCCGGCCCCGGGAGACGGAGTCATACCGAGTCCCCGGCCAGGGTCCCCGGGTCAGGTGGTTACCCTGGCCCGAGGTCACCGGGTCAGGTCGGGACCCCGGACCCAGGTCCCCGGGTCGTATCGGGTCGCTGCCCCGGGTACCAGTGTCGGGTGACATCCCCGGCCCCAGGTCCCCGGGTCACGTGGGGTCCCCGGCCCGGGTCCCCAGGTCACGTGGGGACCCCGGCCCCAGGTGACCGGGTCACGTGGGAACCCGGGCCCCACGTAACCGGGTCACGTAGAGACACCGGCACCAGGACCCCGGGTCACGTGGGGACCCCGGCCCCAGGTGACCGGGTCACGTGATGTCCCCGGCCCGGGTCCCCGGGTCACGTGGGGACCCCGGCCCCAGGTCACCGGGTCACGTGGGGACCCCGGCCCCAGGTGACCGGGTCACGTGGGGACACTGGCACCAGGACCCTGGGTCACGTGGGGACCCCGGCCCGGGTCCCCGGGTCACGTGGGGACCCCGGCCCCAGGTCACTGGGTCACGTGGGGACACCGGCACCAGGACCCCGGGTCACGTGGGGACCCCGGCCCCAGGTGACCGGGTCACGTGATGTCCCCGGCCCGGGTCCCCGGGTCACGTGGGGACCCCGGCCCCAGGTCACCGGGTCACGTGGGGACCCCGGCCTCAGGTCACCGGGTCACGTGGGGACCCCGGCACCAGGACCCCGGGTCACGTGGGGACACCGGCCTCAGGACCCCGGGTCACGTGGGGACCCCGGCCCCAGGTCACCGGGTCACGTGGGGACACCGGCACCAGGACCCTGGGTCACGTGGGGACCCCGGCCCCAGGTCACCGGGTCACGTGGGGACACCGGCCCCAGGTCACCGGGTCACGTGGGGACCCCGGCCCCAGGTCACCGGGTCACGTGGGGACACCGGCACCAGGACCCCGGGTCACGTGGGGACCCCGGCCCGGATCCCCGGGTCACGTGGGGACCCCGGCACCAGGACCCCGGGTCACGTGGGGACCCCGGCTCCAGGTCACCAGGTCACGTGATGTCCCCGGCCCGGGTCACCGGGTCACGTGGGGACCCCGGCCCCAGGTCACCGGGTCACGTGGGGTCCCCGGCCCGGGTCCCCGGGTCACGTGGGGACCCCGGCACCAGGACCCCGGGTCACGTGGGGACCCCGGCCCCAGGTCACCGGGTCACGTGGGGACCCCGGCCTCAGGTCCCCGGGTCACGTGGGGACCCCGGCACCAGGACCCCGGGTCACGTGGGGACCCCGGCCCCAGGTCACCGGGTCACGTGGGGACCCCGGCCTCAGGTCCCCGGGTCACGTGGGGACCCCGGCCCCAGGTGACCGGGTCACGTGGGGATCCCGACACCAGGACCCCGGGTCACGTGGGGACCCAGGCACCAGGACCCCGGGTCACGTGGGGACCCCGGCCCCAGGTCACCGGGTCACGTGGGGACCCCGACACCAGGACCCCGGGTCACGTGGGGACCCCGGCCCCAGGTGACCGGGTCACGTGGGGACCCCGGCCCCAGGTCACCGGGTCACGTGATGTCCCCGGCCCGGGTCCCCGGGTCACGTGGGGACCCCGGCCCCAGGTCACCGGGTCACGTGGGGTCCCCGGCCCGGGTCCCCGGGTCACTTGGGGACCCCGGCACCAGGACCCCGGGTCACGTGGGGACCCTCGCCCCAGGTCACCGGGTCACGTGGGGACCCCGGCCCGGGTCCTCGGGTCACGTAGGGACCCCGGCACCAGGACCCCGGGTCAAGTGGGGACCCCGGCCCCAAGTCAGCGGGTCACGTGGGGACCCCGGCACCAGGACCCCGGGTCACGTGGGGACCCCGGCCCGGGTCCCCGGGTCACGTGGGGTCCCCGGCACCAGGACCCCGGGTCACGTGGGGACCCCGGCCCCAGGTGACCGGGTCACGTGATGTCCCCGGCCCGGGTCCCCGGGTCACGTGGGGACCCCGGCCCCAGGTCACCGGGTCACGTGGGGTCCCCGGCCCGGGTCCCCGGGTCACGTGGGGACCCCGGCACCAGGACCCCGGGTCACGTGGGGACCCCGGCCCCAGGACCCCGGGTCACGTGGGGACCCCGGCCTCAGGTCACCGGGTCACGTGGGGACCCCGGCTCGGGTCCCCGGGTCACGTGGGGACCCCGGCACCAGGACCCCGGGTCACGTGGGGACACCGGCCCCAGGTCAGCGGGTCAGGTCGGGACCCCGGACCCAGGTCGGGTCATGTCATGTCCCATGCCCGGGTCCCCGGGTTGGATTTTTACCCAGGCCCCGGGTCACAGGGTCATGTCGGGTCAACGGCCTGGGTACAACGGTCTGGTGACCACCCCTACCCCAGGTCCCCGGGTCATGACGGGACACCGGACCAGGTCCCCGAGTCCGGTCGACACCACAGCCCCAGGTCACCGGGTCAGGTCGGCACCCCGGAACCAGGTCACCGGGTCCTGTCGGGTCCCCGGCCCAGGTCCCCTGGACAGGTCGTTACCCCGGCCCCGGGTCACCGGGTCATGTCGGGTCGCTGTCCCGGGTAGCAGTGTCAGGTGACCACCCCGGCCCCGGGAGACGGAGTCATACCGGGTCCCCGGCCCGGGTCCCCGGGTCAAGTGGTTACCCTGGCCCCAGGTCACCGGGTCAGGTCGGGACCCCGGACCCAGGTCCCCGGGTCGTATCGGGTCGCTGCCCCGGGTACCAGTGTCGGGTGACATCCCCGGCCCCAGGTCCCCGGGTCACGTGGGGTCCCCGGCCCAGGTCACCGGGTCAGGTCGGGACCCCGGACCCAGGTCGGGTCATGTCACGTCCCATGCCCGGGTCCCCGGGTTGGATTTTTACCCAGGCTCCGGGTCACAGGGTCATGTCGGGTCAACGGCCTGGGTACAACGGTCTGGTGACCACCCCTACCCCAGGTCCCCGGGTCATGACGGGACACCGGACCAGGTCCCCGAGTCCGGTCGACACCACAGCCCCAGGTCACCGGGTCAGGTCGGCACCCCGGAACCAGGTCCCCGGGTCCTGTCGGGTCCCCGGCCCAGGTCCCCTGGACAGGTCGTTACCCCGGCCCCGGGTCACCGGGTCATGTCGGGTCGCTGTCCCGGGTAGCAGTGTCAGGTGACCACCCCGGCCCCGGGAGACGGAGTCATACCGAGTCCCCGGCCCGGGTCCCCGGGTCAGGTGGTTACCCAGGCCCCAGGTCACCGGGTCAGGTCGGGACCCCGGACCCAGGTCCCCGGGTCGTATCGGGTCGCTGCCCCGGGTACCAGTGTCGGGTGACATCCCCGGCCCCAGGTCCCCGGGTCACGTGGGGTCCCCGGCCCGGGTCCCCAGGTCACGTGGGGACCCCGGCCCCAGGTGACTGGGTCACGTGGGGACCCGGGCCCCAGGTAACCGGGTCACGTAGAGACACCGGCACCAGGACCCCGGGTCACGTGGGGACCCCGGCCCCAGGTGACCGGGTCACGTGGGGACCCCGGCCCCAGGTGACCGGGTCACGTGATGTCCCCGGCCCGGGTCCCCGGGTCACGTGGGGACCCCGGCCCCAGGTCACCGGGTCACGTGGGGACCCCGGCCCCAGGTGACCGGGTCACGTGGGGACACTGGCACCAGGACCCTGGGTCACGTGGGGACCCCGGCCCGGGTCCCCGGGTCACGTGGGGACCCCGGCCCCAGGTCACTGGGTCACGTGGGGACACCGGCACCAGGACCCCGGGTCACGTGGGGACCCCGGCCCCAGGTGACCGGGTCACGTGATGTCCCCGGCCCGGGTCCCCGGGTCACGTGGGGACCCCGGCCCCAGGTCACCGGGTCACGTGGGGACCCCGGCCTCAGGTCACCGGGTCACGTGGGGACCCCGGCACCAGGACCCCGGGTCACGTGGGGACACCGGCCTCAGGACCCCGGGTCACGTGGGGACCCCGGCCCCAGGTCACCGGGTCACGTGGGGACACCGGCACCAGGACCCTGGGTCACGTGGGGACCCCGGCCCCAGGTCACCGGGTCACGTGGGGACACCGGCCCCAGGTCACCGGGTCACGTGGGGACCCCGGCACCAGGTCACCGGGTCACGTGGGGACACCGGCACCAGGACCCCGGGTCACGTGGGGACCCCGGCCCGGATCCCCGGGTCACGTGGGGACCCCGGCACCAGGACCCCGGGTCACGTGGGGACCCCGGCCCCAGGTCACCGGGTCACGTGATGTCCCCGGCCCTGGTCCCCGGGTCACGTGGGGACCCCGGCCCCAGGTCACCGGGTCACGTGGGGACCCCGGCCTCAGGTCACCGGGTCACGTGGGGACCCCGGCTCGGGTCCCCGGGTCACGTGGGGACCCCGGCACCAGGACCCCGGGTCACGTGGGGACACCGGCCCCAGGTCACCGGGTCAGGTCGGGACCCCGGACCCAGGTCGGGTCATGTCATGTCCCATGCCCGGGTCCCCGGGTTGGATTTTTACCCAGGCACCGGGTCACAGGGTCATGTCGGGTCAACGGCCTGGGTACAACGGTCTGGTGACCACCCCGACCCCAGGTCCCCGGGTCATGACGGGACACCGGACCAGGTCCCCGAGTCCGGTCGACACCACAGCCCCAGGTCACCGGGTCAGGTCGGCACCCCGGAACCAGGTCCCCGGGTCCTGTCGGGTCCCCGGCCCAGGTCCCCTGGACAGGTCGTTACCCCGGCCCCGGGTCACCGGGTCATGTCGGGTCGCTGTCCCGGGTAGCAGTGTCAGGTGACCACCCCGGCCCCGGGAGACGGAGTCATACCGGGTCCCCGGCCCGGGTCCCCGGGTCAAGTGGTTACCCTGGCCCCAGGTCACCGGGTCAGGTCGGGACCCCGGACCCAGGTCCCTGGGTCGTATCGGGTCGCTGCCCCGGGTACCAGTGTCGGGTGACATCCCCGGCCCCAGGTCCCCGGGTCACGTGGGGTCCCCGGCCCAGGTCACCGGGTCAGGTCGGGACCCCGGACCCAGGTCGGGTCATGTCATGTCCCATGCCCGGGTCCCCGGGTTGGATTTTTACCCAGGCACCGGGTCACAGGGTCATGTCGGCTCAACGGCCTGGGTACAAGGGTCTGGTGACCACCCCGACCCCAGGTCCCCGGGTCATGACGGGACACCGGACCAGGTCCCCGAGTCCGGTCGACACCACAGCCCCAGGTCACCGGGTCAGGTCGGCACCCCGGAACCAGGTCCCCGGGTCCTGTCGGGTCCCCGGCTCAGGTCCCCTGGACAGGTCGTTACCCCCGGCCCCGGGTCACCGGGTCATGTCGGGTCGCTGTCCCGGGTACCAGTGTCAGGTGACCACCCCGGCCCCGGGAGACGGAGTCATACCGGGTCCCCGGCCCGGGTCCCCGGGTCAGGTGGTTACCCTGGCCCCAGGTCACCGGGTCAGGTCGGGACCCCGGACCCAGGTCCCCGGGTCGTATCGGGTCTCTGCCCCGGGTACCAGTGTCGGGTGACATCCCCGGCCCCAGGTCCCCGGGTCACGTGGGGTCCCCGGCCCAGGTCACCGGGTCAGGTCGGGACCCCGGACCCAGGTCGGGTCATGTCACGTCCCATGCCCGGGTCCCCGGGTTGGATTTTTACCCAGGCTCCGGGTCACAGGGTCATGTCGGCTCAACGGCCTGGGTACAACGGTCTGGTGACCACCCCGACCCCAGGTCCCCGGGTCATGACGGGACACCGGACCAGGTCCCCGAGTCCGGTCGACACCACAGCCCCAGGTCACCGGGTCAGGTCGGCACCCCGGAACCAGGTCACCGGGTCCTGTCGGGTCCCCGGCCCAGGTCCCCTGGACAGGTCGTTACCCCGGCCCCGGGTCACCGGGTCATGTCGGGTCGCTGTCCCGGGTAGCAGTGTCAGGTGACCACCCCGGCCCCGGGAGACGGAGTCATACCGGGTCCCCGGCCCGGGTCCCCGGGTCAAGTGGTTACCCTGGCCCCAGGTCACCGGGTCAGGTCGGGACCCCGGACCCAGGTCCCCGGGTCGTATCGGGTCGCTGCCCCGGGTACCAGTGTCGGGTGACATCCCCGGCCCCAGGTCCCCGGGTCACGTGGGGTCCCCGGCCCAGGTCACCGGGTCAGGTCGGGACCCCGGACCCAGGTCGGGTCATGTCACGTCCCATGCCCGGGTCCCCGGGTTGGATTTTTACCCAGGCTCCGGGTCACAGGGTCATGTCGGGTCAACGGCCTGGGTACAACGGTCTGGTGACCACCCCTACCCCAGGTCCCCGGGTCATGACGGGACACCGGACCAGGTCCCCGAGTCCGGTCGACACCACAGCCCCAGGTCACCGGGTCAGGTCGGCACCCCGGAACCAGGTCACCGGGTCCTGTCGGGTCCCCGGCCCAGGTCCCCTGGACAGGTCGTTACCCCGGCCCCGGGTCACCGGGTCATGTCGGGTCGCTGTCCCGGGTAGCAGTGTCAGGTGACCACCCCGGCCCCGGGAGACGGAGTCATACCGAGTCCCCGGCCAGGGTCCCCGGGTCAGGTGGTTACCCTGGCCCGAGGTCACCGGGTCAGGTCGGGACCCCGGACCCAGGTCCCCGGGTCGTATCGGGTCGCTGCCCCGGGTACCAGTGTCGGGTGACATCCCCGGCCCCAGGTCCCCGGGTCACGTGGGGTCCCCGGCCCGGGTCCCCAGGTCACGTGGGGACCCCGGCCCCAGGTGACCGGGTCACGTGGGAACCCGGGCCCCACGTAACCGGGTCACGTAGAGACACCGGCACCAGGACCCCGGGTCACGTGGGGACCCCGGCCCCAGGTGACCGGGTCACGTGGGGACCCCGGCCCCAGGTGACCGGGTCACGTGATGTCCCCGGCCCGGGTCCCCGGGTCACGTGGGGACCCCGGCCCCAGGTCACCGGGTCACGTGGGGACCCCGGCCCCAGGTGACCGGGTCACGTGGGGACACTGGCACCAGGACCCTGGGTCACGTGGGGACCCCGGCCCGGGTCCCCGGGTCACGTGGGGACCCCGGCCCCAGGTCACTGGGTCACGTGGGGACACCGGCACCAGGACCCCGGGTCACGTGGGGACCCCGGCCCCAGGTGACCGGGTCACGTGATGTCCCCGGCCCGGGTCCCCGGGTCACGTGGGGACCCCGGCCCCAGGTCACCGGGTCACGTGGGGACCCCGGCCTCAGGTCACCGGGTCACGTGGGGACCCCGGCACCAGGACCCCGGGTCACGTGGGGACACCGGCCTCAGGACCCCGGGTCACGTGGGGACCCCGGCCCCAGGTCACCGGGTCACGTGGGGACACCGGCACCAGGACCCTGGGTCACGTGGGGACCCCGGCCCCAGGTCACCGGGTCACGTGGGGACACCGGCCCCAGGTCACCGGGTCACGTGGGGACCCCGGCCCCAGGTCACCGGGTCACGTGGGGACACCGGCACCAGGACCCCGGGTCACGTGGGGACCCCGGCCCGGATCCCCGGGTCACGTGGGGACCCCGGCACCAGGACCCCGGGTCACGTGGGGACCCCGGCCCCAGGTCACCGGGTCACGTGATGTCCCCGGCCCGGGTCACCGGGTCACGTGGGGACCCCGGCCCCAGGTCACCGGGTCACGTGGGGTCCCCGGCCCGGGTCCCCGGGTCAAGTGGGGACCCCGGCACCAGGACCCCGGGTCACGTGGGGACCCCGGCCCCAGGTCACCGGGTCACGTGGGGACCCCGGCCTCAGGTCCCCGGGTCATGTGGGGACCCCGGCACCAGGACCCCGGGTCACGTGGGGACCCCGGCCCCAGGTCACCGGGTCACGTGGGGACCCCGGCCTCAGGTCCCCGGGTCACGTGGGGACCCCGGCCCCAGGTGACCGGGTCACGTGGGGATCCCGACACCAGGACCCCGGGTCACGTGGGGACCCAGGCACCAGGACCCCGGGTCACGTGGGGACCCCGGCCCCAGGTCACCGGGTCACGTGGGGACCCCGACACCAGGACCCCGGGTCACGTGGGGACCCCGGCCCCAGGTGACCGGGTCACGTGGGGACCCCGGCCCCAGGTCACCGGGTCACGTGATGTCCCCGGCCCGGGTCCCCGGGTCACGTGGGGACCCCGGCCCCAGGTCACCGGGTCACGTGGGGTCCCCGGCCCGGGTCCCCGGGTCACTTGGGGACCCCGGCACCAGGACCCCGGGTCACGTGGGGACCCTCGCCCCAGGTCACCGGGTCACGTGGGGACCCCGGCCCGGGTCCTCGGGTCACGTGGGGACCCCGGCACCAGGACCCCGGGTCAAGTGGGGACCCCGGCCCCAAGTCAGCGGGTCACGTGGGGACCCCGGCACCAGGACCCCGGGTCACGTGGGGACCCCGGCCCGGGTCCCCGGGTCACGTGGGGTCCCCGGCACCAGGACCCCGGGTCACGTGGGGACCCCGGCCCCAGGTGACCGGGTCACGTGATGTCCCCGGCCCGGGTCCCCGGGTGACGTGGGGACCCCGGCCCCAGGTCACCAGGTCACGTGGGGTCCCCGGCCCGGGTCCTCGGGTCACGTGGGGACCCCGGCCCCAGGACCCCGGGTCACGTGGGGACCCCGGTCCCAGGACCCCGGGTCACGTGGGGACCCCGGCCTCAGGTCACCGGGTCACGTGGGGACCCCGGCTCGGGTCCCCGGGTCACGTGGGGACCCCGGCACCAGGACCCCGGGTCACGTGGGGACACCGGCCCCAGGTCAGCGGGTCAGGTCGGGACCCCGGACCCAGGTCGGGTCATGTCATGTCCCATGCCCGGGTCCCCGGGTTGGATTTTTACCCAGGCCCCGGGTCACAGGGTCATGTCGGGTCAACGGCCTGGGTACAACGGTCTGGTGACCACCCCTACCCCAGGTCCCCGGGTCATGACGGGACACCGGACCAGGTCCCCGAGTCCGGTCGACACCACAGCCCCAGGTCACCGGGTCAGGTCGGCACCCCGGAACCAGGTCACCGGGTCCTGTCGGGTCCCCGGCCCAGGTCCCCTGGACAGGTCGTTACCCCGGCCCCGGGTCACCGGGTCATGTCGGGTCGCTGTCCCGGGTAGCAGTGTCAGGTGACCACCCCGGCCCCGGGAGACGGAGTCATACCGGGTCCCCGGCCCGGGTCCCCGGGTCAAGTGGTTACCCTGGCCCCAGGTCACCGGGTCAGGTCGGGACCCCGGACCCAGGTCCCCGGGTCGTATCGGGTCGCTGCCCCGGGTACCAGTGTCGGGTGACATCCCCGGCCCCAGGTCCCCGGGTCACGTGGGGTCCCCGGCCCAGGTCACCGGGTCAGGTCGGGACCCCGGACCCAGGTCGGGTCATGTCACGTCCCATGCCCGGGTCCCCGGGTTGGATTTTTACCCAGGCTCCGGGTCACAGGGTCATGTCGGGTCAACGGCCTGGGTACAACGGTCTGGTGACCACCCCTACCCCAGGTCCCCGGGTCATGACGGGACACCGGACCAGGTCCCCGAGTCCGGTCGACACCACAGCCCCAGGTCACCGGGTCAGGTCGGCACCCCGGAACCAGGTCACCGGGTCCTGTCGGGTCCCCGGCCCAGGTCCCCTGGACAGGTCGTTACCCCCGGCCCCGGGTCACCGGGTCATGTCGGGTCGCTGTCCCGGGTAGCAGTGTCAGGTGACCACCCCGGCCCCGGGAGACGGAGTCATACCGAGTCCCCGGCCCGGGTCCCCGGGTCAGGTGGTTACCCAGGCCCCAGGTCACCGGGTCAGGTCGGGACCCCGGACCCAGGTCCCCGGGTCGTATCGGGTCGCTGCCCCGGGTACCAGTGTCGGGTGACATCCCCGGCCCCAGGTCCCCGGGTCACGTGGGGTCCCCGGCCCGGGTCCCCAGGTCACGTGGGGACCCCGGCCCCAGGTGACTGGGTCACGTGGGGACCCGGGCCCCAGGTAACCGGGTCACGTAGAGACACCGGCACCAGGACCCCGGGTCACGTGGGGACCCCGGCCCCAGGTGACCGGGTCACGTGGGGACCCCGGCCCCAGGTGACCGGGTCACGTGATGTCCCCGGCCCGGGTCCCCGGGTCACGTGGGGACCCCGGCCCCAGGTCACCGGGTCACGTGGGGACCCCGGCCCCAGGTGACCGGGTCACGTGGGGACACTGGCACCAGGACCCTGGGTCACGTGGGGACCCCGGCCCGGGTCCCCGGGTCACGTGGGGACCCCGGCCCCAGGTCACTGGGTCACGTGGGGACACCGGCACCAGGACCCCGGGTCACGTGGGGACCCCGGCCCCAGGTGACCGGGTCACGTGATGTCCCCGGCCCGGGTCCCCGGGTCACGTGGGGACCCCGGCCCCAGGTCACCGGGTCACGTGGGGACCCCGGCCTCAGGTCACCGGGTCACGTGGGGACCCCGGCACCAGGACCCCGGGTCACGTGGGGACACCGGCCTCAGGACCCCGGGTCACGTGGGGACCCCGGCCCCAGGTCACCGGGTCACGTGGGGACACCGGCACCAGGACCCTGGGTCACGTGGGGACCCCGGCCCCAGGTCACCGGGTCACGTGGGGACACCGGCCCCAGGTCACCGGGTCACGTGGGGACCCCGGCACCAGGTCACCGGGTCACGTGGGGACACCGGCACCAGGACCCCGGGTCACGTGGGGACCCCGGCCCGGATCCCCGGGTCACGTGGGGACCCCGGCACCAGGACCCCGGGTCACGTGGGGACCCCGGCCCCAGGTCACCGGGTCACGTGATGTCCCCGGCCCGGGTCCCCGGGTCACGTGGGGACCCCGGCCCCAGGTCACCGGGTCACGTGGGGACCCCGGCCTCAGGTCACCGGGTCACGTGGGGACCCCGGCTCGGGTCCCCGGGTCACGTGGGGACCCCGGCACCAGGACCCCGGGTCACGTGGGGACACCGGCCCCAGGTCACCGGGTCAGGTCGGGACCCCGGACCCAGGTCGGGTCATGTCATGTCCCATGCCCGGGTCCCCGGGTTGGATTTTTACCCAGGCACCGGGTCACAGGGTCATGTCGGGTCAACGGCCTGGGTACAACGGTCTGGTGACCACCCCGACCCCAGGTCCCCGGGTCATGACGGGACACCGGACCAGGTCCCCGAGTCCGGTCGACACCACAGCCCCAGGTCACCGGGTCAGGTCGGCACCCCGGAACCAGGTCCCCGGGTCCTGTCGGGTCCCCGGCCCAGGTCCCCTGGACAGGTCGTTACCCCGGCCCCGGGTCACCGGGTCATGTCGGGTCGCTGTCCCGGGTAGCAGTGTCAGGTGACCACCCCGGCCCCGGGAGACGGAGTCATACCGGGTCCCCGGCCCGGGTCCCCGGGTCAAGTGGTTACCCTGGCCCCAGGTCACCGGGTCAGGTCGGGACCCCGGACCCAGGTCCCCGGGTCGTATCGGGTCTCTGCCCCGGGTATCAGTGTCGGGTGACATCCCCGGCCCCAGGTCCCCGGGTCACGTGGGGTCCCCGGCCCAGGTCACCGGGTCAGGTCGGGACCCCGGACCCAGGTCGGGTCATGTCACGTCCCATGCCCGGGTCCCCGGGTTGGATTTTTACCCAGGCTCCGGGTCACAGGGTCATGTCGGGTCAACGGCCTGGGTACAACGGTCTGGTGACCACCCCGACCCCAGGTCCCCGGGTCATGACGGGACACCGGACCAGGTCCCCGAGTCCGGTCGACACCACAGCCCCAGGTCACCGGGTCAGGTCGGCACCCCGGAACCAGGTCCCCGGGTCCTGTCGGGTCCCCGGCCCAGGTCCCCTGGACAGGTCGTTACCCCGGCCCCGGGTCACCGGGTCATGTCGGGTCGCTGTCCCGGGTAGCAGTGTCAGGTGACCACCCCGGCCCCGGGAGACGGAGTCATACCGAGTCCCCGGCCAGGGTCCCCGGGTCAGGTGGTTACCCTGGCCCGAGGTCACCGGGTCAGGTCGGGACCCCGGACCCAGGTCCCCGGGTCGTATCGGGTCGCTGCCCCGGGTACCAGTGTCGGGTGACATCCCCGGCCCCAGGTCCCCGGGTCACGTGGGGTCCCCGGCCCGGGTCCCCAGGTCACGTGGGGACCCCGGCCCCAGGTGACCGGGTCACGTGGGAACCCGGGCCCCAGGTAACCGGGTCACGTAGAGACACCGGCACCAGGACCCCGGGTCACGTGGGGACCCCGGCCCCAGGTGACCGGGTCACGTGGGGACCCCGGCCCCAGGTGACCGGGTCACGTGATGTCCCCGGCCCGGGTCCCCGGGTCATGTGGGGACCCCGGCCCCAGGTCACCGGGTCACGTGGGGACCCCGGCCCCAGGTGACCGGGTCACGTGGGGACACTGGCACCAGGACCCTGGGTCACGTGGGGACCCCGGCCCGGGTCCCCGGGTCACGTGGGGACCCCGGCCCCAGGTCACTGGGTCACGTGGGGACACCGGCACCAGGACCCCGGGTCACGTGGGGACCCCGGCCCCAGGTGACCGGGTCACGTGATGTCCCCGGCCCGGGTCCCCGGGTCACGTGGGGACCCCGGCCCCAGGTCACCGGGTCACGTGGGGACCCCGGCCTCAGGTCACCGGGTCACGTGGGGACCCCGGCACCAGGACCCCGGGTCACGTGGGGACACCGGCCCCAGGTCACCGGGTCACGTGGGGACCCCGGCCCCAGGTGACCGGGTCACGTGATGTCCCCGGCCCGGGTCCCCGGGTCACGTGGGGACCCCGGCCCCAGGTCACCGGGTCACGTGATGTCCCCGGCCCGGGTCCCCGGGTCACGTGGGGACCCCGGCCCCAGGACCCCGGGTCACGTGGGGACCCCGGCCCCAGGTCACCGGGTCACGTGGGGACACCGGCACCAGGACCCTGGGTCACGAGGGGACCCCGGCCCCAGGTCACCGGGTCACGTGGGGACACCGGCCCGGGTCCCCGGGTCACGTGGGGACCCCGGCACCAGGACCCCGGGTCACGTGGGGACCCCGGCCCGGGTCCCCGGGTCACGTGGGGACCCCGGCACCAGGACCCCGGGTCACGTGGGGACCCCGGCCCCAGGTCACCGGGTCACGTGATGTCCCCGGCCCGGGTCCCCGGGTCACGTGGGGACCCCGGCCCCAGGTCACCGGGTCACGTGGGGTCCCCGGCCCGGGTCCCCGGGTCACGTGGGGACACCGGCAACAGGACCCCGGGTCACGTGGGGACCCCGGCCCGGGTCCCCGGGTCACGTGGGAACCCAGGCACCAGGACCCCGGGTCACGTGGGGACCCCGGCCCCAGGTCACCGGGTCACGTGGGGACACCGGCCCCAGGTCACCGGGTCACGTGGGGACCCCGGCACCAGGACCCCGGGTCACGTGGGGACCCCGGCCCCAGGTGACCGGGTCACGTGGGGACCCCGGCCCCAGGTGACCGGGTCACGTGATGTCCCCGGCCCGGGTCCCCGGGTCACGTGGGGACCCCGGCCCCAGGTCACCGGGTCACGTGGGGTCCCCGGCCCGGGTCCCCGGGTCACGTGGGGACCCCGGCACCAGGACCCCGGGTCACGTGGGGACCCCGGCCCCAGGTCACCGGGTCACGTGGGGACCCCGGCTCGGGTCCCCGGGTCACGTGGGGACCCCGGCACCAGGACCCCGGGTCACGTGGGGACACCGGCCCCAGGTCACCGGGTCAGGTCGGGACCCCGGACCCAGGTCGTGTCATGTCATGTCCCATGCCCGGGTCCCCGGGTTGGATTTTTACCCAGGCCCCGGGTCACAGGGTCATGTCGGGTCAACGGCCTGGGTACAACGGTCTGGTGACCACCCCGACCCCAGGTCCCCGGGTCATGACGGGACACCGGACCAGGTCCCCGAGTCCGGTCGACACCACAGCCCCAGGTCACCGGGTCAGGTCGGCACCCCGGAACCAGGTCCCCGGGTCCTGTCGGGTCCCCGGCCCAGGTCCCCTGGACAGGTCGTTACCCCGGCCCCGGGTCACCGGGTCATGTCGGGTCGCTGCCCCGGGTACCAGTGTCGGGTGACATCCCCGGCCCCAGGTCCCCGGGTCACGTGGGGTCCCCGGCCCAGGTCACCGGGTCAGGTCGGGACCCCGGACCCAGGTCGGGTCATGTCACGTCCCATGCCCGGGTCCCCGGGTTGGATTTTTACCCAGGCTCCGGGTCACAGGGTCATGTCGGGTCAACGGCCTGGGTACAACGGTCTGGTGACCACCCCGACCCCAGGTCCCCGGGTCATGACGGGACACCGGACCAGGTCCCCGAGTCCGGTCGACACCACAGCCCCAGGTCACCGGGTCAGGTCGGCACCCCGGAACCAGGTCCCCGGGTCCTGTCGGGTCCCCGGCCCAGGTCCCCTGGACAGGTCGTTACCCCGGCCCCGGGTCACCGGGTCATGTCGGGTCGCTGTCCCGGGTAGCAGTGTCAGGTGACCACCCCGGCCCCGGGAGACGGAGTCATACCGGGTCCCCGGCCCGGGTCCCCGGGTCAGGTGGTTACCCTGGCCCCAGGTCACCGGGTCAGGTCGGGACCCCGGACCCAGGTCCCCGGGTCGTATCGGGTCGCTGCCCCGGGTACCAGTGTCGGGTGACATCCCCTGCCCCAGGTCCCCGGGTCACGTGGGGTCCCCGGCCCGGGTCCCCTGGTTGCATCGGGACACCAGCGAAGGATCACCGGGTCCTGTCGGGTCCCCGGCCCGGGTCCCCTGGACAGGTCGTTAACCCGGCCCCGGGTCCCCGGGTTGGATTTTTACCCAGGCCCCGGGTCGGATTTTTACTCAGGCCCCGGGTCACAGGGTCATGTCGGGTCAACGGCCTGGGTACAACGGTCTGGTGACCACTCCGACCCCAGGTCCCCGGGTCATGACGGGACACCGGACCAGGTCCCGGAGTCCGGTCGACACCACAGCCCCAGATCACCGGGTCAGGTCGGCACCCCGGAACCAGGTCACCGGGTCATGTCGGGTCCCCGGCCCAGGTCCCCTGGACAGGTCGTTTACCCCGGCCCCGGGTCACCGGGTCATGTCGGGTCGCTGTCCCGGGTACCAGTGTCAGGTGACCACCCCGGCCCCGGGAGACGGAGTCATACCGGGTCCCCGGCCCGAGTCCCCGGGTCAGGTGGTTACCCTGGCCCAAGGTCACCGGGTCAGGTCGGGACCCCGGACCCAGGTCGGGTCATGTCACGTCCCATGCCCGGGTCCCCGGGTTGGATTTTTACCCAGGCACCGGGTCACAGGGTCATGTCGGGTCAACGGCCTGGGTACAACGGTCTGGTGACCACCCCTACCCCAGGTCCCCGGGTCATGACGGGACACCGGACCAGGTCCCCGAGTCCGGTCGACACCACAGCCCCAGGTCACCGGGTCAGGTCGGCACCCCGGAACCAGGTCCCCGGGTCCTGTCGGGTCCCCGGCCCAGGTCCCCTGGACAGGTCGTTACCCCGGCCCCGGGTCACCGGGTCATGTCGGGTCGCTGTCCCGGGAAGCAGTGTCAGGTGACCACCCCGGCCCCGGGAGACGGAGTCATACCGAGTCCCCGGCCCGGGTCCCCGGGTCAGGTGGTTACCCTGGCCCCAGGTCACCGGGTCAGGTCGGGACCCCGGACCCAGGTCCCCGGGTCGTATCGGGTCGCTGCCCCGGGTACCAGTGTCGGGTGACATCCCCGGCCCCAGGTCCCCGGGTCACGTGGGGTCCCCGGCCCGGGTCCCCAGGTCACGTGGGGACCCCGGCCCCAGGTGACCGGGTCACGTGGGGACCCGGGCCCCAGGTAACCGGGTCACGTAGAGACACCGGCACCAGGACCCCGGGTCACGTGGGGACCCCGGCCCCAGGTGACCGGGTCACGTGGGGACCCCGGCCCCAGGTGACCGGGTCACGTGATGTCCCCGGCCCGGGTCCCCGGGTCACGTGGGGACCCCGGCCCCAGGTCACCGGGTCACGTGGGGACCCCGGCCCCAGGTCACCGGGTCACGTGGGGACACTGGCACCAGGACCCTGGGTCACGTGGGGACCCCGGCCCGGGTCCCCGGGTCACGTGGGGACCCCGGCCCCAGGTCACTGGGTCACGTGGGGACACCGGCACCAGGACCCCGGGTCACGTGGGGACCCCGGCCCCAGGTGACCGGGTCACGTGATGTCCCCGGCCCGGGTCCCCGGGTCACGTGGGGACCCCGGCCCCAGGTCACCGGGTCACGTGGGGACCCCGGCCCCAGGTCACCGGGTCACGTGGGGACACTGGCACCAGGACCCTGGGTCACGTGGGGACCCCGGCCCGGGTCCCCGGGTCACGTGGGGACCCCGGCCCCAGGTCACTGGGTCACGTGGGGACACCGGCACCAGGACCCCGGGTCACGTGGGGACCCCGGCCCCAGGTGACCGGGTCACGTGATGTCCCCGGCCCGGGTCCCCGGGTCACGTGGGGACCCCGGCCCCAGGTCACCGGGTCACGTGGGGACCCCGGCCCCAGGACCCCGGGTCACGTGGGGACCCCGGCCCCAGGTCACCGGGTCACGTGGGGACACCGGCACCAGGACCCTGGGTCACGTGGGGACCCCGGCCCCAGGTCACCGGGTCACGTGGGGACACCGGCCCCAGGTCACCGGGTCACGTGGGGACCCCGGCCCCAGGTCACCGGGTCACGTGGGGACACCGGCACCAGGACCCCGGGTCACGTGGGGACCCCGGCCCGGGTCCCCGGGTCACGTGGGGACCCCGGCACCAGGACCCCGGGTCACGTGGGGACCCCGGCCCCAGGTCACCGGGTCACGTGATGTCCCCGGCCCGGGTCCCCGGGTCACGTGGGGACCCCTGCCCCAGGTCACCGGGTCACGTGGGGTCCCCGGCCCGGGTCCCCGGGTCACGTGGGGACACCGGCAACAGGACCCCGGGTCACGTGGGGACCCCGGCCCGGGTCCCCGGGTCACGTGGGAACCCAGGCACCAGGACCCCGGGTCACGTGGGGACCCCGGCCCCAGGTCACCGGGTCACGTGGGGACACCGGCCCCAGGTCACCGGGTCACGTGGGGACCCCGGCACCAGGACCCCGGGTCACGTGGGGACCCCGGCCCCAGGTGACCGGGTCACGTGGGGACCCCGGCCCCAGGTGACCGGGTCACGTGATGTCCCCGGCCCGGGTCCCCGGGTCACGTGGGGACCCCGGCCCCAGGTCACCGGGTCACGTGGGGTCCCCGGCCCGGGTCCCCGGGTCACGTGGGGACCCCGGCACCAGGACCCCGGGTCACGTGGGGACCCCGGCCCCAGGTCACCGGGTCACGTGGGGACCCCGGCTCGGGTCCCCGGGTCACGTGGGGACCCCGGCACCAGGACCCCGGGTCACGTGGGGACACCGGCCCCAGGTCAGCGGGTCAGGTCGGGACCCCGGACCCAGGTCGGGTCATGTCATGTCCCATGCCCGGGTCCCCGGGTTGGATTTTTACCCAGGCCCCGGGTCACAGGGTCATGTCGGGTCAACGGCCTGGGTACAACGGTCTGGTGACCACCCCGACCCCAGGTCCCCGGGTCATGACGGGACACCGGACCAGGTCCCCGAGTCCGGTCGACACCACAGCCCCAGGTCACCGGGTCAGGTCGGCACCCCGGAACCAGGTCCCCGGGTCCTGTCGGGTCCCCGGCCCAGGTCCCCTGGACAGGTCGTTACCCCGGCCCCGGGTCACCGGGTCATGTCGGGTCGCTGCCCCGGGTACCAGTGTCGGGTGACATCCCCGGCCCCAGGTCCCCGGGTCACGTGGGGTCCCCGGCCCAGGTCACCGGGTCAGGTCGGGACCCCGGACCCAGGTCGGGTCATGTCACGTCCCATGCCCGGGTCCCCGGGTTGGATTTTTACCCAGGCTCCGGGTCACAGGGTCATGTCGGCTCAACGGCCTGGGTACAACGGTCTGGTGACCACCCCGACCCCAGGTCCCCGGGTCATGACGGGACACCGGACCAGGTCCCCGAGTCCGGTCGACACCACAGCCCCAGGTCACCGGGTCAGGTCGGCACCCCGGAACCAGGTCCCCGGGTCCTGTCGGGTCCCCGGCCCAGGTCCCCTGGACAGGTCGTTACCCCGGCCCCGGGTCACCGGGTCATGTCGGGTCGCTGTCCCGGGTAGCAGTGTCAGGTGACCACCCCGGCCCCGGGAGACGGAGTCATACCGGGTCCCCGGCCCGGGTCCCCGGGTCAGGTGGTTACCCTGGCCCCAGGTCACCGGGTCAGGTCGGGACCCCGGACCCAGGTCCCCGGGTCGTATCGGGTCGCTGCCCCGGGTACCAGTGTCGGGTGACATCCCCGGCCCCAGGTCCCCGGGTCACGTGGGGTCCCCGGCCCGGGTCCCCAGGTCACGTGGGGACCCCGGCCCCAGGTGACCGGGTCACGTGGGGACCCGGGCCCCAGGTAACCGGGTCACGTAGAGACACCGGCACCAGGACCCCGGGTCACGTGGGGACCCCGGCCCCAGGTGACCGGGTCACGTGGGGACCCCGGCCCCAGGTGACCGGGTCACGTGATGTCCCCGGCCCGGGTCCCCGGGTCACGTGGGGACCCCGGCCCCAGGTCACCGGGTCACGTGGGGACCCCGGCCCCAGGTCACCGGGTCACGTGGGGACACTGGCACCAGGACCCTGGGTCACGTGGGGACCCCGGCCCGGGTCCCCGGGTCACGTGGGGACCCCGGCCCCAGGTCACTGGGTCACGTGGGGACACCGGCACCAGGACCCCGGGTCACGTGGGGACCCCGGCCCCAGGTGACCGGGTCACGTGATGTCCCCGGCCCGGGTCCCCGGGTCACGTGGGGACCCCGGCCCCAGGTCACCGGGTCACGTGGGGACCCCGGCCCCAGGTCACCGGGTCACGTGGGGACACTGGCACCAGGACCCTGGGTCACGTGGGGACCCCGGCCCGGGTCCCCGGGTCACGTGGGGACCCCGGCCCCAGGTCACTGGGTCACGTGGGGACACCGGCACCAGGACCCCGGGTCACGTGGGGACCCCGGCCCCAGGTGACCGGGTCACGTGATGTCCCCGGCCCGGGTCCCCGGGTCACGTGGGGACCCCGGCCCCAGGTCACCGGGTCACGTGGGGACCCCGGCCCCAGGACCCCGGGTCACGTGGGGACCCCGGCCCCAGGTCACCGGGTCACGTGGGGACACCGGCACCAGGACCCTGGGTCACGTGGGGACCCCGGCCCCAGGTCACCGGGTCACGTGGGGACACCGGCCCCAGGTCACCGGGTCACGTGGGGACCCCGGCCCCAGGTCACCGGGTCACGTGGGGACACCGGCACCAGGACCCCGGGTCACGTGGGGACCCCGGCCCGGGTCCCCGGGTCACGTGGGGACCCCGGCACCAGGACCCCGGGTCACGTGGGGACCCCGGCCCCAGGTCACCGGGTCACGTGATGTCCCCGGCCCGGGTCCCCGGGTCACGTGGGGACCCCTGCCCCAGGTCACCGGGTCACGTGGGGTCCCCGGCCCGGGTCCCCGGGTCACGTGGGGACACCGGCAACAGGACCCCGGGTCACGTGGGGACCCCGGCCCGGGTCCCCGGGTCACGTGGGAACCCAGGCACCAGGACCCCGGGTCACGTGGGGACCCCGGCCCCAGGTCACCGGGTCACGTGGGGACACCGGCCCCAGGTCACCGGGTCACGTGGGGACCCCGGCACCAGGACCCCGGGTCACGTGGGGACCCCGGCCCCAGGTGACCGGGTCACGTGGGGACCCCGGCCCCAGGTGACCGGGTCACGTGATGTCCCCGGCCCGGGTCCCCGGGTCACGTGGGGACCCCGGCCCCAGGTCACCGGGTCACGTGGGGTCCCCGGCCCGGGTCCCCGGGTCACGTGGGGACCCCGGCACCAGGACCCCGGGTCACGTGGGGACCCCGGCCCCAGGTCACCGGGTCACGTGGGGACCCCGGCTCGGGTCCCCGGGTCACGTGGGGACCCCGGCACCAGGACCCCGGGTCACGTGGGGACACCGGCCCCAGGTCAGCGGGTCAGGTCGGGACCCCGGACCCAGGTCGGGTCATGTCATGTCCCATGCCCGGGTCCCCGGGTTGGATTTTTACCCAGGCCCCGGGTCACAGGGTCATGTCGGGTCAACGGCCTGGGTACAACGGTCTGGTGACCACCCCGACCCCAGGTCCCCGGGTCATGACGGGACACCGGACCAGGTCCCCGAGTCCGGTCGACACCACAGCCCCAGGTCACCGGGTCAGGTCGGCACCCCGGAACCAGGTCCCCGGGTCCTGTCGGGTCCCCGGCCCAGGTCCCCTGGACAGGTCGTTACCCCGGCCCCGGGTCACCGGGTCATGTCGGGTCGCTGCCCCGGGTACCAGTGTCGGGTGACATCCCCGGCCCCAGGTCCCCGGGTCACGTGGGGTCCCCGGCCCAGGTCACCGGGTCAGGTCGGGACCCCGGACCCAGGTCGGGTCATGTCACGTCCCATGCCCGGGTCCCCGGGTTGGATTTTTACCCAGGCTCCGGGTCACAGGGTCATGTCGGCTCAACGGCCTGGGTACAACGGTCTGGTGACCACCCCGACCCCAGGTCCCCGGGTCATGACGGGACACCGGACCAGGTCCCCGAGTCCGGTCGACACCACAGCCCCAGGTCACCGGGTCAGGTCGGCACCCCGGAACCAGGTCCCCGGGTCCTGTCGGGTCCCCGGCCCAGGTCCCCTGGACAGGTCGTTACCCCGGCCCCGGGTCACCGGGTCATGTCGGGTCGCTGTCCCGGGTAGCAGTGTCAGGTGACCACCCCGGCCCCGGGAGACGGAGTCATACCGGGTCCCCGGCCCGGGTCCCCGGGTCAGGTGGTTACCCTGGCCCCAGGTCACCGGGTCAGGTCGGGACCCCGGACCCAGGTCCCCGGGTCGTATCGGGTCGCTGCCCCGGGTACCAGTGTCGGGTGACATCCCCTGCCCCAGGTCCCCGGGTCACGTGGGGTCCCCGGCCCGGGTCCCCTGGTTGCATCGGGACACCAGCAAAGGATCACCGGGTCCTGTCGGGTCCCCGGCCCGGGTCCCCTGGACAGGTCGTTTACCCCGGCCCCGGGTCACCGGGTCATGTCGGGTCGCTGTCCCGGGTAGCAGTGTCAGGTGACCACCCCGGCCCCGGGAGACGGAGTCATACCGGGTCCCCGGCCCGAGTCCCCGGGTCAGGTGGTTACCCTGGCCCAAGGTCACCGGGTCAGGTCGGGACCCCGGACCCAGGTCCCCGGGTCGTATCGGGTCGCTGCCCCGGGTACCAGTGTCGGGTGACATCCCCGGCCCCAGGTCCCCGGGTCACGTAGGGTCCCCGGCCCGGGTCCCCAGGTCACGTGGGGAACCCGGCCCCAGGTGACCGGGTCACGTGGGGACCCCGGCCCCAGGTGACCGGGTCACGTGATGTCCCCGGCCCGGGTCCCCGGGTCACGTGGGGACCCCGGCCCCAGGTGACCGGGTCACGTGGGGACCCCGGCCCCAGGTCACCGGGTCACGTGGGGACACTGGCACCAGGACCCTGGGTCACGTGGGGACCCCGGCCCGGGTCCCCGGGTCACGTGGGGACCCCGGCCCCAGGTCACTGGGTCACGTGGGGACACCGGCACCAGGACCCCGGGTCACGTGGGGACCCCGGCCCCAGGTGACCGGGTCACGTGATGTCCCCGGCCCGGGTCCCCGGGTCACGTGGGGACCCCGGCCCCAGGTCACCGGGTCACGTGGGGACCCCGGCCTCAGGTCACCGGGTCACGTGGGGACCCCGGCACCAGGACCCCGGGTCACGTGGGGACACCGGCCCCAGGTCACCGGGTCACGTGGGGACCCCGGCCCCAGGTGACCGGGTCACGTGATGTCCCCGGCCCGGGTCCCCGGGTCACGTGGGGACCCCGGCCCCAGGTCACCGGGTCACGTGATGTCCCCGGCCCGGGTCCCCGGGTCACGTGGGGACCCCGGCCCCAGGACCCCAGGTCACGTGGGGACCCCGGCCCCAGGTCACCGGGTCACGTGGGGACACCGGCACCAGGACCCTGGGTCACGTGGGGACCCCGGCCCCAGGTCACCGGGTCACGTGGGGACACCGGCCCCAGGTCACCGGGTCACGTGGGGACCCCGGCCCCAGGTCACCGGGTCACGTGGGGACACCGGCACCAGGACCCCGGGTCACGTGGGGACCCCGGCCCCAGGTCACCGGGTCACGTGGGGACCCCGGCACCAGGACCCCGGGTCACGTGGGGACCCCGGCCCCAGGTCACTGGGTCACGTGATGTCCCCGGCCCGGGTCCCCGGGTCACGTGGGGACCCCGGCCCCAGGTCACCGGGTCACGTGGGGTCCCCGGCCCGGGTCCCCGGGTCACGTGGGGACACCGGCAACAGGACCCCGGGTCACGTGGGGACCCCGGCCCGGGTCCCCGGGTCACGTGGGAACCCAGGCACCAGGACCCCGGGTCACGTGGGGACCCCGGCCCCAGGTCACCGGGTCACGTGGGGACCCCGGCCTCAGGTCACCGGGTCACGTGGGGACCCCGGCACCAGGACCCCGGGTCACGTGGGGACCCCGGCCCCAGGTGACCGGGTCACGTGGGGACCCCGGCCCCAGGTGACCGGGTCACGTGATGTCCCCGGCCCGGGTCCCCGGGTCACGTGGAGACCCCGGCCCCAGGTCACCGGGTCACGTGGGGTCCCCGACCCGGGTCCCCGGGTCACGTGGGGACCCCGGCACCAGGACCCCGGGTCACGTGGGGACCCCGGCCCCAGGTCACCGGGTCACGTGGGGACCCCGGCCCGGGTCCCCGGGTCACGTGGGGACCCCGGCACCAGGACCCCGGGTCACGTGGGGACCCCGGCCCCAGGTCACCGGGTCACGTGGGGACCCCGGCCTCAGGTCACCGGGTCACGTGGGGACCCCGGCACCAGGACCCCGGGTCACGTGGGGACACCGGCCCCAGGTCAGCGGGTCAGGTCGGGACCCCGGACCCAGGTCGGGTCATGTCATGTCCCATGCCCGGGTCCCCGGGTTGGATTTTTACCCAGGCCCCGGGTCACAGGGTCATGTCGGGTCAACGGCCTGGGTACAACGGTCTGGTGACCACCCCGACCCCAGGTCCCCGGGTCATGACGGGACACCGGACCAGGTCCCCGAGTCCGGTCGACACCACAGCCCCAGGTCACCGGGTCAGGTCGGCACCCCGGAACCAGGTCCCCGGGTCCTGTCGGGTCCCCGGCCCAGGTCCCCTGGACAGGTCGTTACCCCGGCCCCGGGTCACCGGGTCATGTCGGGTCGCTGCCCCGGGTACCAGTGTCGGGTGACATCCCCGGCCCCAGGTCCCCGGGTCACGTGGGGTCCCCGGCCCAGGTCACCGGGTCAGGTCGGGACCCCGGACCCAGGTCGGGTCATGTCACGTCCCATGCCCGGGTCCCCGGGTTGGATTTTTACCCAGGCTCCGGGTCACAGGGTCATGTCGGCTCAACGGCCTGGGTACAACGGTCTGGTGACCACCCCGACCCCAGGTCCCCGGGTCATGACGGGACACCGGACCAGGTCCCCGAGTCCGGTCGACACCACAGCCCCAGGTCACCGGGTCAGGTCGGCACCCCGGAACCAGGTCCCCGGGTCCTGTCGGGTCCCCGGCCCAGGTCCCCTGGACAGGTCGTTACCCCGGCCCCGGGTCACCGGGTCATGTCGGGTCGCTGTCCCGGGTAGCAGTGTCAGGTGACCACCCCGGCCCCGGGAGACGGAGTCATACCGGGTCCCCGGCCCGGGTCCCCGGGTCAGGTGGTTACCCTGGCCCCAGGTCACCGGGTCAGGTCGGGACCCCGGACCCAGGTCCCCGGGTCGTATCGGGTCGCTGCCCCGGGTACCAGTGTCGGGTGACATCCCCTGCCCCAGGTCCCCGGGTCACGTGGGGTCCCCGGCCCGGGTCCCCTGGTTGCATCGGGACACCAGCGAAGGATCACCGGGTCCTGTCGGGTCCCCGGCCCGGGTCCCCTGGACAGGTCGTTAACCCGGCCCCGGGTCCCCGGGTTGGATTTTTACCCAGGCCCCGGGTCGGATTTTTACTCAGGCCCCGGGTCACAGGGTCATGTCGGGTCAACGGCCTGGGTACAACGGTCTGGTGACCACTCCGACCCCAGGTCCCCGGGTCATGACGGGACACCGGACCAGGTCCCGGAGTCCGGTCGACACCACAGCCCCAGATCACCGGGTCAGGTCGGCACCCCGGAACCAGGTCACCGGGTCATGTCGGGTCCCCGGCCCAGGTCCCCTGGACAGGTCGTTTACCCCGGCCCCGGGTCACCGGGTCATGTCGGGTCGCTGTCCCGGGTAGCAGTGTCAGGTGACCACCCCGGCCCCGGGAGACGGAGTCATACCGGGTCCCCGGCCCGAGTCCCCGGGTCAGGTGGTTACCCTGGCCCAAGGTCACCGGGTCAGGTCGGGACCCCGGACCCAGGTCCCCGGGTCGTATCGGGTCGCTGCCCCGGGT
The DNA here is from genome assembly GCA_951411735.1 of Somateria mollissima. Lineage (NCBI taxonomy): Eukaryota > Metazoa > Chordata > Aves > Anseriformes > Anatidae > Somateria > Somateria mollissima. Next base: position 190,129 of record CATOCB010000276.1, on the reverse strand, counting down.
ACCAGTGTCGGGTGACATCCCCGGCCCCAGGTCCCCGGGTCACGTAGGGTCCCCGGCCCGGGTCCCCAGGTCACGTGGGGACCCCGGCCCCAGGTGACCGGGTCACGTGGGGACCCGGGCCCCAGGTAACCGGGTCACGTAGAGACACCGGCACCAGGACCCCGGGTCACGTGGGGACCCCGGCCCCAGGTGACCGGGTCACGTGGGGACCCCGGCCCCAGGTGACCGGGTCACGTGATGTCCCCGGCCCGGGTCCCCGGGTCACGTGGGGACCCCGGCCCCAGGTCACCGGGTCACGTGGGGACCCCGGCCCCAGGTGACCGGGTCACGTGGGGACACTGGCACCAGGACCCTGGGTCACGTGGGGACCCCGGCCCGGGTCCCCGGGTCACGTGGGGACCCCGGCCCCAGGTCACTGGGTCACGTGGGGACACCGGCACCAGGACCCCGGGTCACGTGGGGACCCCGGCCCCAGGTGACCGGGTCACGTGATGTCCCCGGCCCGGGTCCCCGGGTCACGTGGGGACCCCGGCCCCAGGTCACCGGGTCACGTGGGGACCCCGGCCTCAGGTCACCGGGTCACGTGGGGACCCCGGCACCAGGACCCCGGGTCACGTGGGGACACCGGCCCCAGGTCACCGGGTCACGTGGGGACCCCGGCCCCAGGTGACCGGGTCACGTGATGTCCCCGGCCCGGGTCCCCGGGTCACGTGGGGACCCCGGCCCCAGGTCACCGGGTCACGTGATGTCCCCGGCCCGGGTCCCCGGGTCACGTGGGGACCCCGGCCCCAGGACCCCGGGTCACGTGGGGACCCCGGCCCCAGGTCACCGGGTCACGTGGGGACACCGGCACCAGGACCCTGGGTCACGTGGGGACCCCGGCCCCAGGTCACCGGGTCACGTGGGGACACCGGCCCCAGGTCACCGGGTCACGTGGGGACCCTGGCCCCAGGTCACCGGGTCACGTGGGGACACCGGCACCAGGACCCCGGGTCACGTGGGGACCCCGGCCCCAGGTCACCGGGTCACGTGGGGACCCCGGCACCAGGACCCCGGGTCACGTGGGGACCCCGGCCCCAGGTCACTGGGTCACGTGATGTCCCCGGCCCGGGTCCCCGGGTCACGTGGGGACCCCGGCCCCAGGTCACCGGGTCACATGGGGTCCCCGGCCCGGGTCCCCGGGTCACGTGGGGACACCGGCAACAGGACCCCGGGTCACGTGGGGACCCCGGCCCGGGTCCCCGGGTCACGTGGGAACCCAGGCACCAGGACCCCGGGTCACGTGGGGACCCCGGCCCCAGGTCACCGGGTCACGTGGGGACCCCGGCCTCAGGTCACCGGGTCACGTGGGGACCCCGGCACCAGGACCCCGGGTCACGTGGGGACCCCGGCCCCAGGTGACCGGGTCACGTGGGGACCCCGGCCCCAGGTGACCGGGTCACGTGATGTCCCCGGCCCGGGTCCCCGGGTCACGTGGGGACCCCGGCCCCAGGTCACCGGGTCACGTGGGGTCCCCGACCCGGGTCCCCGGGTCACGTGGGGACCCCGGCACCAGGACCCCGGGTCACGTGGGGACCCCGGCCCCAGGTCACCGGGTCACGTGGGGACCCCGGCCCGGGTCCCCGGGTCACGTGGGGACCCCGGCACCAGGACCCCGGGTCACGTGGGGACCCCGGCCCCAGGTCACCGGGTCACGTGGGGACCCCGGCCTCAGGTCACCGGGTCACGTGGGGACCCCGGCACCAGGACCCCGGGTCACGTGGGGACCCCGGCCCCAGGTGACCGGGTCACGTGGGGACCCCGGCCCCAGGTGACCGGGTCACGTGATGTCCCCGGCCCGGGTCCACGGGTCATGTGGGGACCCCGGCCCCAGGTCACCGGGTCACGTGGGGTCCCCGGCCCGGGTCCCCGGGTCACGTGGGGACCCCGGCACCAGGACCCCGGGTCACGTGGGGACACCGGCCCCAGGTCAGCGGGTCAGGTCGGGGCCCCTGGACCCAGGTCGGGTCATGTCATGTCCCATGCCCGGGTCCCCGGGTTGGATTTTTACCCAGGCCCCGGGTCACAGGGTCATGTCGGGTCAACGGCCTGGGTACAACGGTCTGGTGACCACCCCTACCCCAGGTCCCCGGGTCATGACGGGACACCGGACCAGGTCCCCGAGTCCGGTCGACACCACAGCCCCAGGTCACCGGGTCAGGTCGGCACCCCGGAACCAGGTCCCCGGGTCCTGTCGGGTCCCCGGCCCAGGTCCCCTGGACAGGTCGTTACCCCGGCCCCGGGTCACCGGGTCATGTCGGGTCGCTGTCCCGGGTAGCAGTGTCAGGTGACCACCCCGGCCCCGGGAGACGGAGTCATACCGGGTCCCCGGCCCGGGTCCCCGGGTCAAGTGGTTACCCTGGCCCCAGGTCAGCGGGTCAGGTCGGGACCCCGGACCCAGGTCCCCGGGTCGTATCGGGTCGCTGCCCCGGGTACCAGTGTCGGGTGACATCCCCGGCCCCAGGTCCCCGGGTCACGTGGGGTCCCCGGCCCAGGTCACCGGGTCAGGTCGGGACCCCGGACCCAGGTCGGGTCATGTCATGTCCCATGCCCGGGTCCCCGGGTTGGATTTTTACCCAGGCACCGGGTCACAGGGTCATGTCGGCTCAACGGCCTGGGTACAAGGGTCTGGTGACCACCCCGACCCCAGGTCCCCGGGTCATGACGGGACACCGGACCAGGTCCCCGAGTCCGGTCGACACCACAGCCCCAGGTCACCGGGTCAGGTCGGCACCCCGGAACCAGGTCCCCGGGTCCTGTCGGGTCCCCGGCTCAGGTCCCCTGGACAGGTCGTTACCCCGGCCCCGGGTCACCGGGTCATGTCGGGTCGCTGTCCCGGGTACCAGTGTCAGGTGACCACCCCGGCCCCGGGATACGGAGTCATACCGGGTCCCCGGCCCGGGTCCCCGGGTCAGGTGGTTACCCTGGCCCCAGGTCACCGGGTCAGGTCGGGACCCCGGACCCAGGTCCCCGGGTCGTATCGGGTCTCTGCCCCGGGTACCAGTGTCGGGTGACATCCCCGGCCCCAGGTCCCCGGGTCACGTGGGGTCCCCGGCCCAGGTCACCGGGTCAGGTCGGGACCCCGGACCCAGGTCGGGTCATGTCACGTCCCATGCCCGGGTCCCCGGGTTGGATTTTTACCCAGGCTCCGGGTCACAGGGTCATGTCGGCTCAACGGCCTGGGTACAACGGTCTGGTGACCACCCCGACCCCAGGTCCCCGGGTCATGACGGGACACCGGACCAGGTCCCCGAGTCCGGTCGACACCACAGCCCCAGGTCACCGGGTCAGGTCGGCACCCCGGAACCAGGTCACCGGGTCCTGTCGGGTCCCCGGCCCAGGTCCCCTGGACAGGTCGTTACCCCGGCCCCGGGTCACCGGGTCATGTCGGGTCGCTGTCCCGGGTAGCAGTGTCAGGTGACCACCCCGGCCCCGGGAGACGGAGTCATACCGGGTCCCCGGCCCGGGTCCCCGGGTCAAGTGGTTACCCTGGCCCCAGGTCACCGGGTCAGGTCGGGACCCCGGACCCAGGTCCCCGGGTCGTATCGGGTCGCTGCCCCGGGTACCAGTGTCGGGTGACATCCCCGGCCCCAGGTCCCCGGGTCACGTGGGGTCCCCGGCCCAGGTCACCGGGTCAGGTCGGGACCCCGGACCCAGGTCGGGTCATGTCACGTCCCATGCCCGGGTCCCCGGGTTGGATTTTTACCCAGGCTCCGGGTCACAGGGTCATGTCGGGTCAACGGCCTGGGTACAACGGTCTGGTGACCACCCCTACCCCAGGTCCCCGGGTCATGACGGGACACCGGACCAGGTCCCCGAGTCCGGTCGACACCACAGCCCCAGGTCACCGGGTCAGGTCGGCACCCCGGAACCAGGTCCCCGGGTCCTGTCGGGTCCCCGGCCCAGGTCCCCTGGACAGGTCGTTACCCCGGCCCCGGGTCACCGGGTCATGTCGGGTCGCTGTCCCGGGTAGCAGTGTCAGGTGACCACCCCGGCCCCGGGAGACGGAGTCATACCGAGTCCCCGGCCAGGGTCCCCGGGTCAGGTGGTTACCCTGGCCCGAGGTCACCGGGTCAGGTCGGGACCCCGGACCCAGGTCCCCGGGTCGTATCGGGTCGCTGCCCCGGGTACCAGTGTCGGGTGACATCCCCGGCCCCAGGTCCCCGGGTCACGTGGGGTCCCCGGCCCGGGTCCCCAGGTCACGTGGGGACCCCGGCCCCAGGTGACCGGGTCACGTGGGAACCCGGGCCCCAGGTAACCGGGTCACGTAGAGACACCGGCACCAGGACCCCGGGTCACGTGGGGACCCCGGCCCCAGGTGACCGGGTCACGTGGGGACCCCGGCCCCAGGTGACCGGGTCACGTGATGTCCCCGGCCCGGGTCCCCGGGTCATGTGGGGACCCCGGCCCCAGGTCACCGGGTCACGTGGGGACCCCGGCCCCAGGTGACCGGGTCACGTGGGGACACTGGCACCAGGACCCTGGGTCACGTGGGGACCCCGGCCCGGGTCCCCGGGTCACGTGGGGACCCCGGCCCCAGGTCACTGGGTCACGTGGGGACACCGGCACCAGGACCCCGGGTCACGTGGGGACCCCGGCCCCAGGTGACCGGGTCACGTGATGTCCCCGGCCCGGGTCCCCGGGTCACGTGGGGACCCCGGCCCCAGGTCACCGGGTCACGTGGGGACCCCGGCCTCAGGTCACCGGGTCACGTGGGGACCCCGGCACCAGGACCCCGGGTCACGTGGGGACACCGGCCCCAGGTCACCGGGTCACGTGGGGACCCCGGCCCCAGGTGACCGGGTCACGTGATGTCCCCGGCCCGGGTCCCCGGGTCACGTGGGGACCCCGGCCCCAGGTCACCGGGTCACGTGATGTCCCCGGCCCGGGTCCCCGGGTCACGTGGGGACCCCGGCCCCAGGACCCCGGGTCACGTGGGGACCCCGGCCCCAGGTCACCGGGTCACGTGGGGACACCGGCACCAGGACCCTGGGTCACGAGGGGACCCCGGCCCCAGGTCACCGGGTCACGTGGGGACACCGGCCCGGGTCCCCGGGTCACGTGGGGACCCCGGCACCAGGACCCCGGGTCACGTGGGGACCCCGGCCCGGGTCCCCGGGTCACGTGGGGACCCCGGCACCAGGACCCCGGGTCACGTGGGGACCCCGGCCCCAGGTCACCGGGTCACGTGATGTCCCCGGCCCGGGTCCCCGGGTCACGTGGGGACCCCGGCCCCAGGTCACCGGGTCACGTGGGGTCCCCGGCCCGGGTCCCCGGGTCACGTGGGGACACCGGCAACAGGACCCCGGGTCACGTGGGGACCCCGGCCCGGGTCCCCGGGTCACGTGGGAACCCAGGCACCAGGACCCCGGGTCACGTGGGGACCCCGGCCCCAGGTCACCGGGTCACGTGGGGACACCGGCCCGGGTCCCCGGGTCACGTGGGGACCCCGGCACCAGGACCCCGGGTCACGTGGGGACCCCGGCCCGGGTCCCCGGGTCACGTGGGGACCCCGGCACCAGGACCCCGGGTCACGTGGGGACCCCGGCCCCAGGTCACCGGGTCACGTGATGTCCCCGGCCCGGGTCCCCGGGTCACGTGGGGACCCCGGCCCCAGGTCACCGGGTCACATGGGGTCCCCGGCCCGGGTCCCCGGGTCACGTGGGGACACCGGCACCAGGACCCCGGGTCACGTGGGGACCCCGGCCCGGGTCCCCGGGTCACGTGGGAACCCAGGCACCAGGACCCCGGGTCACGTGGGGACCCCGGCCCCAGGTCACCGGGTCACGTGGGGACCCCGGCCTCAGGTCACCGGGTCACGTGGGGACCCCGGCACCAGGACCCCGGGTCACGTGGGGACCCCGGCCCCAGGTGACCGGGTCACGTGGGGACCCCGGCCCCAGGTGACCGGGTCACGTGATGTCCCCGGCCCGGGTCCCCGGGTCACGTGGGGACCCCGGCCCCAGGTCACCGGGTCACGTGGGGTCCCCGACCCGGGTCCCCGGGTCACGTGGGGACCCCGGCACCAGGACCCCGGGTCACGTGGGGACCCCGGCCCCAGGTCACCGGGTCACGTGGGGACCCCGGCCCGGGTCCCCGGGTCACGTGGGGACCCCGGCACCAGGACCCCGGGTCACGTGGGGACCCCGGCCCCAGGTCACCGGGTCACGTGGGGACCCCGGCCTCAGGTCACCGGGTCACGTGGGGACCCCGGCACCAGGACCCCGGGTCACGTGGGGACCCCGGCCCCAGGTGACCGGGTCACGTGGGGACCCCGGCCCCAGGTGACCGGGTCACGTGATGTCCCCGGCCCGGGTCCCCGGGTCATGTGGGGACCCCGGCCCCAGGTCACCGGGTCACGTGGGGTCCCCGGCCCGGGTCCCCGGGTCACGTGGGGACCCCGGCACCAGGACCCCGGGTCACGTGGGGACCCCGGCCCCAGGTCACCGGGTCACGTGGGGACCCCGGCTCGGGTCCCCGGGTCACGTGGGGACCCCGGCACCAGGACCCCGGGTCACGTGGGGACACCGGCCCCAGGTCAGCGGGTCAGGTCGGGGCCCCTGGACCCAGGTCGGGTCATGTCATGTCCCATGCCCGGGTCCCCGGGTTGGATTTTTACCCAGGCCCCGGGTCACAGGGTCATGTCGGGTCAACGGCCTGGGTACAACGGTCTGGTGACCACCCCGACCCCAGGTCCCCGGGTCATGACGGGACACCGGACCAGGTCCCCGAGTCCGGTCGACACCACAGCCCCAGGTCACCGGGTCAGGTCGGCACCCCGGAACCAGGTCCCCGGGTCCTGTCGGGTCCCCGGCCCAGGTCCCCTGGACAGGTCGTTACCCCGGCCCCGGGTCACCGGGTCATGTCGGGTCGCTGTCCCGGGTACCAGTGTCAGGTGACCACCCCGGCCCCGGGAGACGGAGTCATACCGGGTCCCCGGCCCGGGTCCCCGGGTCAAGTGGTTACCCTGGCCCCAGGTCACCGGGTCAGGTCGGGACCCCGGACCCAGGTCCCCGGGTCGTATCGGGTCGCTGCCCCGGGTACCAGTGTCGGGTGACATCCCCGGCCCCAGGTCCCCGGGTCACGTGGGGTCCCCGGCCCAGGTCACCGGGTCAGGTCGGGACCCCGGACCCAGGTCGGGTCATGTCATGTCCCATGCCCGGGTCCCCGGGTTGGATTTTTACCCAGGCACCGGGTCACAGGGTCATGTCGGCTCAACGGCCTGGGTACAAGGGTCTGGTGACCACCCCGACCCCAGGTCCCCGGGTCATGACGGGACACCGGACCAGGTCCCCGAGTCCGGTCGACACCACAGCCCCAGGTCACCGGGTCAGGTCGGCACCCCGGAACCAGGTCCCCGGGTCCTGTCGGGTCCCCGGCTCAGGTCCCCTGGACAGGTCGTTACCCCGGCCCCGGGTCACCGGGTCATGTCGGGTCGCTGTCCCGGGTACCAGTGTCAGGTGACCACCCCGGCCCCGGGATACGGAGTCATACCGGGTCCCCGGCCCGGGTCCCCGGGTCAGGTGGTTACCCTGGCCCCAGGTCACCGGGTCAGGTCGGGACCCCGGACCCAGGTCCCCGGGTCGTATCGGGTCTCTGCCCCGGGTACCAGTGTCGGGTGACATCCCCGGCCCCAGGTCCCCGGGTCACGTGGGGTCCCCGGCCCAGGTCACCGGGTCAGGTCGGGACCCCGGACCCAGGTCGGGTCATGTCACGTCCCATGCCCGGGTCCCCGGGTTGGATTTTTACCCAGGCTCCGGGTCACAGGGTCATGTCGGCTCAACGGCCTGGGTACAACGGTCTGGTGACCACCCCGACCCCAGGTCCCCGGGTCATGACGGGACACCGGACCAGGTCCCCGAGTCCGGTCGACACCACAGCCCCAGGTCACCGGGTCAGGTCGGCACCCCGGAACCAGGTCACCGGGTCCTGTCGGGTCCCCGGCCCAGGTCCCCTGGACAGGTCGTTACCCCGGCCCCGGGTCACCGGGTCATGTCGGGTCGCTGTCCCGGGTAGCAGTGTCAGGTGACCACCCCGGCCCCGGGAGACGGAGTCATACCGGGTCCCCGGCCCGGGTCCCCGGGTCAAGTGGTTACCCTGGCCCCAGGTCACCGGGTCAGGTCGGGACCCCGGACCCAGGTCCCCGGGTCGTATCGGGTCGCTGCCCCGGGTACCAGTGTCGGGTGACATCCCCGGCCCCAGGTCCCCGGGTCACGTGGGGTCCCCGGCCCAGGTCACCGGGTCAGGTCGGGACCCCGGACCCAGGTCGGGTCATGTCACGTCCCATGCCCGGGTCCCCGGGTTGGATTTTTACCCAGGCTCCGGGTCACAGGGTCATGTCGGGTCAACGGCCTGGGTACAACGGTCTGGTGACCACCCCTACCCCAGGTCCCCGGGTCATGACGGGACACCGGACCAGGTCCCCGAGTCCGGTCGACACCACAGCCCCAGGTCACCGGGTCAGGTCGGCACCCCGGAACCAGGTCCCCGGGTCCTGTCGGGTCCCCGGCCCAGGTCCCCTGGACAGGTCGTTACCCCGGCCCCGGGTCACCGGGTCATGTCGGGTCGCTGTCCCGGGTAGCAGTGTCAGGTGACCACCCCGGCCCCGGGAGACGGAGTCATACCGAGTCCCCGGCCAGGGTCCCCGGGTCAGGTGGTTACCCTGGCCCGAGGTCACCGGGTCAGGTCGGGACCCCGGACCCAGGTCCCCGGGTCGTATCGGGTCGCTGCCCCGGGTACCAGTGTCGGGTGACATCCCCGGCCCCAGGTCCCCGGGTCACGTGGGGTCCCCGGCCCGGGTCCCCAGGTCACGTGGGGACCCCGGCCCCAGGTGACCGGGTCATGTGGGAACCCGGGCCCCAGGTAACCGGGTCACGTAGAGACACCGGCACCAGGACCCCGGGTCACGTGGGGACCCCGGCCCCAGGTGACCGGGTCACGTGGGGACCCCGGCCCCAGGTCACCGGGTCACGTGATGTCCCCGGCCCGGGTCCCCGGGTCACGTGGGGACCCCGGCCCCAGGTCACCGGGTCACGTGGGGACCCCGGCCCCAGGTGACCGGGTCACGTGGGGACACTGGCACCAGGACCCTGGGTCACGTGGGGACCCCGGCCCGGGTCCCCGGGTCACGTGGGGACCCCGGCCCCAGGTCACTGGGTCACGTGGGGACACCGGCACCAGGACCCCGGGTCACGTGGGGACCCCGGCCCCAGGTGACCGGGTCACGTGATGTCCCCGGCCCGGGTCCCCGGGTCACGTGGGGACCCCGGCCCCAGGTCACCGGGTCACGTGGGGACCCCGGCCTCAGGTCACCGGGTCACGTGGGGACCCCGGCACCAGGACCCCGGGTCACGTGGGGACACCGGCCTCAGGACCCCGGGTCACGTGGGGACCCCGGCCCCAGGTCACCGGGTCACGTGGGGACACCGGCACCAGGACCCTGGGTCACGTGGGGACCCCGGCCCCAGGTCACCGGGTCACGTGGGGACACCGGCCCCAGGTCACCGGGTCACGTGGGGACCCCGGCCCCAGGTCACCGGGTCACGTGGGGACACCGGCACCAGGACCCCGGGTCACGTGGGGACCCCGGCCCGGATCCCCGGGTCACGTGGGGACCCCGGCACCAGGACCCCGGGTCACGTGGGGACCCCGGCCCCAGGTCACCGGGTCACGTGATGTCCCCGGCCCGGGTCACCGGGTCACGTGGGGACCCCGGCCCCAGGTCACCGGGTCACGTGGGGTCCCCGGCCCGGGTCCCCGGGTCACGTGGGGACCCCGGCACCAGGACCCCGGGTCACGTGGGGACCCCGGCCCCAGGTCACCGGGTCACGTGGGGACCCCGGCCTCAGGTCACCGGGTCACGTGGGGACCCCGGCTCGGGTCCCCGGGTCACGTGGGGACCCCGGCACCAGGACCCGGGGTCACGTGGGGACCCCGGCCCGGGTCCCCGGGTCACGTGGGAACCCAGGCACCAGGACCCCGGGTCACGTGGGGACCCCGGCCCCAGGTCACCGGGTCACGTGGGGACCCCGACACCAGGACCCCGGGTCACGTGGGGACCCCGGCCCCAGGTGACCGGGTCACGTGGGGATCCCGGCCCCAGGTGACCGGGTCACGTGATGTCCCCGGCCCGGGTCCCCGGGTCACGTGGGGACCCCGGCCCCAGGTCACCGGGTCACGTGGGGTCCCCGGCCCGGGTCCCCGGGTCACTTGGGGACCCCGGCACCAGGACCCCGGGTCACGTGGGGACCCTCGCCCCAGGTCACCGGGTCACGTGGGGACCCCGGCCCGGGTCCTTGGGTCACGTGGGGACCCCGGCACCAGGACCCCGGGTCAAGTGGGGACCCCGGCCCCAAGTCAGCGGGTCACGTGGGGACCCCGGCACCAGGACCCCGGGTCACGTGGGGACCCCGGCCCGGGTCCCCGGGTCACGTGGGGTCCCCGGCACCAGGACCCCGGGTCACGTGGGGACCCCGGCCCCAGGTGACCGGGTCACGTGATGTCCCCGGCCCGGGTCCCCGGGTGACGTGGGGACCCCGGCCCCAGGTCACCGGGTCACGTGGGGTCCCCGGCCCGGGTCCCCGGGTCACGTGGGGACCCCGGCACCAGGACCCCGGGTCACGTGGGGACCCCGGCTCGGGTCCCCGGGTCACGTGGGGACCCCGGCACCAGGACCCCGGGTCACGTGGGGACACCGGCCCCAGGTCAGCGGGTCAGGTCGGGACCCCGGACCCAGGTCGGGTCATGTCATGTCCCATGCCCGGGTCCCCGGGTTGGATTTTTACCCAGGCCCCGGGTCACAGGGTCATGTCGGGTCAACGGCCTGGGTACAACGGTCTGGTGACCACCCCGACCCCAGGTCCCCGGGTCATGACGGGACACCGGACCAGGTCCCCGAGTCCGGTCGACACCACAGCCCCAGGTCACCGGGTCAGGTCGGCACCCCGGAACCAGGTCACCGGGTCCTGTCGGGTCCCCGGCCCAGGTCCCCTGGACAGGTCGTTACCCCGGCCCCGGGTCACCGGGTCATGTCGGGTCGCTGTCCCGGGTAGCAGTGTCAGGTGACCACCCCGGCCCCGGGATACGGAGTCATACCGAGTCCCCGGCCCGGGTCCCCGGGTCAAGTGGTTACCCTGGCCCCAGGTCACCGGGTCAGGTCGGGACCCCGGACCCAGGTCCCCGGGTCGTATCGGGTCTCTGCCCCGGGTACCAGTGTCGGGTGACATCCCCGGCCCCAGGTCCCCGGGTCACGTGGGGTCCCCGGCCCAGGTCACCGGGTCAGGTCGGGACCCCGGACCCAGGTCGGGTCATGTCACGTCCCATGCCCGGGTCCCCGGGTTGGATTTTTACCCAGGCTCCGGGTCACAGGGTCATGTCGGCTCAACGGCCTGGGTACAACGGTCTGGTGACCACCCCGACCCCAGGTCCCCGGGTCATGACGGGACACCGGACCAGGTCCCCGAGTCCGGTCGACACCACAGCCCCAGGTCACCGGGTCAGGTCGGCACCCCGGAACCAGGTCACCGGGTCCTGTCGGGTCCCCGGCCCAGGTCCCCTGGACAGGTCGTTACCCCGGCCCCGGGTCACCGGGTCATGTCGGGTCGCTGTCCCGGGTAGCAGTGTCAGGTGACCACCCCGGCCCCGGGAGACGGAGTCATACCGGGTCCCCGGCCCGGGTCCCCGGGTCAAGTGGTTACCCTGGCCCCAGGTCACCGGGTCAGGTCGGGACCCCGGACCCAGGTCCCCGGGTCGTATCGGGTCGCTGCCCCGGGTACCAGTGTCGGGTGACATCCCCGGCCCCAGGTCCCCGGGTCACGTGGGGTCCCCGGCCCAGGTCACCGGGTCAGGTCGGGACCCCGGACCCAGGTCGGGTCATGTCACGTCCCATGCCCGGGTCCCCGGGTTGGATTTTTACCCAGGCTCCGGGTCACAGGGTCATGTCGGGTCAACGGCCTGGGTACAACGGTCTGGTGACCACCCCTACCCCAGGTCCCCGGGTCATGACGGGACACCGGACCAGGTCCCCGAGTCCGGTCGACACCACAGCCCCAGGTCACCGGGTCAGGTCGGCACCCCGGAACCAGGTCCCCGGGTCCTGTCGGGTCCCCGGCCCAGGTCCCCTGGACAGGTCGTTACCCCGGCCCCGGGTCACCGGGTCATGTCGGGTCGCTGTCCCGGGTAGCAGTGTCAGGTGACCACCCCGGCCCCGGGAGACGGAGTCATACCGAGTCCCCGGCCAGGGTCCCCGGGTCAGGTGGTTACCCTGGCCCGAGGTCACCGGGTCAGGTCGGGACCCCGGACCCAGGTCCCCGGGTCGTATCGGGTCGCTGCCCCGGGTACCAGTGTCGGGTGACATCCCCGGCCCCAGGTCCCCGGGTCACGTGGGGTCCCCGGCCCGGGTCCCCAGGTCACGTGGGGACCCCGGCCCCAGGTGACCGGGTCATGTGGGAACCCGGGCCCCAGGTAACCGGGTCACGTAGAGACACCGGCACCAGGACCCCGGGTCACGTGGGGACCCCGGCCCCAGGTGACCGGGTCACGTGGGGACCCCGGCCCCAGGTCACCGGGTCACGTGATGTCCCCGGCCCGGGTCCCCGGGTCACGTGGGGACCCCGGCCCCAGGTCACCGGGTCACGTGGGGACCCCGGCCCCAGGTGACCGGGTCACGTGGGGACACTGGCACCAGGACCCTGGGTCACGTGGGGACCCCGGCCCGGGTCCCCGGGTCACGTGGGGACCCCGGCCCCAGGTCACTGGGTCACGTGGGGACACCGGCACCAGGACCCCGGGTCACGTGGGGACCCCGGCCCCAGGTGACCGGGTCACGTGATGTCCCCGGCCCGGGTCCCCGGGTCACGTGGGGACCCCGGCCCCAGGTCACCGGGTCACGTGGGGACCCCGGCCTCAGGTCACCGGGTCACGTGGGGACCCCGGCACCAGGACCCCGGGTCACGTGGGGACACCGGCCTCAGGACCCCGGGTCACGTGGGGACCCCGGCCCCAGGTCACCGGGTCACGTGGGGACACCGGCACCAGGACCCTGGGTCACGTGGGGACCCCGGCCCCAGGTCACCGGGTCACGTGGGGACACCGGCCCCAGGTCACCGGGTCACGTGGGGACCCCGGCCCCAGGTCACCGGGTCACGTGGGGACACCGGCACCAGGACCCCGGGTCACGTGGGGACCCCGGCCCGGATCCCCGGGTCACGTGGGGACCCCGGCACCAGGACCCCGGGTCACGTGGGGACCCCGGCCCCAGGTCACCGGGTCACGTGATGTCCCCGGCCCGGGTCACCGGGTCACGTGGGGACCCCGGCCCCAGGTCACCGGGTCACGTGGGGTCCCCGGCCCGGGTCCCCGGGTCACGTGGGGACCCCGGCACCAGGACCCCGGGTCACGTGGGGACCCCGGCCCCAGGTCACCGGGTCACGTGGGGACCCCGGCCTCAGGTCACCGGGTCACGTGGGGACCCCGGCTCGGGTCCCCGGGTCACGTGGGGACCCCGGCACCAGGACCCGGGGTCACGTGGGGACCCCGGCCCGGGTCCCCGGGTCACGTGGGAACCCAGGCACCAGGACCCCGGGTCACGTGGGGACCCCGGCCCCAGGTCACCGGGTCACGTGGGGACCCCGACACCAGGACCCCGGGTCACGTGGGGACCCCGGCCCCAGGTGACCGGGTCACGTGGGGATCCCGGCCCCAGGTGACCGGGTCACGTGATGTCCCCGGCCCGGGTCCCCGGGTCACGTGGGGACCCCGGCCCCAGGTCACCGGGTCACGTGGGGTCCCCGGCCCGGGTCCCCGGGTCACTTGGGGACCCCGGCACCAGGACCCCGGGTCACGTGGGGACCCTCGCCCCAGGTCACCGGGTCACGTGGGGACCCCGGCCCGGGTCCTTGGGTCACGTGGGGACCCCGGCACCAGGACCCCGGGTCAAGTGGGGACCCCGGCCCCAAGTCAGCGGGTCACGTGGGGACCCCGGCACCAGGACCCCGGGTCACGTGGGGACCCCGGCCCGGGTCCCCGGGTCACGTGGGGTCCCCGGCACCAGGACCCCGGGTCACGTGGGGACCCCGGCCCCAGGTGACCGGGTCACGTGATGTCCCCGGCCCGGGTCCCCGGGTGACGTGGGGACCCCGGCCCCAGGTCACCGGGTCACGTGGGGTCCCCGGCCCGGGTCCCCGGGTCACGTGGGGACCCCGGCACCAGGACCCCGGGTCACGTGGGGACCCCGGCTCGGGTCCCCGGGTCACGTGGGGACCCCGGCACCAGGACCCCGGGTCACGTGGGGACACCGGCCCCAGGTCAGCGGGTCAGGTCGGGACCCCGGACCCAGGTCGGGTCATGTCATGTCCCATGCCCGGGTCCCCGGGTTGGATTTTTACCCAGGCCCCGGGTCACAGGGTCATGTCGGGTCAACGGCCTGGGTACAACGGTCTGGTGACCACCCCGACCCCAGGTCCCCGGGTCATGACGGGACACCGGACCAGGTCCCCGAGTCCGGTCGACACCACAGCCCCAGGTCACCGGGTCAGGTCGGCACCCCGGAACCAGGTCACCGGGTCCTGTCGGGTCCCCGGCCCAGGTCCCCTGGACAGGTCGTTACCCCGGCCCCGGGTCACCGGGTCATGTCGGGTCGCTGTCCCGGGTAGCAGTGTCAGGTGACCACCCCGGCCCCGGGATACGGAGTCATACCGAGTCCCCGGCCCGGGTCCCCGGGTCAAGTGGTTACCCTGGCCCCAGGTCACCGGGTCAGGTCGGGACCCCGGACCCAGGTCCCCGGGTCGTATCGGGTCTCTGCCCCGGGTACCAGTGTCGGGTGACATCCCCGGCCCCAGGTCCCCGGGTCACGTGGGGTCCCCGGCCCAGGTCACCGGGTCAGGTCGGGACCCCGGACCCAGGTCGGGTCATGTCACGTCCCATGCCCGGGTCCCCGGGTTGGATTTTTACCCAGGCTCCGGGTCACAGGGTCATGTCGGCTCAACGGCCTGGGTACAACGGTCTGGTGACCACCCCGACCCCAGGTCCCCGGGTCATGACGGGACACCGGACCAGGTCCCCGAGTCCGGTCGACACCACAGCCCCAGGTCACCGGGTCAGGTCGGCACCCCGGAACCAGGTCACCGGGTCCTGTCGGGTCCCCGGCCCAGGTCCCCTGGACAGGTCGTTACCCCGGCCCCGGGTCACCGGGTCATGTCGGGTCGCTGTCCCGGGTAGCAGTGTCAGGTGACCACCCCGGCCCCGGGAGACGGAGTCATACCGGGTCCCCGGCCCGGGTCCCCGGGTCAAGTGGTTACCCTGGCCCCAGGTCACCGGGTCAGGTCGGGACCCCGGACCCAGGTCCCCGGGTCGTATCGGGTCGCTGCCCCGGGTACCAGTGTCGGGTGACATCCCCGGCCCCAGGTCCCCGGGTCACGTGGGGTCCCCGGCCCAGGTCACCGGGTCAGGTCGGGACCCCGGACCCAGGTCGGGTCATGTCACGTCCCATGCCCGGGTCCCCGGGTTGGATTTTTACCCAGGCTCCGGGTCACAGGGTCATGTCGGGTCAACGGCCTGGGTACAACGGTCTGGTGACCACCCCTACCCCAGGTCCCCGGGTCATGACGGGACACCGGACCAGGTCCCCGAGTCCGGTCGACACCACAGCCCCAGGTCACCGGGTCAGGTCGGCACCCCGGAACCAGGTCCCCGGGTCCTGTCGGGTCCCCGGCCCAGGTCCCCTGGACAGGTCGTTACCCCGGCCCCGGGTCACCGGGTCATGTCGGGTCGCTGTCCCGGGTAGCAGTGTCAGGTGACCACCCCGGCCCCGGGAGACGGAGTCATACCGAGTCCCCGGCCAGGGTCCCCGGGTCAGGTGGTTACCCTGGCCCGAGGTCACCGGGTCAGGTCGGGACCCCGGACCCAGGTCCCCGGGTCGTATCGGGTCGCTGCCCCGGGTACCAGTGTCGGGTGACATCCCCGGCCCCAGGTCCCCGGGTCACGTGGGGTCCCCGGCCCGGGTCCCCAGGTCACGTGGGGACCCCGGCCCCAGGTGACCGGGTCACGTGGGAACCCGGGCCCCAGGTAACCGGGTCACGTAGAGACACCGGCACCAGGACCCCGGGTCACGTGGGGACCCCGGCCCCAGGTGACCGGGTCACGTGGGGACCCCGGCCCCAGGTGACCGGGTCACGTGATGTCCCCGGCCCGGGTCCCCGGGTCATGTGGGGACCCCGGCCCCAGGTCACCGGGTCACGTGGGGACCCCGGCCCCAGGTGACCGGGTCACGTGGGGACACTGGCACCAGGACCCTGGGTCACGTGGGGACCCCGGCCCGGGTCCCCGGGTCACGTGGGGACCCCGGCCCCAGGTCACTGGGTCACGTGGGGACACCGGCACCAGGACCCCGGGTCACGTGGGGACCCCGGCCCCAGGTGACCGGGTCACGTGATGTCCCCGGCCCGGGTCCCCGGGTCACGTGGGGACCCCGGCCCCAGGTCACCGGGTCACGTGGGGACCCCGGCCTCAGGTCACCGGGTCACGTGGGGACCCCGGCACCAGGACCCCGGGTCACGTGGGGACACCGGCCCCAGGTCACCGGGTCACGTGGGGACCCCGGCCCCAGGTGACCGGGTCACGTGATGTCCCCGGCCCGGGTCCCCGGGTCACGTGGGGACCCCGGCCCCAGGTCACCGGGTCACGTGATGTCCCCGGCCCGGGTCCCCGGGTCACGTGGGGACCCCGGCCCCAGGACCCCGGGTCACGTGGGGACCCCGGCCCCAGGTCACCGGGTCACGTGGGGACACCGGCACCAGGACCCTGGGTCACGAGGGGACCCCGGCCCCAGGTCACCGGGTCACGTGGGGACACCGGCCCGGGTCCCCGGGTCACGTGGGGACCCCGGCACCAGGACCCCGGGTCACGTGGGGACCCCGGCCCGGGTCCCCGGGTCACGTGGGGACCCCGGCACCAGGACCCCGGGTCACGTGGGGACCCCGGCCCCAGGTCACCGGGTCACGTGATGTCCCCGGCCCGGGTCCCCGGGTCACGTGGGGACCCCGGCCCCAGGTCACCGGGTCACGTGGGGTCCCCGGCCCGGGTCCCCGGGTCACGTGGGGACACCGGCAACAGGACCCCGGGTCACGTGGGGACCCCGGCCCGGGTCCCCGGGTCACGTGGGAACCCAGGCACCAGGACCCCGGGTCACGTGGGGACCCCGGCCCCAGGTCACCGGGTCACGTGGGGACACCGGCCCGGGTCCCCGGGTCACGTGGGGACCCCGGCACCAGGACCCCGGGTCACGTGGGGACCCCGGCCCGGGTCCCCGGGTCACGTGGGGACCCCGGCACCAGGACCCCGGGTCACGTGGGGACCCCGGCCCCAGGTCACCGGGTCACGTGATGTCCCCGGCCCGGGTCCCCGGGTCACGTGGGGACCCCGGCCCCAGGTCACCGGGTCACATGGGGTCCCCGGCCCGGGTCCCCGGGTCACGTGGGGACACCGGCACCAGGACCCCGGGTCACGTGGGGACCCCGGCCCGGGTCCCCGGGTCACGTGGGAACCCAGGCACCAGGACCCCGGGTCACGTGGGGACCCCGGCCCCAGGTCACCGGGTCACGTGGGGACCCCGGCCTCAGGTCACCGGGTCACGTGGGGACCCCGGCACCAGGACCCCGGGTCACGTGGGGACCCCGGCCCCAGGTGACCGGGTCACGTGGGGACCCCGGCCCCAGGTGACCGGGTCACGTGATGTCCCCGGCCCGGGTCCCCGGGTCACGTGGGGACCCCGGCCCCAGGTCACCGGGTCACGTGGGGTCCCCGACCCGGGTCCCCGGGTCACGTGGGGACCCCGGCACCAGGACCCCGGGTCACGTGGGGACCCCGGCCCCAGGTCACCGGGTCACGTGGGGACCCCGGCCCGGGTCCCCGGGTCACGTGGGGACCCCGGCACCAGGACCCCGGGTCACGTGGGGACCCCGGCCCCAGGTCACCGGGTCACGTGGGGACCCCGGCCTCAGGTCACCGGGTCACGTGGGGACCCCGGCACCAGGACCCCGGGTCACGTGGGGACCCCGGCCCCAGGTGACCGGGTCACGTGGGGACCCCGGCCCCAGGTGACCGGGTCACGTGATGTCCCCGGCCCGGGTCCCCGGGTCATGTGGGGACCCCGGCCCCAGGTCACCGGGTCACGTGGGGTCCCCGGCCCGGGTCCCCGGGTCACGTGGGGACCCCGGCACCAGGACCCCGGGTCACGTGGGGACCCCGGCCCCAGGTCACCGGGTCACGTGGGGACCCCGGCTCGGGTCCCCGGGTCACGTGGGGACCCCGGCACCAGGACCCCGGGTCACGTGGGGACACCGGCCCCAGGTCAGCGGGTCAGGTCGGGGCCCCTGGACCCAGGTCGGGTCATGTCATGTCCCATGCCCGGGTCCCCGGGTTGGATTTTTACCCAGGCCCCGGGTCACAGGGTCATGTCGGGTCAACGGCCTGGGTACAACGGTCTGGTGACCACCCCGACCCCAGGTCCCCGGGTCATGACGGGACACCGGACCAGGTCCCCGAGTCCGGTCGACACCACAGCCCCAGGTCACCGGGTCAGGTCGGCACCCCGGAACCAGGTCCCCGGGTCCTGTCGGGTCCCCGGCCCAGGTCCCCTGGACAGGTCGTTACCCCGGCCCCGGGTCACCGGGTCATGTCGGGTCGCTGTCCCGGGTACCAGTGTCAGGTGACCACCCCGGCCCCGGGAGACGGAGTCATACCGGGTCCCCGGCCCGGGTCCCCGGGTCAAGTGGTTACCCTGGCCCCAGGTCACCGGGTCAGGTCGGGACCCCGGACCCAGGTCCCCGGGTCGTATCGGGTCGCTGCCCCGGGTACCAGTGTCGGGTGACATCCCCGGCCCCAGGTCCCCGGGTCACGTGGGGTCCCCGGCCCAGGTCACCGGGTCAGGTCGGGACCCCGGACCCAGGTCGGGTCATGTCATGTCCCATGCCCGGGTCCCCGGGTTGGATTTTTACCCAGGCACCGGGTCACAGGGTCATGTCGGCTCAACGGCCTGGGTACAAGGGTCTGGTGACCACCCCGACCCCAGGTCCCCGGGTCATGACGGGACACCGGACCAGGTCCCCGAGTCCGGTCGACACCACAGCCCCAGGTCACCGGGTCAGGTCGGCACCCCGGAACCAGGTCCCCGGGTCCTGTCGGGTCCCCGGCTCAGGTCCCCTGGACAGGTCGTTACCCCGGCCCCGGGTCACCGGGTCATGTCGGGTCGCTGTCCCGGGTACCAGTGTCAGGTGACCACCCCGGCCCCGGGATACGGAGTCATACCGGGTCCCCGGCCCGGGTCCCCGGGTCAGGTGGTTACCCTGGCCCCAGGTCACCGGGTCAGGTCGGGACCCCGGACCCAGGTCCCCGGGTCGTATCGGGTCTCTGCCCCGGGTACCAGTGTCGGGTGACATCCCCGGCCCCAGGTCCCCGGGTCACGTGGGGTCCCTGGCCCAGGTCACCGGGTCAGGTCGGGACCCCGGACCCAGGTCGGGTCATGTCACGTCCCATGCCCGGGTCCCCGGGTTGGATTTTTACCCAGGCTCCGGGTCACAGGGTCATGTCGGCTCAACGGCCTGGGTACAACGGTCTGGTGACCACCCCGACCCCAGGTCCCCGGGTCATGACGGGACACCGGACCAGGTCCCCGAGTCCGGTCGACACCACAGCCCCAGGTCACCGGGTCAGGTCGGCACCCCGGAACCAGGTCACCGGGTCCTGTCGGGTCCCCGGCCCAGGTCCCCTGGACAGGTCGTTACCCCGGCCCCGGGTCACCGGGTCATGTCGGGTCGCTGTCCCGGGTAGCAGTGTCAGGTGACCACCCCGGCCCCGGGAGACGGAGTCATACCGGGTCCCCGGCCCGGGTCCCCGGGTCAAGTGGTTACCCTGGCCCCAGGTCACCGGGTCAGGTCGGGACCCCGGACCCAGGTCCCCGGGTCGTATCGGGTCGCTGCCCCGGGTACCAGTGTCGGGTGACATCCCCGGCCCCAGGTCCCCGGGTCACGTGGGGTCCCCGGCCCAGGTCACCGGGTCAGGTCGGGACCCCGGACCCAGGTCGGGTCATGTCACGTCCCATGCCCGGGTCCCCGGGTTGGATTTTTACCCAGGCTCCGGGTCACAGGGTCATGTCGGGTCAACGGCCTGGGTACAACGGTCTGGTGACCACCCCTACCCCAGGTCCCCGGGTCATGACGGGACACCGGACCAGGTCCCCGAGTCCGGTCGACACCACAGCCCCAGGTCACCGGGTCAGGTCGGCACCCCGGAACCAGGTCCCCGGGTCCTGTCGGGTCCCCGGCCCAGGTCCCCTGGACAGGTCGTTACCCCGGCCCCGGGTCACCGGGTCATGTCGGGTCGCTGTCCCGGGTAGCAGTGTCAGGTGACCACCCCGGCCCCGGGAGACGGAGTCATACCGAGTCCCCGGCCAGGGTCCCCGGGTCAGGTGGTTACCCTGGCCCGAGGTCACCGGGTCAGGTCGGGACCCCGGACCCAGGTCCCCGGGTCGTATCGGGTCGCTGCCCCGGGTACCAGTGTCGGGTGACATCCCCGGCCCCAGGTCCCCGGGTCACGTGGGGTCCCCGGCCCGGGTCCCCAGGTCACGTGGGGACCCCGGCCCCAGGTGACCGGGTCATGTGGGAACCCGGGCCCCAGGTAACCGGGTCACGTAGAGACACCGGCACCAGGACCCCGGGTCACGTGGGGACCCCGGCCCCAGGTGACCGGGTCACGTGGGGACCCCGGCCCCAGGTGACCGGGTCACGTGATGTCCCCGGCCCGGGTCCCCGGGTCACGTGGGGACCCCGGCCCCAGGTCACCGGGTCACGTGGGGACCCCGGCCCCAGGTGACCGGGTCACGTGGGGACACTGGCACCAGGACCCTGGGTCACGTGGGGACCCCGGCCCGGGTCCCCGGGTCACGTGGGGACCCCGGCCCCAGGTCACTGGGTCACGTGGGGACACCGGCACCAGGACCCCGGGTCACGTGGGGACCCCGGCCCCAGGTGACCGGGTCACGTGATGTCCCCGGCCCGGGTCCCCGGGTCACGTGGGGACCCCGGCCCCAGGTCACCGGGTCACGTGGGGACCCCGGCCTCAGGTCACCGGGTCACGTGGGGACCCCGGCACCAGGACCCCGGGTCACGTGGGGACACCGGCCTCAGGACCCCGGGTCACGTGGGGACCCCGGCCCCAGGTCACCGGGTCACGTGGGGACACCGGCACCAGGACCCTGGGTCACGTGGGGACCCCGGCCCCAGGTCACCGGGTCACGTGGGGACACCGGCCCCAGGTCACCGGGTCACGTGGGGACCCCGGCACCAGGTCACCGGGTCACGTGGGGACACCGGCACCAGGACCCCGGGTCACGTGGGGACCCCGGCCCGGATCCCCGGGTCACGTGGGGACCCCGGCACCAGGACCCCGGGTCACGTGGGGACCCCGGCCCCAGGTGACCGGGTCACGTGATGTCCCCGGCCCGGGTCCCCGGGTCACGTGGGGACCCCGGCCCCAGGTCACCGGGTCACGTGGGGACCCCGGCCTCAGGTCACCGGGTCACGTGGGGACCCCGGCTCGGGTCCCCGGGTCACGTGGGGACCCCGGCACCAGGACCCCGGGTCACGTGGGGACACCGGCCCCAGGTCACCGGGTCAGGTCGGGACCCCGGACCCAGGTCGGGTCATGTCATGTCCCATGCCCGGGTCCCCGGGTTGGATTTTTACCCAGGCCCCGGGTCACAGGGTCATGTCGGGTCAACGGCCTGGGTACAACGGTCTGGTGACCACCCCGACCCCAGGTCCCCGGGTCATGACGGGACACCGGACCAGGTCCCCGAGTCCGGTCGACACCACAGCCCCAGGTCACCGGGTCAGGTCGGCACCCCGGAACCAGGTCACCGGGTCCTGTCGGGTCCCCGGCCCAGGTCCCCTGGACAGGTCGTTACCCCGGCCCCGGGTCACCGGGTCATGTCGGGTCGCTGTCCCGGGTAGCAGTGTCAGGTGACCACCCCGGCCCCGGGAGACGGAGTCATACCGGGTCCCCGGCCCGGGTCCCCGGGTCAAGTGGTTACCCTGGCCCCAGGTCACCGGGTCAGGTCGGGACCCCGGACCCAGGTCCCCGGGTCGTATCGGGTCGCTGCCCCGGGTACCAGTGTCGGGTGACATCCCCGGCCCCAGGTCCCCGGGTCACGTGGGGTCCCCGGCCCGGGTCCCCAGGTCACGTGGGGACCCCGGACCCAGGTCGGGTCATGTCACGTCCCATGCCCGGGTCCCCGGGTTGGATTTTTACCCAGGCTCCGGGTCACAGGGTCATGTCGGCTCAACGGCCTGGGTACAATGGTCTGGTGACCACCCCGACCCCAGGTCCCCGGGTCATGACGGGACACCGGACCAGGTCCCCGAGTCCGGTCGACACCACAGCCCCAGGTCACCGGGTCAGGTCGGCACCCCGGAACCAGGTCCCCGGGTCCTGTCGGGTCCCCGGCCCAGGTCCCCTGGACAGGTCGTTAACCCGGCCCCGGGTCCCCGGGTTGGATATTTACCCAGGCCCCGGGTCGGATTTTTACCCAGGCCCCGGGTCACAGGGTCATGTCGGGTCAACGGCCTGGGTACAACGGTCTGGTGACCACCCCGACCCCAGGTCCCCGGGTCATGACGGGACACCGGACCAGGTCCCCGAGTCCGGTCGACACCACAGCCCCAGGTCACCGGGTCAGGTCGGCACCCCGGAACCAGGTCACCGGGTCCTGTCGGGTCCCCGGCCCAGGTCCCCTGGACAGGTCGTTACCCCGGCCCCGGGTCACCGGGTCATGTCGGGTCGCTGTCCCGGGTAGCAGTGTCAGGTGACCACCCCGGCCCCGGGTGACAGAGTCATACCGAGTCCCCGGCCCGGGTCCCCGGGTCAGGTGGTTACCCTGGCCCCAGGTCACCGGGTCAGGTCGGGACCCCGGACCCAGGTCCCCGGGTCGTATCGGGTCGCTGCCCCGGGTACCAGTGTCGGGTGACATCCCCGGCCCCAGGTCCCCGGGTCACGTGGGGTCCCCGGCCCGGGTCCCCAGGTCACGTAGGGACCCCGGCCCCAGGTGACCGGGTCACGTGGGGACCCGGGCCCCAGGTGACTGGGTCACGTGGGGACACCGGCACCAGGACCCCGGGTCACGTGGGGACCCTGGCCCCAGGTGACCAGGCCACGTGGGGACCCCGGCCCCAGGTGACCGGGTCACGTGATGTCCCCGGCCCGGGTCCCCGGGTCACGTGGGGACCCCGGCCCCAGGACCCCGGGTCACGTGGGGACCCTGGCCCCAGGTGACCAGGCCACGTGGGGACCCCGGCCCCAGGTGACCGGGTCACGTGATGTCCCCGGCCCGGGTCCCCGGGTCACGTGGGGACCCCGGCCCCAGGTCACCGGGTCACGTGGGGACCCCGGCCCCAGGTCACCGGGTCACGTGGGGACACCGGCACCAGGACCCTGGGTCACGTGGGGACGCCGGCCCGGGTCCCCGGGTCACGTGGGGACCCCGGCCCCAGGTCACCGGGTCACGTGGGGACCCCGGCCCCAGGTCACCGGGTCACGTGGGGACACCGGCACCAGGACCCCGGGTCACGTGGGGACCCCGGCCCGGGTCCCCGGGTCACGTGGGGACCCCGGCACCAGGACCCCGGGTCACGTGGGGGACCCCGGCCCAGGTGACCGGGTCACGTGATGTCCCCGGCCCGGGTCCCCGGGTCACGTGGGGACCCCGGCCCCAGGTCACCGGGTCACGTGGGGTCCCCGGCCCGGGTCCCCGGGTCACGTGGGGACACCGGCACCAGGACTCCGGGTCACGTGGGGACCCCGGCCCCAGGTGACCGGGTCACGTGATGTCCCCGGCCCGGGTCCCCGGGTCACGTGGGGACCCCGGCCCCAGGTCACCAGGTCACGTGGGGTGCCCGGCCCGGGTCCCCGGGTCACGTGGGGACACCGGCACCAGGACCCCGGGTCACGTGGGGACCCCGGCCCGGGTCCCCGGGTCACGTGGGAACCCAGGCACCAGGACCCCGGGTCACGTGGCGACCCCGGCCCCAGGTCACCGGGTCACGTGGGGACCCCGGCCTCAGGTCACCGGGTCACGTGGGGACCCCGACACCAGGACCCCGGGTCACGTGGGGACCCCAGCCCCAGGTGACCGGGTCACGTGGGGATCCCGGCCCCAGGTGACCGGGTCACGTGATGTCCCCGGCCCGGGTCCCCGGGTCACGTGGGGACCCCAGCACCAGGACCCCGGGTCACGTGGGGACCCCGGCCCCAGGTGACCGGGTCACGTGATGTCCCCGGCCCGGGTCCCCGGGTCACGTGGGGACCCCGGCCCCAGGTCACCGGGTCACGTGGGGTCCCCGGCCCGGGTCCTCGGGTCACGTGGGGACCCCGGCACCAGGACCCCGGGTCAAGTGGGGACCCCGGCCCCAAGTCAGCGGGTCACGTGGGGACCCCGGCACCAGGACCCCGGGTCACGTGGGGACCCCGGCCCGGGTCCCCGGGTCACGTGAGGTCCCCGGCACCAGGACCCCGGGTCACGTGGGGACCCCGGCCCCAGGTGACCGGGTCACGTGATGTCCCCGGCCCGGGTCCCCGGGTCACGTGGGGACCCCGGCCCCAGGTCACCGGGTCACGTGGGGTCCCCGGCCCGGGTCCCCGGGTCACATGGGGACCCCGGCACCAGGACCCCGGGTCACGTGGGGACCCCGGCCCCAGGTCACCGGGTCACGTGGGGACCCCGGCCTCAGGTCACCGGGTCACGTGGGGACCCCGGCTCGGGTCCCCGGGTCACGTGGGGACCCCGGCACCAGGACCCCGGGTCACGTGGGGACACCGGCCCCAGGTCAGCGGGTCAGGTCGGGACCCCGGACCCAGGTCGGGTCATGTCATGTCCCATGCCCGGGTCCCCGGGTTGGATTTTTACCCAGGCCCCGGGTCACAGGGTCATGTCGGGTCAACGGCCTGGGTACAACGGTCTGGTGACCACCCCGACCCCAGGTCCCCGGGTCATGACGGGACACCGGACCAGGTCCCCGAGTCCGGTCGACACCACAGCCCCAGGTCACCGGGTCAGGTCGGCACCCCGGAACCAGGTCCCCGGGTCCTGTCGGGTCCCCGGCCCAGGTCCCCTGGACAGGTCGTTACCCCGGCCCCGGGTCACCGGGTCATGTCGGGTCGCTGTCCCGGGTAGCAGTGTCAGGTGACCACCCCGGCCCCGGGAGACGGAGTCATACCGGGTCCCCGGCCCGGGTCCCCGGGTCAAGTGGTTACCCTGGCCCCAGGTCACCGGGTCAGGTCGGCACCCCGGAACCAGGTCCCCGGGTCCTGTCGGGTCCCCGGCCCAGGTCCCCTGGACAGGTCGTTTACCCCGGCCCCGGGTCACCGGGTCATGTCGGGTCGCTGTCCCGGGTAGCAGTGTCAGGTGACCACCCCGGCCCCGGGAGACGGAGTCATACCGGGTCCCCGGCCCGAGTCCCCGGGTCAGGTGGTTACCCTGGCCCAAGGTCACCGGGTCAGGTCGGGACCCCGGACCCAGGTCGGGTCATGTCACGTCCCATGCCCAGGTCCCCGGGTTGGATTTTTACCCAGGCCCCGGGTCACAGGGTCATGTCGGGTCAACGGCCTGGGTACAACGGTCTGGTGACCACCCCTACCCCAGGTCCCCGGGTCATGACGGGACACCGGACCAGGTCCGCGAGTCCGGTCGACACCACAGCCCCAGGTCACCGGGTCAGGTCGGCACCCCGGAACCAGGTCCCCGGGTCCTGTCGGGTCCCCGGCCCAGGTCCCCTGGACAGGTCGTTACCCCGGCCCCGGGTCACCGGGTCATGTCGGGTCGCTGTCCCGGGTACCAGTGTCAGGTGACCACCCCGGCCCCGGGAGACGGAGTCATACCGAGTCCCCGGCCCGGGTCCCCGGGTCAGGTGGTTACCCTGGCCCCAGGTCACCGGGTCAGGTCGGGACCCCGGACCCAGGTCCCCGGGTCGTATCGGGTCGCTGCCCCGGGTACCAGTGTTGGGTGACATCCCCGGCCCCAGGTCCCCGGGTCACGTGGGGTCCCCGGCCCGGGTCCCCAGGTCACGTGGGGACCCCGGCCCCAGGTGACCGGGTCACGTGGGGACCCGGGCCCCAGGTGACTGGGTCACGTGGGGACACCTGCACCAGGACCCCGGGTCACGTGGGGACCCTGGCCCCAGGTGACCAGGTCACGTGGGGACCCCGGCCCCAGGTGACCGGGTCACGTGATGTCCCCGGCCCGGGTCCCCGGGTCACGTGGGGACCCCGGCCCCAGGTCACCGGGTCACGTGGGGACCCCGGCCCCAGGTCACCGGGTCACGTGGGGACACTGGCACCAGGACCCTGGGTCACGTGGGGACCCCGGCCCGGGTCCCCGGGTCACGTGGGGACCCCGGCCCCAGGTCACCGGGTCACGTGGGGACCCCGGCCCCAGGTCACCGGGTCACGTGGGGACACCGGCACCAGGACCCCGGGTCACGTGGGGACCCCGGCCCGGGTCCCCGGGTCACGTGGGGACCCCGGCACCAGGACCCCGGGTCACGTGGGGACCCCGGCCCAGGTGACCGGGTCACGTGATGTCCCCGGCCCGGGTCCCCGGGTCACGTGGGGACCCCGGCCCCAGGTCACCGGGTCACGTGGGGTCCCCGGCCCGGGTCCCCGGGTCACGTGGGGACACCGGCACCAGGACTCCGGGTCACGTGGGGACCCCGGCCCCAGGTGACCGGGTCATGTGATGTCCCCGGCCCGGGTCCCCGGGTCACATGGGAACCCAGGCACCAGGACCCCGGGTCACGTGAGGACCCCGGCCCCAGGTCACCGGGTCACGTGGGGACCCCGGCCTCAGGTCACCGGGTCACGTGGGGACCCCGACACCAGGACCCCGGGTCACGTGGGGACCCCGGCCCCAGGTGACCGGGTCACGTGGGGATCCCGGCCCCAGGTGACCGGGTCACGTGATGTCCCCGGCCCGGGTCCCCGGGTCACGTGGGGACCCCAGCACCAGGACAGTGGGTCACGTGGGGACCCCGGCCCCAGGTGACCGGGTCACGTGATGTCCCCGGCCCGGGTCCCCGGGTCACGTGTAGACCCCGGCCCCAGGTCACCGGGTCACGTGGGGTCCCCGGCCCGGGTCCCCGGGTCACTTGGGGACCCCGGCACCAGGACCCCGGGTCACGTGGGGACCCTCGCCCCAGGTCACCGGGTCACGTGTGGACCCCGGCCCGGGTCCCCGGGTCACGTGGGGACCCCGGCACCAGGACCCCGGGTCAAGTGGGGACCCCGGCCCCAAGTCAGCGGGTCACGTGGGGACCCCGGCACCAGGACCCCGGGTCACGTGGGGACCCCGGCCCGGGTCCCCGGGTCACGTGGGGTCCCCGGCACCAGGACCCCGGGTCACGTGGGGACCCCGGCCCCAGGTGACCGGGTCACGTGATGTCCCCGGCCCGGGTCCCCGGGTCACGTGGGGACCCCGGCCCCAGGTCACCGGGTCACGTGGGGTCCCCGGCCCGGGTCCCCGGGTCACGTGGGGACCCCGGCACCAGGACCCCGGGTCACGTGGGGACCCCGGCCCCAGGTCACCGGGTCACGTGGGGACCCCGGCCTCAGGTCACCGGGTCACGTGGGGACCCCGGCTCGGGTCCCCGGGTCACTTGGGGACCCCGGCACCAGGACCCCGGGTCACGTGGGGACACCGGCCCCAGGTCAGCGGGTCAGGTCGGGACCCCGGACCCAGGTCGGGTCATGTCATGTCCCATGCCCGGGTCCCCGGGTTGGATTTTTACCCAGGCCCCGGGTCACAGGGTCATGTCGGGTCAACGGCCTGGGTACAACGGTCTGGTGACCACCCCGACCCCAGGTCCCCGGGTCATGACGGGACACCGGACCAGGTCCCCGAGTCCGGTCGACACCACAGCCCCAGGTCACCGGGTCAGGTCGGCACCCCGGAACCAGGTCCCCGGGTCCTGTCGGGTCGCTGCCCCGGGTACCAGTGTCGGGTGACATCCCCGGCCCCAGGTCCCCGGGTCACGTGGGGTCCCCGGCCCGGGTCCCCAGGTCACGTGGGGACCCCGGCCCCAGGTCACCGGGTCACGTGGGGACACCGGCCCCAGGTCACCGGGTCACGTGGGGACCCCGGCACCAGGTCACCGGGTCACGTGGGGACACCGGCACCAGGACCCCGGGTCACGTGGGGACCCCGGCCCGGATCCCCGGGTCACGTGGGGACCCCGGCACCAGGACCCCGGGTCACGTGGGGACCCCGGCCCCAGGTCACCGGGTCACGTGATGTCCCCGGCCCGGGTCCCCGGGTCACGTGGGGACCCCGGCCCCAGGTCACCGGGTCACGTGGGGACCCCGGCCTCAGGTCACCGGGTCACGTGGGGACCCCGGCCTCAGGTCACCGGGTCACGTGGGGACCCCGGCCTCAGGTCCCCGGGTCACGTGGGGTCCCCGGCCCGGGTCCCCTGGTTGCATCGGGACACCAGCGAAGGATCACCGGGTCCTGTCGGGTCCCCGGCCCGGGTCCCCTGGACAGGTCGTTAACCCGGCCCCGGGTCCCCGGGTTGGATTTTTACCCAGGCCCCGGGTCGGATTTTTACTCAGGCCCCGGGTCACAGGGTCATGTCGGGTCAACGGCCTGGGTACAACGGTCTGGTGACCACTCCGACCCCAGGTCCCCGGGTCATGACGGGACACCGGACCAGGTCCCGGAGTCCGGTCGACACCACAGCCCCAGATCACCGGGTCAGGTCGGCACCCCGGAACCAGGTCACCGGGTCATGTCGGGTCCCCGGCCCAGGTCCCCTGGACAGGTCGTTTACCCCGGCCCCGGGTCACCGGGTCATGTCGGGTCGCTGTCCCGGGTAGCAGTGTCAGGTGACCACCCCGGCCCCGGGAGACGGAGTCATACCGGGTCCCCGGCCCGAGTCCCCGGGTCAGGTGGTTACCCTGGCCCAAGGTCACCGGGTCAGGTCGGGACCCCGGACCCAGGTCCCCGGGTCGTATCGGGTCGCTGCCCCGGGTACCAGTGTCGGGTGACATCCCCGGCCCCAGGTCCCCGGGTCACGTAGGGTCCCCGGCCCGGGTCCCCAGGTCACGTGGGGACCCCGGCCCCAGGTGACCGGGTCACGTGGGGACCCGGGCCCCAGGTAACCGGGTCACGTAGAGACACCGGCACCAGGACCCCGGGTCACGTGGGGACCCCGGCCCCAGGTGACCGGGTCACGTGGGGACCCCGGCCCCAGGTGACCGGGTCACGTGATGTCCCCGGCCCGGGTCCCCGGGTCACGTGGGGACCCCGGCCCCAGGTCACCGGGTCACGTGGGGACCCCGGCCCCAGGTGACCGGGTCACGTGGGGACACTGGCACCAGGACCCTGGGTCACGTGGGGACCCCGGCCCGGGTCCCCGGGTCACGTGGGGACCCCGGCCCCAGGTCACTGGGTCACGTGGGGACACCGGCACCAGGACCCCGGGTCACGTGGGGACCCCGGCCCCAGGTGACCGGGTCACGTGATGTCCCCGGCCCGGGTCCCCGGGTCACGTGGGGACCCCGGCCCCAGGTCACCGGGTCACGTGGGGACCCCGGCCTCAGGTCACCGGGTCACGTGGGGACCCCGGCACCAGGACCCCGGGTCACGTGGGGACACCGGCCCCAGGTCACCGGGTCACGTGGGGACCCCGGCCCCAGGTGACCGGGTCACGTGATGTCCCCGGCCCGGGTCCCCGGGTCACGTGGGGACCCCAGCCCCAGGTCACCGGGTCACGTGATGTCCCCGGCCCGGGTCCCCGGGTCACGTGGGGACCCCGGCCCCAGGACCCCGGGTCACGTGGGGACCCCGGCCCCAGGTCACCGGGTCACGTGGGGACACCGGCACCAGGACCCTGGGTCACGTGGGGACCCCGGCCCCAGGTCACCGGGTCACGTGGGGACACCGGCCCCAGGTCACCGGGTCACGTGGGGACCCTGGCCCCAGGTCACCGGGTCACGTGGGGACACCGGCACCAGGACCCCGGGTCACGTGGGGACCCCGGCCCCAGGTCACCGGGTCACGTGGGGACCCCGGCACCAGGACCCCGGGTCACGTGGGGACCCCGGCCCCAGGTCACTGGGTCACGTGATGTCCCCGGCCCGGGTCCCCGGGTCACGTGGGGACCCCGGCCCCAGGTCACCGGGTCACATGGGGTCCCCGGCCCGGGTCCCCGGGTCACGTGGGGACACCGGCAACAGGACCCCGGGTCACGTGGGGACCCCGGCCCGGGTCCCCGGGTCACGTGGGAACCCAGGCACCAGGACCCCGGGTCACGTGGGGACCCCGGCCCCAGGTCACCGGGTCACGTGGGGACCCCGGCCTCAGGTCACCGGGTCACGTGGGGACCCCGGCACCAGGACCCCGGGTCACGTGGGGACCCCGGCCCCAGGTGACCGGGTCACGTGGGGACCCCGGCCCCAGGTGACCGGGTCACGTGATGTCCCCGGCCCGGGTCCCCGGGTCACGTGGGGACCCCGGCCCCAGGTCACCGGGTCACGTGGGGTCCCCGACCCGGGTCCCCGGGTCACGTGGGGACCCCGGCACCAGGACCCCGGGTCACGTGGGGACCCCGGCCCCAGGTCACCGGGTCACGTGGGGACCCCGGCCCGGGTCCCCGGGTCACGTGGGGACCCCGGCACCAGGACCCCGGGTCACGTGGGGACCCCGGCCCCAGGTCACCGGGTCACGTGGGGACCCCGGCCTCAGGTCACCGGGTCACGTGGGGACCCCGGCACCAGGACCCCGGGTCACGTGGGGACCCCGGCCCCAGGTGACCGGGTCACGTGGGGACCCCGGCCCCAGGTGACCGGGTCACGTGATGTCCCCGGCCCGGGTCCCCGGGTCATGTGGGGACCCCGGCCCCAGGTCACCGGGTCACGTGGGGTCCCCGGCCCGGGTCCCCGGGTCACGTGGGGACCCCGGCACCAGGACCCCGGGTCACGTGGGGACCCCGGCCCCAGGTCACCGGGTCACGTGGGGACCCCGGCTCGGGTCCCCGGGTCACGTGGGGACCCCGGCACCAGGACCCCGGGTCACGTGGGGACACCGGCCCCAGGTCAGCGGGTCAGGTCGGGGCCCCTGGACCCAGGTCGGGTCATGTCATGTCCCATGCCCGGGTCCCCGGGTTGGATTTTTACCCAGGCCCCGGGTCACAGGGTCATGTCGGGTCAACGGCCTGGGTACAACGGTCTGGTGACCACCCCTACCCCAGGTCCCCGGGTCATGACGGGACACCGGACCAGGTCCCCGAGTCCGGTCGACACCACAGCCCCAGGTCACCGGGTCAGGTCGGCACCCCGGAACCAGGTCCCCGGGTCCTGTCGGGTCCCCGGCCCAGGTCCCCTGGACAGGTCGTTACCCCGGCCCCGGGTCACCGGGTCATGTCGGGTCGCTGTCCCGGGTAGCAGTGTCAGGTGACCACCCCGGCCCCGGGAGACGGAGTCATACCGGGTCCCCGGCCCGGGTCCCCGGGTCAAGTGGTTACCCTGGCCCCAGGTCACCGGGTCAGGTCGGGACCCCGGACCCAGGTCCCCGGGTCGTATCGGGTCGCTGCCCCGGGTACCAGTGTCGGGTGACATCCCCGGCCCCAGGTCCCCGGGTCACGTGGGGTCCCCGGCCCAGGTCACCGGGTCAGGTCGGGACCCCGGACCCAGGTCGGGTCATGTCATGTCCCATGCCCGGGTCCCCGGGTTGGATTTTTACCCAGGCACCGGGTCACAGGGTCATGTCGGCTCAACGGCCTGGGTACAAGGGTCTGGTGACCACCCCGACCCCAGGTCCCCGGGTCATGACGGGACACCGGACCAGGTCCCCGAGTCCGGTCGACACCACAGCCCCAGGTCACCGGGTCAGGTCGGCACCCCGGAACCAGGTCCCCGGGTCCTGTCGGGTCCCCGGCTCAGGTCCCCTGGACAGGTCGTTACCCCGGCCCCGGGTCACCGGGTCATGTCGGGTCGCTGTCCCGGGTACCAGTGTCAGGTGACCACCCCGGCCCCGGGATACGGAGTCATACCGGGTCCCCGGCCCGGGTCCCCGGGTCAGGTGGTTACCCTGGCCCCAGGTCACCGGGTCAGGTCGGGACCCCGGACCCAGGTCCCCGGGTCGTATCGGGTCTCTGCCCCGGGTACCAGTGTCGGGTGACATCCCCGGCCCCAGGTCCCCGGGTCACGTGGGGTCCCCGGCCCAGGTCACCGGGTCAGGTCGGGACCCCGGACCCAGGTCGGGTCATGTCACGTCCCATGCCCGGGTCCCCGGGTTGGATTTTTACCCAGGCTCCGGGTCACAGGGTCATGTCGGCTCAACGGCCTGGGTACAACGGTCTGGTGACCACCCCGACCCCAGGTCCCCGGGTCATGACGGGACACCGGACCAGGTCCCCGAGTCCGGTCGACACCACAGCCCCAGGTCACCGGGTCAGGTCGGCACCCCGGAACCAGGTCACCGGGTCCTGTCGGGTCCCCGGCCCAGGTCCCCTGGACAGGTCGTTACCCCGGCCCCGGGTCACCGGGTCATGTCGGGTCGCTGTCCCGGGTAGCAGTGTCAGGTGACCACCCCGGCCCCGGGAGACGGAGTCATACCGGGTCCCCGGCCCGGGTCCCCGGGTCAAGTGGTTACCCTGGCCCCAGGTCACCGGGTCAGGTCGGGACCCCGGACCCAGGTCCCCGGGTCGTATCGGGTCGCTGCCCCGGGTACCAGTGTCGGGTGACATCCCCGGCCCCAGGTCCCCGGGTCACGTGGGGTCCCCGGCCCAGGTCACCGGGTCAGGTCGGGACCCCGGACCCAGGTCGGGTCATGTCACGTCCCATGCCCGGGTCCCCGGGTTGGATTTTTACCCAGGCTCCGGGTCACAGGGTCATGTCGGGTCAACGGCCTGGGTACAACGGTCTGGTGACCACCCCTACCCCAGGTCCCCGGGTCATGACGGGACACCGGACCAGGTCCCCGAGTCCGGTCGACACCACAGCCCCAGGTCACCGGGTCAGGTCGGCACCCCGGAACCAGGTCCCCGGGTCCTGTCGGGTCCCCGGCCCAGGTCCCCTGGACAGGTCGTTACCCCGGCCCCGGGTCACCGGGTCATGTCGGGTCGCTGTCCCGGGTAGCAGTGTCAGGTGACCACCCCGGCCCCGGGAGACGGAGTCATACCGAGTCCCCGGCCAGGGTCCCCGGGTCAGGTGGTTACCCTGGCCCGAGGTCACCGGGTCAGGTCGGGACCCCGGACCCAGGTCCCCGGGTCGTATCGGGTCGCTGCCCCGGGTACCAGTGTCGGGTGACATCCCCGGCCCCAGGTCCCCGGGTCACGTGGGGTCCCCGGCCCGGGTCCCCAGGTCACGTGGGGACCCCGGCCCCAGGTGACCGGGTCACGTGGGAACCCGGGCCCCAGGTAACCGGGTCACGTAGAGACACCGGCACCAGGACCCCGGGTCACGTGGGGACCCCGGCCCCAGGTGACCGGGTCACGTGGGGACCCCGGCCCCAGGTGACCGGGTCACGTGATGTCCCCGGCCCGGGTCCCCGGGTCATGTGGGGACCCCGGCCCCAGGTCACCGGGTCACGTGGGGACCCCGGCCCCAGGTGACCGGGTCACGTGGGGACACTGGCACCAGGACCCTGGGTCACGTGGGGACCCCGGCCCGGGTCCCCGGGTCACGTGGGGACCCCGGCCCCAGGTCACTGGGTCACGTGGGGACACCGGCACCAGGACCCCGGGTCACGTGGGGACCCCGGCCCCAGGTGACCGGGTCACGTGATGTCCCCGGCCCGGGTCCCCGGGTCACGTGGGGACCCCGGCCCCAGGTCACCGGGTCACGTGGGGACCCCGGCCTCAGGTCACCGGGTCACGTGGGGACCCCGGCACCAGGACCCCGGGTCACGTGGGGACACCGGCCCCAGGTCACCGGGTCACGTGGGGACCCCGGCCCCAGGTGACCGGGTCACGTGATGTCCCCGGCCCGGGTCCCCGGGTCACGTGGGGACCCCGGCCCCAGGTCACCGGGTCACGTGATGTCCCCGGCCCGGGTCCCCGGGTCACGTGGGGACCCCGGCCCCAGGACCCCGGGTCACGTGGGGACCCCGGCCCCAGGTCACCGGGTCACGTGGGGACACCGGCACCAGGACCCTGGGTCACGAGGGGACCCCGGCCCCAGGTCACCGGGTCACGTGGGGACACCGGCCCGGGTCCCCGGGTCACGTGGGGACCCCGGCACCAGGACCCCGGGTCACGTGGGGACCCCGGCCCGGGTCCCCGGGTCACGTGGGGACCCCGGCACCAGGACCCCGGGTCACGTGGGGACCCCGGCCCCAGGTCACCGGGTCACGTGATGTCCCCGGCCCGGGTCCCCGGGTCACGTGGGGACCCCGGCCCCAGGTCACCGGGTCACGTGGGGTCCCCGGCCCGGGTCCCCGGGTCACGTGGGGACACCGGCAACAGGACCCCGGGTCACGTGGGGACCCCGGCCCGGGTCCCCGGGTCACGTGGGAACCCAGGCACCAGGACCCCGGGTCACGTGGGGACCCCGGCCCCAGGTCACCGGGTCACGTGGGGACACCGGCCCGGGTCCCCGGGTCACGTGGGGACCCCGGCACCAGGACCCCGGGTCACGTGGGGACCCCGGCCCGGGTCCCCGGGTCACGTGGGGACCCCGGCACCAGGACCCCGGGTCACGTGGGGACCCCGGCCCCAGGTCACCGGGTCACGTGATGTCCCCGGCCCGGGTCCCCGGGTCACGTGGGGACCCCGGCCCCAGGTCACCGGGTCACATGGGGTCCCCGGCCCGGGTCCCCGGGTCACGTGGGGACACCGGCAACAGGACCCCGGGTCACGTGGGGACCCCGGCCCGGGTCCCCGGGTCACGTGGGAACCCAGGCACCAGGACCCCGGGTCACGTGGGGACCCCGGCCCCAGGTCACCGGGTCACGTGGGGACCCCGGCCTCAGGTCACCGGGTCACGTGGGGACCCCGGCACCAGGACCCCGGGTCACGTGGGGACCCCGGCCCCAGGTGACCGGGTCACGTGGGGACCCCGGCCCCAGGTGACCGGGTCACGTGATGTCCCCGGCCCGGGTCCCCGGGTCACGTGGGGACCCCGGCCCCAGGTCACCGGGTCACGTGGGGTCCCCGACCCGGGTCCCCGGGTCACGTGGGGACCCCGGCACCAGGACCCCGGGTCACGTGGGGACCCCGGCCCCAGGTCACCGGGTCACGTGGGGACCCCGGCCCGGGTCCCCGGGTCACGTGGGGACCCCGGCACCAGGACCCCGGGTCACGTGGGGACCCCGGCCCCAGGTCACCGGGTCACGTGGGGACCCCGGCCTCAGGTCACCGGGTCACGTGGGGACCCCGGCACCAGGACCCCGGGTCACGTGGGGACCCCGGCCCCAGGTGACCGGGTCACGTGGGGACCCCGGCCCCAGGTGACCGGGTCACGTGATGTCCCCGGCCCGGGTCCCCGGGTCATGTGGGGACCCCGGCCCCAGGTCACCGGGTCACGTGGGGTCCCCGGCCCGGGTCCCCGGGTCACGTGGGGACCCCGGCACCAGGACCCCGGGTCACGTGGGGACCCCGGCCCCAGGTCACCGGGTCACGTGGGGACCCCGGCTCGGGTCCCCGGGTCACGTGGGGACCCCGGCACCAGGACCCCGGGTCACGTGGGGACACCGGCCCCAGGTCAGCGGGTCAGGTCGGGGCCCCTGGACCCAGGTCGGGTCATGTCATGTCCCATGCCCGGGTCCCCGGGTTGGATTTTTACCCAGGCCCCGGGTCACAGGGTCATGTCGGGTCAACGGCCTGGGTACAACGGTCTGGTGACCACCCCTACCCCAGGTCCCCGGGTCATGACGGGACACCGGACCAGGTCCCCGAGTCCGGTCGACACCACAGCCCCAGGTCACCGGGTCAGGTCGGCACCCCGGAACCAGGTCCCCGGGTCCTGTCGGGTCCCCGGCCCAGGTCCCCTGGACAGGTCGTTACCCCGGCCCCGGGTCACCGGGTCATGTCGGGTCGCTGTCCCGGGTACCAGTGTCAGGTGACCACCCCGGCCCCGGGAGACGGAGTCATACCGGGTCCCCGGCCCGGGTCCCCGGGTCAAGTGGTTACCCTGGCCCCAGGTCAGCGGGTCAGGTCGGGACCCCGGACCCAGGTCCCCGGGTCGTATCGGGTCGCTGCCCCGGGTACCAGTGTCGGGTGACATCCCCGGCCCCAGGTCCCCGGGTCACGTGGGGTCCCCGGCCCAGGTCACCGGGTCAGGTCGGGACCCCGGACCCAGGTCGGGTCATGTCATGTCCCATGCCCGGGTCCCCGGGTTGGATTTTTACCCAGGCACCGGGTCACAGGGTCATGTCGGCTCAACGGCCTGGGTACAAGGGTCTGGTGACCACCCCGACCCCAGGTCCCCGGGTCATGACGGGACACCGGACCAGGTCCCCGAGTCCGGTCGACACCACAGCCCCAGGTCACCGGGTCAGGTCGGCACCCCGGAACCAGGTCCCCGGGTCCTGTCGGGTCCCCGGCTCAGGTCCCCTGGACAGGTCGTTACCCCGGCCCCGGGTCACCGGGTCATGTCGGGTCGCTGTCCCGGGTACCAGTGTCAGGTGACCACCCCGGCCCCGGGATACGGAGTCATACCGGGTCCCCGGCCCGGGTCCCCGGGTCAGGTGGTTACCCTGGCCCCAGGTCACCGGGTCAGGTCGGGACCCCGGACCCAGGTCCCCGGGTCGTATCGGGTCTCTGCCCCGGGTACCAGTGTCGGGTGACATCCCCGGCCCCAGGTCCCCGGGTCACGTGGGGTCCCCGGCCCAGGTCACCGGGTCAGGTCGGGACCCCGGACCCAGGTCGGGTCATGTCACGTCCCATGCCCGGGTCCCCGGGTTGGATTTTTACCCAGGCTCCGGGTCACAGGGTCATGTCGGCTCAACGGCCTGGGTACAACGGTCTGGTGACCACCCCGACCCCAGGTCCCCGGGTCATGACGGGACACCGGACCAGGTCCCCGAGTCCGGTCGACACCACAGCCCCAGGTCACCGGGTCAGGTCGGCACCCCGGAACCAGGTCACCGGGTCCTGTCGGGTCCCCGGCCCAGGTCCCCTGGACAGGTCGTTACCCCGGCCCCGGGTCACCGGGTCATGTCGGGTCGCTGTCCCGGGTAGCAGTGTCAGGTGACCACCCCGGCCCCGGGAGACGGAGTCATACCGGGTCCCCGGCCCGGGTCCCCGGGTCAAGTGGTTACCCTGGCCCCAGGTCACCGGGTCAGGTCGGGACCCCGGACCCAGGTCCCCGGGTCGTATCGGGTCGCTGCCCCGGGTACCAGTGTCGGGTGACATCCCCGGCCCCAGGTCCCCGGGTCACGTGGGGTCCCCGGCCCAGGTCACCGGGTCAGGTCGGGACCCCGGACCCAGGTCGGGTCATGTCACGTCCCATGCCCGGGTCCCCGGGTTGGATTTTTACCCAGGCTCCGGGTCACAGGGTCATGTCGGGTCAACGGCCTGGGTACAACGGTCTGGTGACCACCCCTACCCCAGGTCCCCGGGTCATGACGGGACACCGGACCAGGTCCCCGAGTCCGGTCGACACCACAGCCCCAGGTCACCGGGTCAGGTCGGCACCCCGGAACCAGGTCCCCGGGTCCTGTCGGGTCCCCGGCCCAGGTCCCCTGGACAGGTCGTTACCCCGGCCCCGGGTCACCGGGTCATGTCGGGTCGCTGTCCCGGGTAGCAGTGTCAGGTGACCACCCCGGCCCCGGGAGACGGAGTCATACCGAGTCCCCGGCCAGGGTCCCCGGGTCAGGTGGTTACCCTGGCCCGAGGTCACCGGGTCAGGTCGGGACCCCGGACCCAGGTCCCCGGGTCGTATCGGGTCGCTGCCCCGGGTACCAGTGTCGGGTGACATCCCCGGCCCCAGGTCCCCGGGTCACGTGGGGTCCCCGGCCCGGGTCCCCAGGTCACGTGGGGACCCCGGCCCCAGGTGACCGGGTCATGTGGGAACCCGGGCCCCAGGTAACCGGGTCACGTAGAGACACCGGCACCAGGACCCCGGGTCACGTGGGGACCCCGGCCCCAGGTGACCGGGTCACGTGGGGACCCCGGCCCCAGGTCACCGGGTCACGTGATGTCCCCGGCCCGGGTCCCCGGGTCACGTGGGGACCCCGGCCCCAGGTCACCGGGTCACGTGGGGACCCCGGCCCCAGGTGACCGGGTCACGTGGGGACACTGGCACCAGGACCCTGGGTCACGTGGGGACCCCGGCCCGGGTCCCCGGGTCACGTGGGGACCCCGGCCCCAGGTCACTGGGTCACGTGGGGACACCGGCACCAGGACCCCGGGTCACGTGGGGACCCCGGCCCCAGGTGACCGGGTCACGTGATGTCCCCGGCCCGGGTCCCCGGGTCACGTGGGGACCCCGGCCCCAGGTCACCGGGTCACGTGGGGACCCCGGCCTCAGGTCACCGGGTCACGTGGGGACCCCGGCACCAGGACCCCGGGTCACGTGGGGACACCGGCCTCAGGACCCCGGGTCACGTGGGGACCCCGGCCCCAGGTCACCGGGTCACGTGGGGACACCGGCACCAGGACCCTGGGTCACGTGGGGACCCCGGCCCCAGGTCACCGGGTCACGTGGGGACACCGGCCCCAGGTCACCGGGTCACGTGGGGACCCCGGCCCCAGGTCACCGGGTCACGTGGGGACACCGGCACCAGGACCCCGGGTCACGTGGGGACCCCGGCCCGGATCCCCGGGTCACGTGGGGACCCCGGCACCAGGACCCCGGGTCACGTGGGGACCCCGGCCCCAGGTCACCGGGTCACGTGATGTCCCCGGCCCGGGTCACCGGGTCACGTGGGGACCCCGGCCCCAGGTCACCGGGTCACGTGGGGTCCCCGGCCCGGGTCCCCGGGTCACGTGGGGACCCCGGCACCAGGACCCCGGGTCACGTGGGGACCCCGGCCCCAGGTCACCGGGTCACGTGGGGACCCCGGCCTCAGGTCACCGGGTCACGTGGGGACCCCGGCTCGGGTCCCCGGGTCACGTGGGGACCCCGGCACCAGGACCCGGGGTCACGTGGGGACCCCGGCCCGGGTCCCCGGGTCACGTGGGAACCCAGGCACCAGGACCCCGGGTCACGTGGGGACCCCGGCCCCAGGTCACCGGGTCACGTGGGGACCCCGACACCAGGACCCCGGGTCACGTGGGGACCCCGGCCCCAGGTGACCGGGTCACGTGGGGATCCCGGCCCCAGGTGACCGGGTCACGTGATGTCCCCGGCCCGGGTCCCCGGGTCACGTGGGGACCCCGGCCCCAGGTCACCGGGTCACGTGGGGTCCCCGGCCCGGGTCCCCGGGTCACTTGGGGACCCCGGCACCAGGACCCCGGGTCACGTGGGGACCCTCGCCCCAGGTCACCGGGTCACGTGGGGACCCCGGCCCGGGTCCTTGGGTCACGTGGGGACCCCGGCACCAGGACCCCGGGTCAAGTGGGGACCCCGGCCCCAAGTCAGCGGGTCACGTGGGGACCCCGGCACCAGGACCCCGGGTCACGTGGGGACCCCGGCCCGGGTCCCCGGGTCACGTGGGTTCCCCGGCACCAGGACCCCGGGTCACGTGGGGACCCCGGCCCCAGGTGACCGGGTCACGTGATGTCCCCGGCCCGGGTCCCCGGGTGACGTGGGGACCCCGGCCCCAGGTCACCGGGTCACGTGGGGTCCCCGGCCCGGGTCCCCGGGTCACGTGGGGACCCCGGCACCAGGACCCCGGGTCACGTGGGGACCCCGGCTCGGGTCCCCGGGTCACGTGGGGACCCCGGCACCAGGACCCCGGGTCACGTGGGGACACCGGCCCCAGGTCAGCGGGTCAGGTCGGGACCCCGGACCCAGGTCGGGTCATGTCATGTCCCATGCCCGGGTCCCCGGGTTGGATTTTTACCCAGGCCCCGGGTCACAGGGTCATGTCGGGTCAACGGCCTGGGTACAACGGTCTGGTGACCACCCCGACCCCAGGTCCCCGGGTCATGACGGGACACCGGACCAGGTCCCCGAGTCCGGTCGACACCACAGCCCCAGGTCACCGGGTCAGGTCGGCACCCCGGAACCAGGTCACCGGGTCCTGTCGGGTCCCCGGCCCAGGTCCCCTGGACAGGTCGTTACCCCGGCCCCGGGTCACCGGGTCATGTCGGGTCGCTGTCCCGGGTAGCAGTGTCAGGTGACCACCCCGGCCCCGGGAGACGGAGTCATACCGAGTCCCCGGCCCGGGTCCCCGGGTCAAGTGGTTACCCTGGCCCCAGGTCACCGGGTCAGGTCGGGACCCCGGACCCAGGTCCCCGGGTCGTATCGGGTCGCTGCCCCGGGTACCAGTGTCGGGTGACATCCCCGGCCCCAGGTCCCCGGGTCACGTGGGGTCCCCGGCCCAGGTCACCGGGTCAGGTCGGGACCCCGGACCCAGGTCGGGTCATGTCACGTCCCATGCCCGGGTCCCCGGGTTGGATTTTTACCCAGGCTCCGGGTCACAGGGTCATGTCGGCTCAACGGCCTGGGTACAACGGTCTGGTGACCACCCCTACCCCAGGTCCCCGGGTCATGACGGGACACCGGACCAGGTCCCCGAGTCCGGTCGACACCACAGCCCCAGGTCACCGGGTCAGGTCGGCACCCCGGAACCAGGTCCCCGGGTCCTGTCGGGTCCCCGGCCCAGGTCCCCTGGACAGGTCGTTACCCCGGCCCCGGGTCACCGGGTCATGTCGGGTCGCTGTCCCGGGTAGCAGTGTCAGGTGACCACCCCGGCCCCGGGAGACGGAGTCATACCGAGTCCCCGGCCCGGGTCCCCGGGTCAGGTGGTTACCCAGGCCCCAGGTCACCGGGTCAGGTCGGGACCCCGGACCCAGGTCCCCGGGTCGTATCGGGTCGCTGCCCCGGGTACCAGTGTCGGGTGACATCCCCGGCCCCAGGTCCCCGGGTCACGTGGGGTCCCCGGCCCGGGTCCCCAGGTCACGTGGGGACCCCGGCCCCAGGTGACCGGGTCACGTGGGGACCCGGGCCCCAGGTAACCGGGTCACGTAGAGACACCGGCACCAGGACCCCGGGTCACGTGGGGACCCCGGCCCCAGGTGACCGGGTCACGTGGGGACCCCGGCCCCAGGTGACCGGGTCACGTGATGTCCCCGGCCCGGGTCCCCGGGTCACGTGGGGACCCCGGCCCCAGGTCACCGGGTCACGTGGGGACCCCGGCCCCAGGTGACCGGGT
The DNA here is from genome assembly GCA_951411735.1 of Somateria mollissima. NCBI lineage: Eukaryota > Metazoa > Chordata > Aves > Anseriformes > Anatidae > Somateria > Somateria mollissima. The sequence goes on along the minus strand of CATOCB010000276.1, from coordinate 148,791 downwards.
CACGTGGGGACACTGGCACCAGGACCCTGGGTCACGTGGGGACCCCGGCCCGGGTCCCCGGGTCACGTGGGGACCCCGGCCCCAGGTCACTGGGTCACGTGGGGACACCGGCACCAGGACCCCGGGTCACGTGGGGACCCCGGCCCCAGGTGACCGGGTCACGTGATGTCCCCGGCCCGGGTCCCCGGGTCACGTGGGGACCCCGGCCCCAGGTCACCGGGTCACGTGGGGACCCCGGCCTCAGGTCACCGGGTCACGTGGGGACCCCGGCACCAGGACCCCGGGTCACGTGGGGACACCGGCCTCAGGACCCCGGGTCACGTGGGGACCCCGGCCCCAGGTCACCGGGTCACGTGGGGACACCGGCACCAGGACCCTGGGTCACGTGGGGACCCCGGCCCCAGGTCACCGGGTCACGTGGGGACACCGGCCCCAGGTCACCGGGTCACGTGGGGACCCCGGCACCAGGTCACCGGGTCACGTGGGGACACCGGCACCAGGACCCCGGGTCACGTGGGGACCCCGGCCCGGATCCCCGGGTCACGTGGGGACCCCGGCACCAGGACCCCGGGTCACGTGGGGACCCCGGCCCCAGGTGACCGGGTCACGTGATGTCCCCGGCCCGGGTCCCCGGGTCACGTGGGGACCCCGGCCCCAGGTCACCGGGTCACGTGGGGACCCCGGCCTCAGGTCACCGGGTCACGTGGGGACCCCGGCTCGGGTCCCCGGGTCACGTGGGGACCCCGGCACCAGGACCCCGGGTCACGTGGGGACACCGGCCCCAGGTCACCGGGTCAGGTCGGGACCCCGGACCCAGGTCGGGTCATGTCATGTCCCATGCCCGGGTCCCCGGGTTGGATTTTTACCCAGGCCCCGGGTCACAGGGTCATGTCGGGTCAACGGCCTGGGTACAACGGTCTGGTGACCACCCCGACCCCAGGTCCCCGGGTCATGACGGGACACCGGACCAGGTCCCCGAGTCCGGTCGACACCACAGCCCCAGGTCACCGGGTCAGGTCGGCACCCCGGAACCAGGTCACCGGGTCCTGTCGGGTCCCCGGCCCAGGTCCCCTGGACAGGTCGTTACCCCGGCCCCGGGTCACCGGGTCATGTCGGGTCGCTGTCCCGGGTAGCAGTGTCAGGTGACCACCCCGGCCCCGGGAGACGGAGTCATACCGGGTCCCCGGCCCGGGTCCCCGGGTCAAGTGGTTACCCTGGCCCCAGGTCACCGGGTCAGGTCGGGACCCCGGACCCAGGTCCCCGGGTCGTATCGGGTCGCTGCCCCGGGTACCAGTGTCGGGTGACATCCCCGGCCCCAGGTCCCCGGGTCACGTGGGGTCCCCGGCCCGGGTCCCCAGGTCACGTGGGGACCCCGGACCCAGGTCGGGTCATGTCACGTCCCATGCCCGGGTCCCCGGGTTGGATTTTTACCCAGGCTCCGGGTCACAGGGTCATGTCGGCTCAACGGCCTGGGTACAATGGTCTGGTGACCACCCCGACCCCAGGTCCCCGGGTCATGACGGGACACCGGACCAGGTCCCCGAGTCCGGTCGACACCACAGCCCCAGGTCACCGGGTCAGGTCGGCACCCCGGAACCAGGTCCCCGGGTCCTGTCGGGTCCCCGGCCCAGGTCCCCTGGACAGGTCGTTAACCCGGCCCCGGGTCCCCGGGTTGGATATTTACCCAGGCCCCGGGTCGGATTTTTACCCAGGCCCCGGGTCACAGGGTCATGTCGGGTCAACGGCCTGGGTACAACGGTCTGGTGACCACCCCGACCCCAGGTCCCCGGGTCATGACGGGACACCGGACCAGGTCCCCGAGTCCGGTCGACACCACAGCCCCAGGTCACCGGGTCAGGTCGGCACCCCGGAACCAGGTCACCGGGTCCTGTCGGGTCCCCGGCCCAGGTCCCCTGGACAGGTCGTTACCCCGGCCCCGGGTCACCGGGTCATGTCGGGTCGCTGTCCCGGGTAGCAGTGTCAGGTGACCACCCCGGCCCCGGGTGACAGAGTCATACCGAGTCCCCGGCCCGGGTCCCCGGGTCAGGTGGTTACCCTGGCCCCAGGTCACCGGGTCAGGTCGGGACCCCGGACCCAGGTCCCCGGGTCGTATCGGGTCGCTGCCCCGGGTACCAGTGTCGGGTGACATCCCCGGCCCCAGGTCCCCGGGTCACGTGGGGTCCCCGGCCCGGGTCCCCAGGTCACGTAGGGACCCCGGCCCCAGGTGACCGGGTCACGTGGGGACCCGGGCCCCAGGTGACTGGGTCACGTGGGGACACCGGCACCAGGACCCCGGGTCACGTGGGGACCCTGGCCCCAGGTGACCAGGCCACGTGGGGACCCCGGCCCCAGGTGACCGGGTCACGTGATGTCCCCGGCCCGGGTCCCCGGGTCACGTGGGGACCCCGGCCCCAGGTCACCGGGTCACGTGGGGACCCCGGCCCCAGGTCACCGGGTCACGTGGGGACACCGGCACCAGGACCCTGGGTCACGTGGGGACGCCGGCCCGGGTCCCCGGGTCACGTGGGGACCCCGGCCCCAGGTCACCGGGTCACGTGGGGACCCCGGCCCCAGGTCACCGGGTCACGTGGGGACACCGGCACCAGGACCCCGGGTCACGTGGGGACCCCGGCCCGGGTCCCCGGGTCACGTGGGGACCCCGGCACCAGGACCCCGGGTCACGTGGGGACCCCGGCCCAGGTGACCGGGTCACGTGATGTCCCCGGCCCGGGTCCCCGGGTCACGTGGGGACCCCGGCCCCAGGTCACCGGGTCACGTGGGGTCCCCGGCCCGGGTCCCCGGGTCACGTGGGGACACCGGCACCAGGACTCCGGGTCACGTGGGGACCCCGGCCCCAGGTGACCGGGTCACGTGATGTCCCCGGCCCGGGTCCCCGGGTCACGTGGGGACCCCGGCCCCAGGTCACCAGGTCACGTGGGGTGCCCGGCCCGGGTCCCCGGGTCACGTGGGGACACCGGCACCAGGACCCCGGGTCACGTGGGGACCCCGGCCCGGGTCCCCGGGTCACGTGGGAACCCAGGCACCAGGACCCCGGGTCACGTGGCGACCCCGGCCCCAGGTCACCGGGTCACGTGGGGACCCCGGCCTCAGGTCACCGGGTCACGTGGGGACCCCGACACCAGGACCCCGGGTCACGTGGGGACCCCAGCCCCAGGTGACCGGGTCACGTGGGGATCCCGGCCCCAGGTGACCGGGTCACGTGATGTCCCCGGCCCGGGTCCCCGGGTCACGTGGGGACCCCAGCACCAGGACCCCGGGTCACGTGGGGACCCCGGCCCCAGGTGACCGGGTCACGTGATGTCCCCGGCCCGGGTCCCCGGGTCACGTGGGGACCCCGGCCCCAGGTCACCGGGTCACGTGGGGTCCCCGGCCCGGGTCCTCGGGTCACGTGGGGACCCCGGCACCAGGACCCCGGGTCAAGTGGGGACCCCGGCCCCAAGTCAGCGGGTCACGTGGGGACCCCGGCACCAGGACCCCGGGTCACGTGGGGACCCCGGCCCGGGTCCCCGGGTCACGTGAGGTCCCCGGCACCAGGACCCCGGGTCACGTGGGGACCCCGGCCCCAGGTGACCGGGTCACGTGATGTCCCCGGCCCGGGTCCCCGGGTCACGTGGGGACCCCGGCCCCAGGTCACCGGGTCACGTGGGGTCCCCGGCCCGGGTCCCCGGGTCACATGGGGACCCCGGCACCAGGACCCCGGGTCACGTGGGGACCCCGGCCCCAGGTCACCGGGTCACGTGGGGACCCCGGCCTCAGGTCACCGGGTCACGTGGGGACCCCGGCTCGGGTCCCCGGGTCACGTGGGGACCCCGGCACCAGGACCCCGGGTCACGTGGGGACACCGGCCCCAGGTCAGCGGGTCAGGTCGGGACCCCGGACCCAGGTCGGGTCATGTCATGTCCCATGCCCGGGTCCCCGGGTTGGATTTTTACCCAGGCCCCGGGTCACAGGGTCATGTCGGGTCAACGGCCTGGGTACAACGGTCTGGTGACCACCCCGACCCCAGGTCCCCGGGTCATGACGGGACACCGGACCAGGTCCCCGAGTCCGGTCGACACCACAGCCCCAGGTCACCGGGTCAGGTCGGCACCCCGGAACCAGGTCCCCGGGTCCTGTCGGGTCCCCGGCCCAGGTCCCCTGGACAGGTCGTTACCCCGGCCCCGGGTCACCGGGTCATGTCGGGTCGCTGTCCCGGGTAGCAGTGTCAGGTGACCACCCCGGCCCCGGGAGACGGAGTCATACCGGGTCCCCGGCCCGGGTCCCCGGGTCAAGTGGTTACCCTGGCCCCAGGTCACCGGGTCAGGTCGGCACCCCGGAACCAGGTCCCCGGGTCCTGTCGGGTCCCCGGCCCAGGTCCCCTGGACAGGTCGTTTACCCCGGCCCCGGGTCACCGGGTCATGTCGGGTCGCTGTCCCGGGTAGCAGTGTCAGGTGACCACCCCGGCCCCGGGAGACGGAGTCATACCGGGTCCCCGGCCCGAGTCCCCGGGTCAGGTGGTTACCCTGGCCCAAGGTCACCGGGTCAGGTCGGGACCCCGGACCCAGGTCGGGTCATGTCACGTCCCATGCCCAGGTCCCCGGGTTGGATTTTTACCCAGGCCCCGGGTCACAGGGTCATGTCGGGTCAACGGCCTGGGTACAACGGTCTGGTGACCACCCCTACCCCAGGTCCCCGGGTCATGACGGGACACCGGACCAGGTCCGCGAGTCCGGTCGACACCACAGCCCCAGGTCACCGGGTCAGGTCGGCACCCCGGAACCAGGTCCCCGGGTCCTGTCGGGTCCCCGGCCCAGGTCCCCTGGACAGGTCGTTACCCCGGCCCCGGGTCACCGGGTCATGTCGGGTCGCTGTCCCGGGTACCAGTGTCAGGTGACCACCCCGGCCCCGGGAGACGGAGTCATACCGAGTCCCCGGCCCGGGTCCCCGGGTCAGGTGGTTACCCTGGCCCCAGGTCACCGGGTCAGGTCGGGACCCCGGACCCAGGTCCCCGGGTCGTATCGGGTCGCTGCCCCGGGTACCAGTGTTGGGTGACATCCCCGGCCCCAGGTCCCCGGGTCACGTGGGGTCCCCGGCCCGGGTCCCCAGGTCACGTGGGGACCCCGGCCCCAGGTGACCGGGTCACGTGGGGACCCGGGCCCCAGGTGACTGGGTCACGTGGGGACACCTGCACCAGGACCCCGGGTCACGTGGGGACCCTGGCCCCAGGTGACCAGGTCACGTGGGGACCCCGGCCCCAGGTGACCGGGTCACGTGATGTCCCCGGCCCGGGTCCCCGGGTCACGTGGGGACCCCGGCCCCAGGTCACCGGGTCACGTGGGGACCCCGGCCCCAGGTCACCGGGTCACGTGGGGACACTGGCACCAGGACCCTGGGTCACGTGGGGACCCCGGCCCGGGTCCCCGGGTCACGTGGGGACCCCGGCCCCAGGTCACCGGGTCACGTGGGGACCCCGGCCCCAGGTCACCGGGTCACGTGGGGACACCGGCACCAGGACCCCGGGTCACGTGGGGACCCCGGCCCGGGTCCCCGGGTCACGTGGGGACCCCGGCACCAGGACCCCGGGTCACGTGGGGACCCCGGCCCAGGTGACCGGGTCACGTGATGTCCCCGGCCCGGGTCCCCGGGTCACGTGGGGACCCCGGCCCCAGGTCACCGGGTCACGTGGGGTCCCCGGCCCGGGTCCCCGGGTCACGTGGGGACACCGGCACCAGGACTCCGGGTCACGTGGGGACCCCGGCCCCAGGTGACCGGGTCATGTGATGTCCCCGGCCCGGGTCCCCGGGTCACATGGGAACCCAGGCACCAGGACCCCGGGTCACGTGAGGACCCCGGCCCCAGGTCACCGGGTCACGTGGGGACCCCGGCCTCAGGTCACCGGGTCACGTGGGGACCCCGACACCAGGACCCCGGGTCACGTGGGGACCCCGGCCCCAGGTGACCGGGTCACGTGGGGATCCCGGCCCCAGGTGACCGGGTCACGTGATGTCCCCGGCCCGGGTCCCCGGGTCACGTGGGGACCCCAGCACCAGGACAGTGGGTCACGTGGGGACCCCGGCCCCAGGTGACCGGGTCACGTGATGTCCCCGGCCCGGGTCCCCGGGTCACGTGTAGACCCCGGCCCCAGGTCACCGGGTCACGTGGGGTCCCCGGCCCGGGTCCCCGGGTCACTTGGGGACCCCGGCACCAGGACCCCGGGTCACGTGGGGACCCTCGCCCCAGGTCACCGGGTCACGTGTGGACCCCGGCCCGGGTCCCCGGGTCACGTGGGGACCCCGGCACCAGGACCCCGGGTCAAGTGGGGACCCCGGCCCCAAGTCAGCGGGTCACGTGGGGACCCCGGCACCAGGACCCCGGGTCACGTGGGGACCCCGGCCCGGGTCCCCGGGTCACGTGGGGTCCCCGGCACCAGGACCCCGGGTCACGTGGGGACCCCGGCCCCAGGTGACCGGGTCACGTGATGTCCCCGGCCCGGGTCCCCGGGTCACGTGGGGACCCCGGCCCCAGGTCACCGGGTCACGTGGGGTCCCCGGCCCGGGTCCCCGGGTCACGTGGGGACCCCGGCACCAGGACCCCGGGTCACGTGGGGACCCCGGCCCCAGGTCACCGGGTCACGTGGGGACCCCGGCCTCAGGTCACCGGGTCACGTGGGGACCCCGGCTCGGGTCCCCGGGTCACTTGGGGACCCCGGCACCAGGACCCCGGGTCACGTGGGGACACCGGCCCCAGGTCACCGGGTCAGGTCGGGACCCCGGACCCAGGTCGGGTCATGTCATGTCCCATGCCCGGGTCCCCGGGTTGGATTTTTACCCAGGCCCCGGGTCACAGGGTCATGTCGGGTCAACGGCCTGGGTACAACGGTCTGGTGACCACCCCGACCCCAGGTCCCCGGGTCATGACGGGACACCGGACCAGGTCCCCGAGTCCGGTCGACACCACAGCCCCAGGTCACCGGGTCAGGTCGGCACCCCGGAACCAGGTCCCCGGGTCCTGTCGGGTCGCTGCCCCGGGTACCAGTGTCGGGTGACATCCCCGGCCCCAGGTCCCCGGGTCACGTGGGGTCCCCGGCCCGGGTCCCCAGGTCACGTGGGGACCCCGGCCCCAGGTCACCGGGTCACGTGGGGACACCGGCCCCAGGTCACCGGGTCACGTGGGGACCCCGGCACCAGGTCACCGGGTCACGTGGGGACACCGGCACCAGGACCCCGGGTCACGTGGGGACCCCGGCCCGGATCCCCGGGTCACGTGGGGACCCCGGCACCAGGACCCCGGGTCACGTGGGGACCCCGGCCCCAGGTCACCGGGTCACGTGATGTCCCCGGCCCGGGTCCCCGGGTCACGTGGGGACCCCGGCCCCAGGTCACCGGGTCACGTGGGGACCCCGGCCTCAGGTCACCGGGTCACGTGGGGACCCCGGCTCGGGTCCCCGGGTCACGTGGGGACCCCGGCACCAGGACCCCGGGTCACGTGGGGACACCGGCCCCAGGTCAGCGGGTCAGGTCGGGACCCCGGACCCAGGTCGGGTCATGTCATGTCCCATGCCCGGGTCCCCGGGTTGGATTTTTACCCAGGCCCCGGGTCACAGGGTCATGTCGGGTCAACGGCCTGGGTACAACGGTCTGGTGACCACCCCGACCCCAGGTCCCCGGGTCATGACGGGACACCGGACCAGGTCCCCGAGTCCGGTCGACACCACAGCCCCAGGTCACCGGGTCAGGTCGGCACCCCGGAACCAGGTCACCGGGTCCTGTCGGGTCCCCGGCCCAGGTCCCCTGGACAGGTCGTTACCCCGGCCCCGGGTCACCGGGTCATGTCGGGTCGCTGTCCCGGGTAGCAGTGTCAGGTGACCACCCCGGCCCCGGGAGACGGAGTCATACCGGGTCCCCGGCCCGGGTCCCCGGGTCAAGTGGTTACCCTGGCCCCAGGTCACCGGGTCAGGTCGGGACCCCGGACCCAGGTCCCCGGGTCGTATCGGGTCTCTGCCCCGGGTACCAGTGTCGGGTGACATCCCCGGCCCCAGGTCCCCGGGTCACGTGGGGTCCCTGGCCCAGGTCACCGGGTCAGGTCGGGACCCCGGACCCAGGTCGGGTCATGTCACGTCCCATGCCCGGGTCCCCGGGTTGGATTTTTACCCAGGCTCCGGGTCACAGGGTCATGTCGGCTCAACGGCCTGGGTACAACGGTCTGGTGACCACCCCGACCCCAGGTCCCCGGGTCATGACGGGACACCGGACCAGGTCCCCGAGTCCGGTCGACACCACAGCCCCAGGTCACCGGGTCAGGTCGGCACCCCGGAACCAGGTCACCGGGTCCTGTCGGGTCCCCGGCCCAGGTCCCCTGGACAGGTCGTTAACCCGGCCCCGAGTCCCCGGGTTGGATATTTACCCAGGCCCCGGGTCGGATTTTTACCCAGGCCCCGGGTCACAGGGTCATGTCGGGTCAACGGCCTGGGTACAACGGTCTGGTGACCACCCCGACCCCAGGTCCCCGGGTCATGACGGGACACCGGACCAGGTCCCCGAGTCCGGTCGACACCACAGCCCCAGGTCACCGGGTCAGGTCGGCACCCCGGAACCAGGTCACCGGGTCCTGTCGGGTCCCCGGCCCAGGTCCCCTGGACAGGTCGTTACCCCGGCCCCGGGTCACCGGGTCATGTCGGGTCGCTGTCCCGGGTACCAGTGTCAGGTGACCACCCCGGCCCCGGGAGACGGAGTCATACCGGGTCCCCGGCCCGGGTCCCCGGGTCAAGTGGTTACCCTGGCCCCAGGTCACCGGGTCAGGTCGGGACCCCGGACCCAGGTCCCCGGGTCGTATCGGGTCGCTGCCCCGGGTACCAGTGTCGGGTGACATCCCCTGCCCCAGGTCCCCGGGTCACGTGGGGTCCCCGGCCCGGGTCGCCGGGTTGCATCGGGACACCAGCGAAGGATCACCGGGTCCTGTCGGGTCCCCGGCCCGGGTCCCCTGGACAGGTCGTTAACCCGGCCCCGGGTCCCCGGGTTGGATTTTTACCCAGGCCCCGGGTCGGATTTTTACTCAGGCCCCGGGTCACAGGGTCATGTCGGGTCAACGGCCTGGGTACAACGGTCTGGTGACCACTCCGACCCCAGGTCCCCGGGTCATGACGGGACACCGGACCAGGTCCCCGAGTCCGGTCGACACCACAGCCCCAGGTCACCGGGTCAGGTCGGCACCCCGGAACCAGGTCACCGGGTCCTGTCGGGTCCCCGGCCCAGGTCCCCTGGACAGGTCGTTACCCCGGCCCCGGGTCACCGGGTCATGTCGGGTCGCTGTCCCGGGTACCAGTGTCAGGTGACCACCCCGGCCCCGGGAGACGGAGTCATACCGGGTCCCCGGCCCGAGTCCCCGGGTCAGGTGGTTACCCTGGCCCAAGGTCACCGGGTCAGGTCGGGACCCCGGACCCAGGTCGGGTCATGTCATGTCCCATGCCCGGGTCCCCGGGTTGGATTTTTACCCAGGCACTGGGTCACAGGGTCATGTCGGCTCAACGGCCTGGGTACAAGGGTCTGGTGACCACCCCGACCCCAGGTCCCCGGGTCATGACGGGACACCGGACCAGGTCCCCGAGTCCGGTCGACACCACAGCCCCAGGTCACCGGGTCAGGTCGGCACCCCGGAACCAGGTCACCGGGTCCTGTCGGGTCCCCGGCCCAGGTCCCCTGGACAGGTCGTTACCCCGGCCCCGGGTCACCGGGTCATGTCGGGTCGCTGTCCCGGGTACCAGTGTCAGGTGACCACCCCGGCCCCGGGCGACAGAGTCATACCGAGTCCCCGGCCCGGGTCCCCGGGTCAGGTGGTTACCCTGGCCCCAGGTCACCGGGTCAGGTCGGGACCCCGGACCCAGGTCCCCGGGTCGTATCGGGTCGCTGCCCCGGGTACCAGTGTCGGGTGACATCCCCGGCCCCAGGTCCCCGGGTCACGTGGGGTCCCCGGCCCGGGTCCCCAGGTCACGTGGGGACCCCGGCCCCAGGTGACCGGGTCACGTGGGGACCCGGGCCCCAGGTGACTGGGTCACGTGGGGACACCGGCACCAGGACCCCGGGTCACGTGGGGACCCTGGCCCCAGGTGACCAGGTCACGTGGGGACCCCGGCCCCAGGTGACCGGGTCACGTGATGTCCCCGGCCCGGGTCCCCGGGTCACGTGGGGACCCCGGCCCCACGTCACCGGGTCACATGGGGACCCCGGCCCCAGGTCACCGGGTCACGTGGGGACACCGGCACCAGGACCCTGGGTCACGTGGGGACCCCGGCCCGGGTCCCCGGGTCACGTGGGGACCCCGGCCCCAGGTCACCGGGTCACGTGGGGACCCCGGCCCCAGGTCACCGGGTCACGTGGGGACACCGGCACCAGGACCCCGGGTCACGTGGGGACCCCGGCCCGGGTCCCCGGGTCACGTGGGGACCCCGGCACCAGGACCCCGGGTAACGTGGGGACCCCGGCCCAGGTGACCGGGTCACGTGATGTCCCCGGCCCGGGTCCCCGGGTCACGTGGGGACCCCGGCCCCAGGTCACCGGGTCACGTGGGGTCCCCGGCCCAGGTCCCCGGGTCACGTGGGGACACCGGCACCAGGACTCCGGGTCACGTGGGGACCCCGGCCCCAGGTGACCGGGTCACGTGATGTCCCCGGCCCGGGTCCCCGGGTCACGTGGGGACCCCGGCCCTAGGTCACCGGGTCACGTGGGGTCCCCGGCCCGGGTCCCCGGGTCACGTGGGGACACCGGCACCAGGACCCCGGGTCACGTGGGGACCCCGGCCCGGGTCCCCGGGTCATGTGGGAACCCAGGCACCAGGACCCCGGGTCACGTGGGGACCCCGGCCCCAGGTCACCGGGTCACGTGGGGACCCCGGCCTCAGGTCACCGGGTCACGTGGGGACCCCGACACCAGGACCCCGGGTCACGTGGGGACCCCGGCCCCAGGTGACCGGGTCACGTGGGGATCCCGGCCCCAGGTGACCGGGTCACGTGATGTCCCCGGCCCGGGTCCCCGGGTCACGTGGGGACCCCGGCACCAGGACCCCGGGTCACGTGGGGACCCCGGCCCCAGGTCACCGGGTCACGTGGGGACACTGGCACCAGGACCCCGGGTCACGTGGGGACCCTGGCCCCAGGTCACCGGGTCACGTGGGGACACCGGCCCCAGGTCACCGGGTCACGTGGGGACCCCGGCCCCAGGTCACCGGGTCACGTGGGGACACCGGCACCAGGACCCCGGGTCACGTGGGGACCCCGGCCCGGGTCCCCGGGTCACGTGGGGACCCCGGCACCAGGACCCCGGGTCACGTGGGGACCCCGGCCCCAGGTCACCGGGTCACGTGGGGTCCCCGGCCCGGGTCCCCGGGTCACGTGGGGACACCGGCAACAGGACCCCGGGTCACGTGGGGACCCCGGCCCGGGTCCACGGGTCACGTGGGAACCCAGGCACCAGGACCCAGGGTCACGTGGAGACCCCGGCCCCAGGTCACCGGGTCACGTGGGGACCCCGGCCTCAGGTCACCGGGTCACGTGGGGACCCCGGCACCAGGACCCCGGGTCACGTGGGGACCCCGGCCCCAGGTGACCGGGTCACGTGGGGACCCCGGCCCCAGGTGACCGGGTCACGTGATGTCCCCGGCCCGGGTCCCCGGGTCACGTGGGGACCCCGGCCCCAGGTCACCGGGTCACGTGGGGTCCCCGGCCCGGGTCCCCGGGTCACGTGGGGACCCCGGCACCAGGACCCCGGGTCACGTGGGGACCCCGGCCCCAGGTCACCGGGTCACGTGGGGACCCCGGCTCGGGTCCCCGGGTCACGTGGGGACCCCGGCACCAGGACCCCGGGTCACGTGGGGACACCGGCCCCAGGTCAGCGGGTCAGGTCGGGACCCCGGACCCAGGTCGGGTCATGTCATGTCCCATGCCCGGGTCCCCGGGTTGGATTTTTACCCAGGCCCCGGGTCACAGGGTCATGTCGGGTCAACGGCCTGGGTACAACGGTCTGGTGACCACCCCGACCCCAGGTCCCCGGGTCATGACGGGACACCGGACCAGGTCCCCGAGTCCGGTCGACACCACAGCCCCAGGTCACCGGGTCAGGTCGGCACCCCGGAACCAGGTCACCGGGTCCTGTCGGGTCCCCGGCCCAGGTCCCCTGGACAGGTCGTTACCCCGGCCCCGGGTCACCGGGTCATGTCGGGTCGCTGTCCCGGGTACCAGTGTCAGGTGACCACCCCGGCCCCGGGAGACGGAGTCATACCGGGTCCCCGGCCAGGGTCCCCGGGTCAAGTGGTTACCCTGGCCCCAGGTCACCGGGTCAGGTCGGGACCCCGGACCCAGGTCCCCGGGTCGTATCGGGTCGCTGCCCCGGGTACCAGTGTCGGGTGACATCCCCGGCCCCAGGTCCCCGGGTCACGTGGGGTCCCCGGCCCAGGTCACCGGGTCAGGTCGGGACCCCGGACCCAGGTCGGGTCATGTCATGTCCCATGCCCGGGTCCCCGGGTTGGATTTTTACCCAGGCACTGGGTCACAGGGTCATGTCGGCTCAACGGCCTGGGTACAAGGGTCTGGTGACCACCCCGACCCCAGGTCCCCGGGTCATGACGGGACACCGGACCAGGTCCCCGAGTCCGGTCGACACCACAGCCCCAGGTCACCGGGTCAGGTCGGCACCCCGGAACCAGGTCCCCGGGTCCTGTCGGGTCCCCGGCTCAGGTCCCCTGGACAGGTCGTTACCCCGGCCCCGGGTCACCGGGTCATGTCGGGTCGCTGTCCCGGGTAGCAGTGTCAGGTGACCACCCCGGCCCCGGGAGACGGAGTCATACCGGGTCCCCGGCCCGGGTCCCCGGGTCAAGTGGTTACCCTGGCCCCAGGTCACCGGGTCAGGTCGGGACCCCGGACCCAGGTCCCCGGGTCGTATCGGGTCTCTGCCCCGGGTACCAGTGTCGGGTGACATCCCCGGCCCCAGGTCCCCGGGTCACGTGGGGTCCCCGGCCCAGGTCACCGGGTCAGGTCGGGACCCCGGACCAGGTCGGGTCATGTCACGTCCCATGCCCGGGTCCCCGGGTTGGATTTTTACCCAGGCTCCGGGTCACAGGGTCATGTCGGCTCAACGGCCTGGGTACAACGGTCTGGTGACCACCCCGACCCCAGGTCCCCGGGTCATGACGGGACACCGGACCAGGTCCCCGAGTCCGGTCGACACCACAGCCCCAGGTCACTGGGTCAGGTCGGCACCCCGGAACCAGGTCACCGGGTCCTGTCGGGTCCCCGGCCCAGGTCCCCTGGACAGGTCGTTAACCCGGCCCCGGGTCCCCGGGTTGGATATTTACCCAGGCCCCGGGTCGGATTTTTACCCAGGCCCCGGGTCACAGGGTCATGTCGGGTCAACGGCCTGGGTACAACGGTCTGGTGACCACCCCGACCCCAGGTCCCCGGGTCATGACGGGACACCGGACCAGGTCCCCGAGTCCGGTCGACACCACAGCCCCAGGTCACCGGGTCAGGTCGGCACCCCGGAACCAGGTCACCGGGTCCTGTCGGGTCCCCGGCCCAGGTCCCCTGGACAGGTCGTTACCCCGGCCCCGGGTCACCGGGTCATGTCGGGTCGCTGTCCCGGGTACCAGTGTCAGGTGACCACCCCGGCCCCGGGCGACAGAGTCATACCGAGTCCCCGGCCCGGGTCCCCGGGTCAGGTGGTTACCCTGGCCCCAGGTCACCGGGTCAGGTCGGGACCCTGGACCCAGGTCCCCGGGTCGTATCGGGTCGCTGCCCCGGGTACCAGTGTCGGGTGACATCCCCGGCCCCAGGTCCCCGGGTCACGTGGGGACCCGGGCCCCAGGTGACTGGGTCACGTGGGGACACCGGCACCAGGACCCCGGGTCACGTGGGGACCCTGGCCCCAGGTGACCAGGTCACGTGGGGACCCCGGCCCCAGGTGACCGGGTCACGTGATGTCCCCGGCCCGGGTCCCCGGGTCACGTGGGGACCCCGGCCCCAGGTCACCGGGTCACGTGGGGACCCCGGCCCCAGGTCACCGGGTCACGTGGGGACCCGGGCCCCAGGTGACTGGGTCACGTGGGGACACCGGCACCAGGACCCCGGGTCACGTGGGGACCCTGGCCCCAGGTGACCAGGTCACGTGGGGACCCCGGCCCCAGGTGACCGGGTCACGTGATGTCCCCGGCCCGGGTCCCCGGGTCACGTGGGGACCCCGGCCCCAGGTCACCGGGTCACGTGGGGACCCCGGCCCCAGGTCACCGGGTCACGTGGGGACACCGGCACCAGGACCCTGGGTCACGTGGGGACCCCGGCCCGGGTCCCCGGGTCACGTGGGGACCCCGGCCTCAGGTCACCGGGTCACGTGGGGACCCCGGCCCCAGGTCACCGGGTCACGTGGGGACACCGGCACCAGGACCCCGGGTCACGTGGGGACCCTGGCCCGGGTCCCCGGGTCACGTGGGGACCCCGGCACCAGGACCCCGGGTCACGTGGGGACCCCGGCCCAGGTGACCGGGTCACGTGATGTCCCCGGCCCGGGTCCCCGGGTCACGTGGGGACCCCGGCCCCAGGTCACCGGGTCACGTGGGGTCCCCGGCCCGGGTCCCCGGGTCACGTGGGGACACCGGCACCAGGACTCCGGGTCACGTGGGGACCCCGGCCCCAGGTGACCGGGTCACGTGATGTCCCCGGCCCGGGTCCCCGGGTCACGTGGGGACCCCGGCCCCAGGTCACCGGGTCACGTGGGGTCCCCGGCCCGGGTCCCCGGGTCACGTGGGGACACCAGCACCAGGACCCCGGGTCACGTGGGGACCCCGGCCCGGGTCCCCGGGTCACGTGGGAACCCAGGCACCAGGACCCCGGGTCACGTGGCGACCCCGGCCCCAGGTCACCGGGTCACGTGGGGAACCCGGCCTCAGGTCACCGGGTCACGTGGGGACCCCGACACCAGGACCCCGGGTCACGTGGGGACCGCGGCCCGGGTCCCCGGGTCACGTGGGGACCCCGGCCCCAGGTCACTGGGTCACGTGGGGACACCGGCACCAGGACCCCGGGTCACGTGGGGACCCCGGCCCCAGGTGACCGGGTCACGTGATGTCCCCGGCCCGGGTCCCCGGGTCACGTGGGGACCCCGGCCCCAGGTCACCGGGTCACGTGGGGACCCCGGCCTCAGGTCACCGGGTCACGTGGGGACCCCGGCACCAGGACCCCGGGTCACGTGGGGACACCGGCCCCAGGTCACCGGGTCACGTGGGGACCCCGGCCCCAGGTGACCGGGTCACGTGATGTCCCCGGCCCGGGTCCCCGGGTCACGTGGGGACCCCGGCCCCAGGTCACCGGGTCACGTGATGTCCCCGGCCCGGGTCCCCGGGTCACGTGGGGACCCCGGCACCAGGACCCCGGGTCACGTGGGGACCCCGGCCCCAGGTCACCGGGTCACGTGGGGACACCGGCACCAGGACCCTGGGTCACGTGGGGACCCCGGCCCCAGGTCACCGGGTCACGTGGGGACACCGGCCCCAGGTCACCGGGTCACGTGGGGACACCGGCCCCAGGTCCCCGGGTCACGTGGGGACCCCGGCCCGGGTCCCCGGGTCACGTGGGGACCCCGGCACCAGGACCCCGGGTCACGTGGGGACCCCGGCCCCAGGTCATCGGGTCACGTGATGTCCCCGGCCCGGGTCCCCGGGCCACGTGGGGACCCCGGCCCCAGGTCACCGGGTCACGTGGGGTCCCCGGCCCGGGTCCCCGTGTCACGTGGGGACACCGGCAACAGGACCCCGGGTCACGTGGGGACCCCGGCCCAGGTCCCCGGGTCACGTGGGAACCCAGGCACCAGGACCCCGGGTCACGTGGGGACCCCGGCCCCAGGTCACCGGGTCACGTGGGGACCCCGGCCTCAGGTCACCGGGTCACGTGGGGACCCCGGCACCAGGACCCCGGGTCACGTGGGGACCCCGGCCCCAGGTGACCGGGTCACGTGGGGACCCCGGCCCCAGGTGACCGGGTCACGTGATGTCCCCGGCCCGGGTCCCCGGGTCACGTGGGGACCCCGGCCCCAGGTCACCGGGTCACGTGGGGTCCCCGGCCCGGGTCCCCGGGTCACGTGGGGACCCCGGCACCAGGACCCCGGGTCACGTGGGGACCCCGGCCCCAGGTGACCGGGTCACGTGGGGACCCCGGCTCGGGTCCCCGGGTCACGTGGGGACCCCGGCACCAGGACCCCGGGTCACGTGGGGACACCGGCCCCAGGTCAGCGGGTCAGGTCGGGACCCCGGACCCAGGTCGGGTCATGTCATGTCCCATGCCCGGGTCCCCGGGTTGGATTTTTACCCAGGCCCCGGGTCACAGGGTCATGTCGGGTCAACGGCCTGGGTACAACGGTCTGGTGACCACCCCGACCCCAGGTCCCCGGGTCATGACGGGACACCGGACCAGGTCCCCGAGTCCGGTCGACACCACAGCCCCAGGTCACCGGGTCAGGTCGGCACCCCGGAACCAGGTCCCCGGGTCCTGTCGGGTCCCCGGCCCAGGTCCCCTGGACAGGTCGTTACCCCGGCCCCGGGTCACCGGGTCATGTCGGGTCGCTGCCCCGGGTACCAGTGTCGGGTGACATCCCCGGCCCCAGGTCCCCGGGTCACGTGGGGTCCCCGGCCCAGGTCACCGGGTCAGGTCGGGACCCCGGACCCAGGTCGGGTCATGTCACGTCCCATGCCCGGGTCCCCGGGTTGGATTTTTACCCAGGCTCCGGGTCACAGGGTCATGTCGGCTCAACGGCCTGGGTACAACGGTCTGGTGACCACCCCGACCCCAGGTCCCCGGGTCATGACGGGACACCGGACCAGGTCCCCGAGTCCGGTCGACACCACAGCCCCAGGTCACCGGGTCAGGTCGGCACCCCGGAACCAGGTCCCCGGGTCGTATCGGGTCGCTGCCCCGGGTACCAGTGTCGGGTGACATCCCCTGCCCCAGGTCCCCGGGTCACGTGGGGTCCCCGGCCCGGGTCCCCTGGTTGCATCGGGACACCAGCGAAGGATCACCGGGTCCTGTCGGGTCCCCGGCCCGGGTCCCCTGGACAGGTCGTTAACCCGGCCCCGGGTCCCCGGGTTGGATTTTTACCCAGGCCCTGGGTCGGATTTTTACTCAGGCCCCGGGTCACAGGGTCATGTCGGGTCAACGGCCTGGGTACAACGGTCTGGTGACCACTCCGACCCCAGGTCCCCGGGTCATGACGGGACACCGGACCAGGTCCCGGAGTCCGGTCGACACCACAGCCCCAGATCACCGGGTCAGGTCGGCACCCCGGAACCAGGTCACCGGGTCATGTCGGGTCCCCGGCCCAGGTCCCCTGGACAGGTCGTTTACCCCGGCCCCGGGTCACCGGGTCATGTCGGGTCGCTGTCCCGGGTACCAGTGTCAGGTGACCACCCTGGCCCCGGGAGACGGAGTCATACCGGGTCCCCGGCCCGAGTCCCCGGGTCAGGTGGTTACCCTGGCCCAAGGTCACCGGGTCAGGTCGGGACCCCGGACCCAGGTCGGGTCATGTCACGTCCCATGCCCGGGTCCCCGGGTTGGATTTTTACCCAGGCACCGGGTCACAGGGTCATGTCGGGTCAACGGCCTGGGTACAACGGTCTGGTGACCACCCCTACCCCAGGTCCCCGGGTCATGACGGGACACCGGACCAGGTCCCCGAGTCCGGTCGACACCACAGCCCCAGGTCACCGGGTCAGGTCGGCACCCCGGAACCAGGTCCCCGGGTCCTGTCGGGTCCCCGGCCCAGGTCCCCTGGACAGGTCGTTACCCCGGCCCCGGGTCACCGGGTCATGTCGGGTCGCTGTCCCGGGTAGCAGTGTCAGGTGACCACCCCGGCCCCGGGAGACGGAGTCATACCGAGTCCCCGGCCCGGGTCCCCGGGTCAGGTGGTTACCCTGGCCCCAGGTCACCGGGTCAGGTCGGGACCCCGGACCCAGGTCCCCGGGTCGTATCGGGTCGCTGCCCCGGGTACCAGTGTCGGGTGACATCCCCGGCCCCAGGTCCCCGGGTCACGTGGGGTCCCCAGCCCGGGTCCCCAGGTCACGTGGGGACCCCGGCCCCAGGTGACCGGGTCACGTGGGGACCCGGGCCCCAGGTGACCGGGTCACGTGATGTCCCCGGCCCGGGTCCCCGGGTCACGTGGGGACCCCGGCCCCAGGTCACCGGGTCACGTGGGGACACCGGCCCCAGGTGACTGGGTCACGTGGGGACCGCGGCCCCAGGTGACCGGGTCACGTGATATCCCCGGCCCGGGTCCCCGGGTCACGTGGGGACCCCGGCCCCAGGTCACCGGGTCACGTGGGGACACTGGCCCAAGGTCACCGGGTCACGTGGGGTCCCCGGCCCGGGTCCCCGGGTCACGTGGGGACACCGGCACCAGGACCCCGGGTCACGTGGGGACCCCGGCCCCAGGTGACCGGGTCACGTGATGTCCCCGGCCCGGGTCCCCGGGTCACGTGGGGACCCCGGCCCCAGGTCACCGGGTCACGTGGGGTCCCCGGCCCGGGTCCCCGGGTCACGTGGGGACACCGGCAACAGGACCCCGGGTCACGTGGGGACCCCGGCCCGGGTCCCCGGGTCACGTGGGAACCCAGGCACCAGGACCCCGGGTCACGTGGCGACCCCGGCCCCAGGTCACCGGGTCACGTGGGGACCCCGGCCTCAGGTCACCGGGTCACGTGGGGACCCCGACACCAGGACCCCGGGTCACGTGGGGACCCCGGCCCCAGGTGACCGGGTCACGTGGGGATCCCGGTCCCAGGTGACCGGGTCACGTGATGTCCCCGGCCCGGGTCCCCGGGTCACGTGGGGACCCCAGCACCAGGACCCCGGGTCACGTGGGGACCCCGGCCCCAGGTGACCGGGTCACGTGATGTCCCCGGCCCGGGTCCCCGGGTCACGTGGGGACCCCGGCCCCAGGTCACCGGGTCACGTGGGGACCCCGGCCCGGGTCCTCGGGTCACGTGGGGACCCCGGCACCAGGACCCCGGGTCAAGTGGGGACCCCGGCCCCAAGTCAGCGGGTCAAGTGGGGACCCCGGCACCAGGACCCCGGGTCACGTGGGGACCCCGGCCCGGGTCCCCGGGTCACGTGGTGTCCCCGGCACCAGGACCCCGGGTCACGTGGGGACCCCGGCCCCAGGTCAGCGGGTCAGGTCGGGACCCCGGACCCAGGTCGGGTCATGTCATGTCCCATGCCCGGGTCCCCGGGTTGGATTTTTACCCAGGCCCCGGGTCACAGGGTCATGTCGGGTCAACGGCCTGGGTACAACGGTCTGGTGACCACCCCGACCCCAGGTCCCCGGGTCATGACGGGACACCGGACCAGGTCCCCGAGTCCGGTCGACACCACAGCCCCAGGTCACCGGGTCAGGTCGGCACCCCGGAACCAGGTCCCCGGGTCCTGTCGGGTCCCCGGCCCAGGTCCCCTGGACAGGTCGTTACCCCGGCCCCGGGTCACCGGGTCATGTCGGGTCACTGTCCCGGGTAGCAGTGTCAGGTGACATCCCCGGCCCCAGGTCCCCGGGTCACGTGGGGTCCCCGGCCCGGGTCCCCAGGTCACGTGGGGACCCCGGCCCCAGGTCACCGGGTCACGTGGGGACACCGGCCCCAGGTCACCGGGTCACGTGGGGACCCCGGCCCCAGGTCACCGGGTCACGTGGGGACACCGGCACCAGGACCCCGGGTCACGTGGGGACCCCGGCCCGGGTCCCCGGGTCACGTGGGGACCCCGGCACCAGGACCCCGGGTCACGTGGGGACCCCGGCCCCAGGTCACCGGGTCACGTGATGTCCCCGGCCCGGGTCCCCGGGTCACGTGGGGACCCCGGCCCCAGGTCACCGGGTCACGTGGGGTCCCCGGCCCGGGTCCCCGGGTCACGTGGGGACACCGGCAACAGGACCCCGGGTCACGTGGGGACCCCGGCCCGGGTCCCCGGGTCACGTGGGAACCCAGGCACCAGGACCCCGGGTCACGTGGAGACCCCGGCCCCAGGACCCCGGGTCACGTGGGGACCCTCGCCCCAGGTCACCGGGTCACGTGTGGACCCCGGCCCGGGTCCCCGGGTCACGTGGGGACCCCGGCACCAGGACCCCGGGTCAAGTGGGGACCCCGGCCCCAAGTCAGCGGGTCACGTGGGGACCCCGGCACCAGGACCCCGGGTCACGTTGGGACCCCGGCCCGGGTCCCCGGATCACGTGGGGTCCCCGGCACCAGGACCCCGGGTCACGTGGGGACCCCGGCCCCAGGTGACCGGGTCACGTGATGTCCCCGGCCCGGGTCCCCGGGTCACGTGGGGACCCCGGCCCCAGGTCACCGGGTCACGTGGGGTCCCCGGCCCGGGTCCCCGGGTCACGTGGGGACCCCGGCACCAGGACCCCGGGTCACGTGGGGACCCCGGCCCCAGGTCACCGGGTCACGTGGGGACCCCGGCCTCAGGTCACCGGGTCACGTGGGGACCCCGGCTCGGGTCCCCGGGTCACGTGGGGACCCCGGCACCAGGACCCCGGGTCACGTGGGGACACCGGCCCCAGGTCACCGGGTCAGGTCGGGACCCCGGACCCAGGTCGGGTCATGTCATGTCCCATGCCCGGGTCCCCGGGTTGGATTTTTACCCAGGCCCCGGGTCACAGGGTCATGTCGGGTCAACGGCCTGGGTACAACGGTCTGGTGACCACCCCGACCCCAGGTCCCCGGGTCATGACGGGACACCGGACCAGGTCCCCGAGTCCGGTCGACACCACAGCCCCAGGTCACCGGGTCAGGTCGGCACCCCGGAACCAGGTCACCGGGTCCTGTCGGGTCCCCGGCCCAGGTCCCCTGGACAGGTCGTTACCCCGGCCCCGGGTCACCGGGTCATGTCGGGTCGCTGTCCCGGGTAGCAGTGTCAGGTGACCACCCCGGCCCCGGGAGACGGAGTCATACCGGGTCCCCGGCCTGGGTCACCGGGTCAAGTGGTTACCCTGGCCCCAGGTCACCGGGTCAGGTCGGGACCCCGGACCCAGGTCCCCGGGTCGTATCGGGTCGCTGCCCCGGGTACCAGTGTCGGGTGACATCCCCGGCCCCAGGTCCCCGGGTCACGTGGGGTCCCCGGCCCAGGTCACCGGGTCAGGTCGGGACCCCGGACCCAGGTCGGGTCATGTCACGTCCCATGCCCGGGTCCCCGGGTTGGATTTTTACCCAGGCTCCGGGTCACAGGGTCATGTCGGCTCAACGGCCTGGGTACAACGGTCTGGTGACCACCCCGACCCCAGGTCCCCGGGTCATGACGGGACACCGGACCAGGTCCCCGAGTCCGGTCGACACCACAGCCCCAGGTCACCGGGTCAGGTCGGCACCCCGGAACCAGGTCCCCAGGTCCTGTCGGGTCCCCGGCCCAGGTCCCCTGGACAGGTCGTTACCCCGGCCCCGGGTCACCGGGTCAGGTCGGGTCGCTGTCCCGGGTAGCAGTGTCAGGTGACCACCCCGGCCCCGGGAGACGGAGTCATACCGGGTCCCCGGCCCGGGTCCCCGGGTCAGGTGGTTACCCTGGCCCCAGGTCACCGGGTCAGGTCGGGACCCCGGACCCAGGTCCCCGGGTCGTATCGGGTCGCTGCCCCGGGTACCAGTGTCGGGTGACATCCCCGGCCCCAGGTCCCCGGGTCACGTGGGGTCCCCGGCCCGGGTCCCCTGGTTGCATCGGGACACCAGCGAAGGATCACCGGGTCCTGTCGGGTCCCCGGCCCGGGTCCCCTGGACAGGTCGTTAACCCGGCCCCGGGTCCCCGGGTTGGATTTTTACCCAGGCCCCGGGTCGGATTTTTACTCAGGCCCCGGGTCACAGGGTCATGTCGGGTCAACGGCCTGGGTACAACGGTCTGGTGACCACTCCGACCCCAGGTCCCCGGGTCATGACGGGACACCGGACCAGGTCCCGGAGTCCGGTCGACACCACAGCCCCAGATCACCGGGTCAGGTCGGCACCCCGGAACCAGGTCACCGGGTCATGTCGGGTCCCCGGCCCAGGTCCCCTGGACAGGTCGTTTACCCCGGCCCCGGGTCACCGGGTCATGTCGGGTCGCTGTCCCGGGTAGCAGTGTCAGGTGACCACCCCGGCCCCGGGAGACGGAGTCATACCGGGTCCCCGGCCCGAGTCCCCGGGTCAGGTGGTTACCCTGGCCCAAGGTCACCGGGTCAGGTCGGGACCCCGGACCCAGGTCGGGTCATGTCACGTCCCATGCCCGGGTCCCCGGGTTGGATTTTTACCCAGGCACCGGGTCACAGGGTCATGTCGGGTCAACGGCCTGGGTACAACGGTCTGGTGACCACCCCTACCCCAGGTCCCCGGGTCATGACGGGACACCGGACCAGGTCCCCGAGTCCGGTCGACACCACAGCCCCAGGTCACCGGGTCAGGTCGGCACCCCGGAACCAGGTCCCCGGGTCCTGTCGGGTCCCCGGCCCAGGTCCCCTGGACAGGTCGTTACCCCGGCCCCGGGTCACCGGGTCATGTCGGGTCGCTGTCCCGGGTAGCAGTGTCAGGTGACCACCCCGGCCCCGGGAGACGGAGTCATACCGAGTCCCCGGCCCGGGTCCCCGGGTCAGGTGGTTACCCTGGCCCCAGGTCACCGGGTCAGGTCGGGACCCCGGACCCAGGTCCCCGGGTCGTATCGGGTCGCTGCCCCGGGTACCAGTGTCGGGTGACATCCCCGGCCCCAGGTCCCCGGGTCACGTGGGGTCCCCGGCCCGGGTCCCCAGGTCACGTGGGGACCCCAGCCCCAGGTGACCGGGTCACGTGGGGACCCGGGCCCCAGGTGACCGGGTCACGTAGAGACACCGGCACCAGGACCCCGGGTCACGTGGGGACCCCGGCCCCAGGTGACCGGGTCACGTGGGGACCCCGGCCCCAGGTGACCGGGTCACGTGATGTCCCCGGCCCGGGTCCCCGGGTCACGTGGGGACCCCGGCCCCAGGTCACCGGGTCACGTGGGGACACCGGCCCCAGGTCACCGGGTCACGTGGGGACACTGGCACCAGGACCCTGGGTCACGTGGGGACCCCGGCCCGGGTCCCCGGGTCACGTGGGGACCCCGGCCCCAGGTCACTGGGTCACGTGGGGACACCGGCACCAGGACCCCGGGTCACGTGGGGACCCCGGCCCGGGTCCCCGGGTCACGTGGGAACCCAGGCACCAGGACCCCGGGTCACGTGGGGACCCCGGCCCCAGGTGACCGGGTCACGTGATGTCCCCGGCCCGGGTCCCCGGGTCACGTGGGGACCCCGGCACCAGGACCCCGGGTCACGTGGGGACACCGGCCCCAGGTCACCGGGTCACGTGGGGACCCCGGCCCCAGGTGACCGGGTCACGTGATGTCCCCGGCCCGGGTCCCCGGGTCACGTGGGGACCCCGGCCCCAGGTCACCGGGTCACGTGATGTCCCCGGCCCGGGTCCCCGGGTCACGTGGGGACCCTGGCCCCAGGACCCCGGGTCACGTGGGGACCCCGGCCCCAGGTCACCGGGTCACGTGGGGACACCGGCACCAGGACCCTGGGTCACGTGGGGACCCCGGCCCCAGGTCACCGGGTCACGTGGGGACACCGGCCCCAGGTCACCGGGTCACGTGGGGACCCCGGCCCCAGGTCACCGGGTCACGTGGGGACACCGGCACCAGGACCCCGGGTCACGTGGGGACCCCGGCCCGGGTCCCCGGGTCACGTGGGGACCCCGGCACCAGGACCCCGGGTCACGTGGGGACCCCGGCCCCAGGTCACCGGGTCACGTGATGTCCCCGGCCCGGGTCCCCGGGTCACGTGGGGACCCCGGCCCCAGGTCACCGGGTCACGTGGGGTCCCCGGCCCGGGTCCCCGGGTCACGTGGGGACACCGGCAACAGGACCCCGGGTCACGTGGGGACCCCGGCCCGGGTCCCCGGGTCACGTGGGAACCCAGGCACCAGGACCCCGGGTCACGTGGAGACCCCGGCCCCAGGTCACCGGGTCACGTGGGGACCCCGGCCTCAGGTCACCGGGTCACGTGGGGACCCCGGCCCCAGGTCACCGGGTCACGTGGGGACCCCGGCTCGGGTCCCCGGGTCACGTGGGGACCCTGGCACCAGGACCCCGGGTCACGTGGGGACACCGGCCCCAGGTCAGCGGGTCAGGTCGGGACCCCGGACCCAGGTCGGGTCATGTCATGTCCCATGCCCGGGTCCCCGGGTTAGATTTTTACCCAGGCCCCGGGTCACAGGGTCATGTCGGGTCAACGGCCTGGGTACAACGGTCTGGTGACCACCCCGACCCCAGGTCCCCGGGTCATGACGGGACACCGGACCAGGTCCCCGAGTCCGGTCGACACCACAGCCCCAGGTCACCGGGTCAGGTCGGCACCCCGGAACCAGGTCACCGGGTCCTGTCGGGTCCCCGGCCCAGGTCCCCTGGACAGGTCGTTACCCCGGCCCCGGGTCACCGGGTCATGTCGGGTCGCTGTCCCGGGTAGCAGTGTCAGGTGACCACCCCGGCCCCGGGAGACGGAGTCATACCGGGTCCCCGGCCCGGGTCCCCGGGTCAAGTGGTTACCCTGGCCCCAGGTCACCGGGTCAGGTCGGGACCCCGGACCCAGGTCCCCGGGTCGTATCGGGTCGCTGCCCCGGGTACCAGTGTCGGGTGACATCCCCGGCCCCAGGTCCCCGGGTCACGTGGGGTCCCCGGCCCAGGTCACCGGGTCAGGTCGGGACCCCGGACCCAGGTCGGGTCATGTCATGTCCCATGCCCGGGTCCCCGGGTTGGATTTTTACCCAGGCCCCGGGTCACAGGGTCATGTCGGGTCAACGGCCTGGGTACAAGGGTCTGGTGACCACCCCGACCCCAGGTCCCCGGGTCATGACGGGACACCGGACCAGGTCCCCGAGTCCGGTCGACACCACAGCCCCAGGTCACCGGGTCAGGTCGGAACCCCGGAACCAGGTCCCCGGGTCCTGTCGGGTCCCCGGCCCAGGTCCCCTGGACAGGTCGTTACCCCGGCCCCGGGTCACCGGGTCATGTCGGGTCGCTGTCCCGGGTACCAGTGTCAGGTGACCACCCCGGCCCCGGGAGACGGAGTCATACCGGGTCCCCGGCCCGGGTCCCCGGGTCAAGTGGTTACCCTGGCCCCAGGTCACCGGGTCAGGTCGGGACCCCGGACCCAGGTCCCCGGGTCGTATCGGGTCGCTGCCCCGGGTACCAGTGTCGGGTGACATCCCCTGCCCCAGGTCCCCGGGTCACGTGGGGTCCCCGGCCCGGGTCCCCTGGTTGCATCGGGACACCAGCGAAGGATCACCGGGTCCTGTCGGGTCCCCGGCCCGGGTCCCCTGGACAGGTCGTTAACCCGGCCCCGGGTCCCCGGGTTGGATTTTTACCCAGGCCCCGGGTCGGATTTTTACTCAGGCCCCGGGTCACAGGGTCATGTCGGGTCAACGGCCTGGGTACAACGGTCTGGTGACCACTCCGACCCCAGGTCCCCGGGTCATGACGGGACACCGGACCAGGTCCCGGAGTCCGGTCGACACCACAGCCCCAGATCACCGGGTCAGGTCGGCACCCCGGAACCAGGTCACCGGGTCATGTCGGGTCCCCGGCCCAGGTCCCCTGGACAGGTCGTTTACCCCGGCCCCGGGTCACCGGGTCATGTCGGGTCGCTGTCCCGGGTACCAGTGTCAGGTGACCACCCCGGCCCCGGGAGACGGAGTCATACCGGGTCCCCGGCCCGAGTCCCCGGGTCAGGTGGTTACCCTGGCCCAAGGTCACCGGGTCAGGTCGGGACCCCGGACCCAGGTCGGGTCATGTCACGTCCCATGCCCGGGTCCCCGGGTTGGATTTTTACCCAGGCCCCGGGTCACAGGGTCATGTCGGGTCAACGGCCTGGGTACAACGGTCTGGTGACCACCCCGACCCCAGGTCCCCGGGTCATGACGGGACACCGGACCAGGTCCCCGAGTCCGGTCGACACCACAGCCCCAGGTCACCGGGTCAGGTCGGCACCCCGGAACCAGGTCCCCGGGTCCTGTCGGGTCCCCGGCCCAGGTCCCCTGGACAGGTCGTTACCCCGGCCCCGGGTCACCGGGTCATGTCGGGTCGCTGTCCCGGGAAGCAGTGTCAGGTGACCACCCTGGCCCCGGGAGACGGAGTCATACCGAGTCCCCGGCCCGGGTCCCCGGGTCAGGTGGTTACCCTGGCCCCAGGTCACCGGGTCAGGTCGGGACCCCGGACCCAGGTCCCCGGGTCGTATCGGGTCGCTGCCCCGGGTACCAGTGTCGGGTGACATCCCCGGCCCCAGGTCCCCGGGTCACGTGGGGTCCCCGGCCCGGGTCCCCAGGTCACGTGGGGACCCCGGCCCCAGGTGACCGGGTCACGTGGGGACCCGGGCCCCAGGTAACCGGGTCACGTAGAGACACCGGCACCAGGACCCCGGGTCACGTGGGGACCCCGGCCCCAGGTGACCGGGTCACGTGATGTCCCCGGCCCGGGTCCCCGGGTCACGTGGGGACCCCGGCCCCAGGTCACCAGGTCACGTGGGGACCCCGGCCCCAGGTTACCGGGTCACGTGGGGACACTGGCACCAGGACCCTGGGTCACGTGGGGACCCCGGCCCGGGTCCCCGGGTCACGTGGGGACCCCGGCCCCAGGTCACTGGGTCACGTGGGGACACCGGCACCAGGACCCCGGGTCACGTGGGGACCCCGGCCCCAGGTGACCGGGTCACGTGATGTCCCCGGCCCGGATCCCCGGGCCACGTGGGGACCCCGGCCCCAGGTCACCGGGTCACGTGGGGACCCCGGCCTCAGGTCACCGGGTCACGTGGGGACCCCGGCACCAGGACCCCGGGTCACGTGGGGACACCGGCCCCAGGTCACCGGGTCACGTGGGGACCCCGGCCCCAGGTGACCGGGTCACGTGATGTCCCCGGCCCGGGTCCCCGGGTCACGTGGGGACCCCGGCCCCAGGTCACCGGGTCACGTGATGTCCCCTGCCCGGGTCCCCGGGTCACGTGGGGACCCCGGCCCCAGGACCCCGGGTCACGTGGGGACCCCGGCCCCAGGTCACCGGGTCACGTGGGGACACCGGCACCAGGACCCTGGGTCACGTGGGGACCCCGGCCCCAGGTCACCGGGTCACGTGGGGACACCGGCCCCAGGTCACCGGGTCACGTGGGGACACCGGCACCAGGACCCCGGGTCACGTGGGGACCCCGGCCCGGGTCCCCGGGTCACGTGGGGACCCCGGCACCAGGACCCCGGGTCACGTGGGGACCCCGGCCCCAGGTCACCGGGTCACGTGATGTCCCAGGCCCGGGTCCCCGGGTCACGTGGGGACCCCGGCCCCAGGTCACCGGGTCACGTGGGGTCCCCGGCCCGGGTCCCCGGGTCACGTGGGGACACCGGCAACAGGACCCCGGGTCACGTGGGGACCCCGGCCCGGGTCCCCGGGTCACGTGGGAACCCAGGCACCAGGACCCCGGGTCACGTGGGGACCCCGGCCCCAGGTCACCGGGTCACGTGGGGACCCCGGCCTCAGGTCACCGGGTCACGTGGGGACCCCGGCACCAGGAACCCGGGTCACGTGGGGACCCCGGCCCCAGGTGACCGGGTCACGTGGGGACCCCGGCTCCGGTCCCCGGGTCACGTGGGGACCCCGGCACCAGGACCCCGGGTCACGTGGGGACCCCGGCCCGAGGTCACCGGGTCACGTGGGGATCTCGGCTCGGGTCCCCGGGTCACGTGGGGACACCGGCCCCAGGTCAGCGGGTCAGGTCGGGACCCCGGACCCAGGTCGGGTCATGTCATGTCCCATGCCCGGGTCCCCGGGTTGGATTTTTACCCAGGCCCCGGGTCACAGGGTCATGTCGGGTCAACGGCCTGGGTACAACGGTCTGGTGACCACCCCGACCCCAGGTCCCCGGGTCATGACGGGACACCGGACCAGGTCCCCGAGTCCGGTCGACACCACAGCCCCAGGTCACCGGGTCAGGTCGGCACCCCGGAACCAGGTCCCCGGGTCCTGTCGGGTCCCCGGCCCAGGTCCCCTGGACAGGTCGTTACCCCGGCCCCGGGTCACCGGGTCATGTCGGGTCGCTGTCCCGGGTACCAGTGTCAGGTGACCACCCCGGCCCCGGGAGACGGAGTCATACCGGGTCCCCGGCCCGGGTCCCCGGGTCAAGTGGTTACCCTGGCCCCAGGTCACCGGGTCAGGTCGGGACCCCGGACCCAGGTCCCCGGGTCGTATCGGGTCGCTGCCCCGGGTACCAGTGTCGGGTGACATCCCCGGCCCCAGGTCCCCGGGTCACGTGGGGTCCCCGGCCCAGGTCACCGGGTCAGGTCGGGACCCCGGACCCAGGTCGGGTCATGTCATGTCCCATGCCCGGGTCCCCGGGTTGGATTTTTACCCAGGCACCGGGTCACAGGGTCATGTCGGCTCAACGGCCTGGGTACAAGGGTCTGGTGACCACCCCGACCCCAGGTCCCCGGGTCATGACGGGACACCGGACCAGGTCCCCGAGTCCGGTCGACACCACAGCCCCAGGTCACCGGGTCAGGTCGGCACCCCGGAACCAGGTCCCCGGGTCCTGTCGGGTCCCCGGCCCAGGTCCCCTGGACAGGTCGTTACCCCGGCCCCGGGTCACCGGGTCATGTCGGGTCGCTGTCCCGGGTACCAGTGTCAGGTGACCACCCCGGCCCCGGGAGACGGAGTCATACCGGGTCCCCGGCCCGGGTCCCCGGGTCAGGTGGTTACCCTGGCCCCAGGTCACCGGGTCAGGTCGGGACCCCGGACCCAGGTCCCCGGGTCGTATCGGGTCGCTGCCCCGGGTACCAGTGTCGGGTGACATCCCCGGCCCCAGGTCCCCGGGTCACGTGGGGTCCCCGGCCCGGGTCGCCGGGTTGCATCGGGACACCAGCGAAGGAACACCGGGTCCTGTCGGGTCCCCGGCCCGGGTCCCCTGGACAGGTCGTTAACCCGGCCCCGGGTCCCCGGGTTGGATTTTTACCCAGGCCCCGGGTCGGATTTTTACTCAGGCCCCGGTTCACAGGGTCATGTCGGGTCAACGGCCTGGGTACAACGGTCTGGTGACCACTCCGACCCCAGGTCCCCGGGTCATGACGGGACACCGGACCAGGTCCCCGAGTCCGGTCGACACCACAGCCCCAGGTCACCGGGTCAGGTCGGCACCCCGGAACCAGGTCCCCGGGTCCTGTCGGGTCCCCGGCCCAGGTCCCCTGGACAGGTCGTTACCCCGGCCCCGGGTCACCGGGTCATGTCGGGTCGCTGTCCCGGGTAGCAGTGTCAGGTGACCACCCCGGCCCCGGGAGACGGAGTCATACCGGGTCCCCGGCCCGAGTCCCCGGGTCAGGTGGTTACCCTGGCCCAAGGTCACCGGGTCAGGTCGGGACCCCGGACCCAGGTCGGGTCATGTCACGTCCCATGCCCGGGTCCCCGGGTTGGATTTTTACCCAGGCCCCGGGTCACAGGGTCATGTCGGGTCAACGGCCTGGGTACAACGGTCTGGTGACCACCCCGACCCCAGGTCCCCGGGTCATGACGGGACACCGGACCAGGTCCCCGAGTCCGGTCGACACCACAGCCCCAGGTCACCGGGTCAGGTCGGCACCCCGGAACCAGGTCCCCGGGTCCTGTCGGGTCCCCGGCCCAGGTCCCCTGGACAGGTCGTTACCCCGGCCCCGGGTCACCGAGTCATGTCGGGTCGCTGTCCCGGGTACCAGTGTCAGGTGACCACCCCGGCCCCGGGCGACAGAGTCATACCGAGTCCCCGGCCCGGGTCCCCGGGTCAGGTGGTTACCCTGGCCCCAGGTCACCGGGTCAGGTCGGGACCCCGGACCCAGGTCCCCGGGTCGTATCGGGTCGCTGCCCCGGGTACCAGTGTCGGGTGACATCCCCGGCCCCAGGTCCCCGGGTCACGTGGGGTTCCCGGCCCGGGTCCCCAGGTCACGTGGGGACCCCGGCCCCAGGTGACCGGGTCACGTGGGGACCCGGGCCCCAGGTGACCGGGTCACGTAGAGACACCGGCACCAGGACCCCGGGTCACGTGGGGACCCCGGCCCCAGGTGACCGGGTCACGTGGGGACCCCGGCCCCAGGTGACCGGGTCACGTGATGTCCCCGGCCCGGGTCCCCGGGTCACGTGGGGACCCCGGCCCCAGGTCACCGGGTCACGTGGGGACCCCGGCCCCAGGTTACCGGGTCACGTGGGGACACTGGCACCAGGACCCTGGGTCACGTGGGGACCCCGGCCCGGGTCCCCGGGTCACGTGGGGACCCCGGCCCCAGGTCACTGGGTCACGTGGGGACACCGGCACCAGGACCCCGGGTCACGTGGGGACCCCGGCCCCAGGTGACCGGGTCACGTGATGTCCCCGGCCCGGATCCCCGGGTCACGTGGGGACCCCGGCCCCAGGTCACCGGGTCACGTGGGGACCCCGGCCTCAGGTCACCGGGTCACGTGGGGACCCCGGCACCAGGACCCCGGGTCACGTGGGGACACCGGCCCCAGGTCACCGGGTCACGTGGGGACCCCGGCCCCAGGTGACCGGGTCACGTGATGTCCCCGGCCCGGGTCCCCGGGTCACGTGGGGACCCCGGCCCCAGGTCACCGGGTCACGTGATGTCCCCGGCCCGGGTCCCCGGGTCACGTGGGGACCCCGGCCCCAGGACCCCGGGTCACGTGGGGACCCCGGCCCCAGGTCACCGGGTCACGTGGGGACACCGGCACCAGGACCCTGGGTCACGTGGGGACCCCGGCCCCAGGTCACCGGGTCACGTGGGGACACCGGCCCCAGGTCACCGGGTCACGTGGGGACACCGGCACCAGGACCCCGGGTCACGTGGGGACCCCGGCCCGGGTCCCCGGGTCACGTGGGGACCCCGGCACCAGGACCCCGGGTCACGTGGGGACCCCGGCCCCAGGTCACCGGGTCACGTGATGTCCCCGGCCCGGGTCCCCGGGTCACGTGGGGACCCCGGCCCCATGTCACCGGGTCACGTGGGTCCCCGGCCCGGGTCCCCGGGTCACGTGGGGACACCGGCAACAGGACCCCGGGTCACGTGGGGACCCCGGCCCGGGTCCCCGGGTCACGTGGGAACCCAGGCACCAGGACCCCGGGTCACGTGTGGACCCCGGCCCCAGGTCACCGGGTCACGTGGGGACCCCGGCCTCAGGTCACCGGGTCACGTGGGGACCCCGGCACCAGGAACCCGGGTCACGTGGGGACCCCGGCCCCAGGTGACCGGGTCACGTGGGGACCCCGGCTCGGGTCCCCGGGTCACGTGGGGACCCCGGCACCAGGACCCCGGGTCACGTGGGGACCCCGGCCCCAGGTCACCGGGTCACGTGGGGACCCCGGCTCGGGTCCCCGGGTCACGTGGGGACACCGGCCCCAGGTCAGCGGGTCAGGTCGGGACCCCGGACCCAGGTCGGGTCATGTCATGTCCCATGCCCGGGTCCCCGGGTTGGATTTTTACCCAGGCCCCGGGTCACAGGGTCATGTCGGGTCAACGGCCTGGGTACAACGGTCTGGTGACCACCCCGACCCCAGGTCCCCGGGTCATGACGGGACACCGGACCAGGTCCCCGAGTCCGGTCGACACCACAGCCCCAGGTCACCGGGTCAGGTCGGCACCCCGGAACCAGGTCCCCGGGTCCTGTCGGGTCCCCGGCCCAGGTCCCCTGGACAGGTCGTTACCCCGGCCCCGGGTCACCGGGTCATGTCGGGTCGCTGTCCCGGGTAGCAGTGTCAGGTGACCACCCCGGCCCCGGGAGACGGAGTCATACCGGGTCCCCGGCCCGGGTCCCCGGGTCAAGTGGTTACCCTGGCCCCAGGTCAGCGGGTCAGGTCGGGACCCCGGACCCAGGTCCCCGGGTCGTATCGGGTCGCTGCCCCGGGTACCAGTGTCGGGTGACATCCCCGGCCCCAGGTCCCCGGGTCACGTGGGGTCCCCGGCCCAGGTCACCGGGTCAGGTCGGGACCCCGGACCCAGGTCGGGTCATGTCATGTCCCATGCCCGGGTCCCCGGGTTGGATTTTTACCCAGGCCCCGGGTCACAGGGTCATGTCGGCTCAACGGCCTGGGTACAAGGGTCTGGTGACCACCCCGACCCCAGGTCCCCGGGTCATGACGGGACACCGGACCAGGTCCCCGAGTCCGGTCGACACCACAGCCCCAGGTCACCGGGTCAGGTCGGCACCCCGGAACCAGGTCCCCGGGTCCTGTCGGGTCCCCGGCCCAGGTCCCCTGGACAGGTCGTTACCCCGGCCCCGGGTCACCGGGTCATGTCGGGTCGCTGTCCCGGGTAGCAGTGTCAGGTGACCACCCCGGCCCCGGGAGACGGAGTCATACCGGGTCCCCGGCCCGGGTCCCCGGGTCAAGTGGTTACCCTGGCCCCAGGTCACCGGGTCAGGTCGGGACCCCGGACCCAGGTCCCCGGGTCGTATCGGGTCGCTGCCCCGGGTACCAGTGTCGGGTGACATCCCCTGCCCCAGGTCCCCGGGTCACGTGGGGTCCCCGGCCCGGGTCGCCGGGTTGCATCGGGACACCAGCGAAGGAACACCGGGTCCTGTCGGGTCCCCGGCCCGGGTCCCCTGGACAGGTCGTTAACCCGGCCCCGGGTCCCCGGGTTGGATTTTTACCCAGGCCCCGGGTCGGATTTTTACTCAGGCCCCGGGTCACAGGGTCATGTCGGGTCAACGGCCTGGGTACAACGGTCTGGTGACCACCCCGACCCCAGGTCCCCGGGTCATGACGGGACACCGGACCAGGTCCCCGAGTCCGGTCGACACCACAGCCCCAGGTCACCGGGTCAGGTCGGCACCCCGGAACCAGGTCCCCGGGTCCTGTCGGGTCCCCGGCCCAGGTCCCCTGGACAGGTCGTTACCCCGGCCCCGGGTCACCGGGTCATGTCGGGTCGCTGTCCCGGGTACCAGTGTCAGGTGACCACCCCGGCCCCGGGCGACAGAGTCATACCGAGTCCCCGGCCCGGGTCCCCGGGTCAGTTGGTTACCCTGGCCCCAGGTCACCGGGTCAGGTCGGGACCCCGGACCCAGGTCCCCGGGTCGTATCGGGTCGCTGCCCCGGGTACCAGTGTCGGGTGACATCCCCGGCCCCAGGTCCCCGGGTCACGTGGGGTTCCCGGCCCGGGTCCCCAGGTCACGTGGGGACCCCGGCCCCAGGTGACCGGGTCACGTGGGGACCCGGGCCCCAGGTGACTGGGTCACGTGGGGACACCGGCACCAGGACCCCGGGTCACGTGGGGACCCTGGCCCCAGGTGACCAGGTCACGTGGGGACCCCGGCCCCAGGTGACCGGGTCACGTGATGTCCCCGGCCCGGGTCCCCGGGTCACGTGGGGACCCCGGCCCCAGGTCACCGGGTCACGTGGGGACCCCGGCCCCAGGTCACCGGGTCACGTGGGGACACTGGCACCAGGACCCTGGGTCACGTGGGGACCCCGGCCCGGGTCCCCGGGTCACGTGGGGACCCCGGCCCCAGGTCACCGGGTCACGTGGAGACCCCGGCCCCAGGTCACCGGGTCACGTGGGGACACCGGCACCAGGACCCCGGGTCACGTGGGGACCCCGGCCCGGGTCCCCGGGTCACGTGGGGACCCTGGCACCAGGACCCCGGGTCACGTGGGGACCCCGGCCCAGGTGACCGGGTCACGTGATGTCCCCGGCCCGGGTCCCCGGGTCACGTGGGGACCCCGGCCCCAGGTCACCGGGTCACGTGGGGTCCCCGGCCCAGGTCCCCGGGTCACGTGGGGACACCGGCACCAGGACTCCGGGTCACGTGGGGACCCCGGCACCAGGTGACCGGGTCACGTGATGTCCCCGGCCCAGGTCCCCGGGTCACGTGGGGACCCCGGCCCCAGGTGACCGGGTCACGTGGGGTCCCCGGCCCGGGTCCCCGGGTCACGTGGGGACACCGGCACCAGGACCCCGGGTCACGTGTGGACCCCGGCCCGGGTCCCCGGGTCACGTGGGAACCCAGGCACCAGGACCCCGGGTCACGTGGGGACCCCGGCCCCAGGTCACCGGGTCACGTGGGGACCCCGGCCTCAGGTCACCGGGTCACGTGGGGACCCCGACACCAGGACCCCGGGTCACGTGGGGACCCCGGCCCCAGGTGACCGGGTCACGTGGGGATCCCGGCCCCAGGTGACCGGGTCACGTGATGTCCCCGGCCCGGGTCCCCGGGTCACGTGGGGACCCCAGCACCAGGACCCCGGGTCACGTGGGGACCCCGGCCCCAGGTGACCGGGTCACGTGATGTCCCCGGCCCGGGTCCCCGGGTCACGTGGGGACCCCGGCACCAGGAACCCGGGTCACGTGGGGACCCCGGCCCCAGGTGACCGGGTCACGTGGGGACCCCGGCTCGGGTCCCCGGGTCACGTGGGGACCCCGGCACCAGGACCCCGGGTCACGTGGGGACCCCGGCCCCAGGTCACCGGGTCACGTGGGGACCCCGGCTCGGGTCCCCGGGTCACGTGGGGACACCGGCCCCAGGTCAGCGGGTCAGGTCGGGACCCCGGACCCAGGTCGGGTCATGTCATGTCCCATGCCCGGGTCCCCGGGTTGGATTTTTACCCAGGCCCCGGGTCACAGGGTCATGTCGGGTCAACGGCCTGGGTACAACGGTCTGGTGACCACCCCGACCCCAGGTCCCCGGGTCATGACGGGACACCGGACCAGGTCCCCGAGTCCGGTCGACACCACAGCCCCAGGTCACCGGGTCAGGTCGGCACCCCGGAACCAGGTCCCCGGGTCCTGTCGGGTCCCCGGCCCAGGTCCCCTGGACAGGTCGTTACCCCGGCCCCGGGTCACCGGGTCATGTCGGGTCGCTGCCCCGGGTACCAGTGTCGGGTGACATCCCCGGCCCCAGGTCCCCGGGTCACGTGGGGACACCGGCACCAGGACCCCGGGTCACGTGGGGACCCCGGCCCGGGTCCCCGGGTCACGTGGGGACCCTGGCACCAGGACCCCGGGTCACGTGGGGACCCCGGCCCAGGTGACCGGGTCACGTGATGTCCCCGGCCCGGGTCCCCGGGTCACGTGGGGACCCCGGCCCCAGGTCACCGGGTCACGTGGGGTCCCCGGCCCAGGTCCCCGGGTCACGTGGGGACACCGGCACCAGGACTCCGGGTCACGTGGGGACCCCGGCCCCAGGTGACCGGGTCACGTGATGTCCCCGGCCCAGGTCCCCGGGTCACGTGGGGACCCCGGCCCCAGGTGACCGGGTCACGTGGGGTCCCCGGCCCGGGTCCCCGGGTCACGTGGGGACACCGGCACCAGGACCCCGGGTCACGTGGGGACCCCGGCCCGGGTCCCCGGGTCACGTGGGAACCCAGGCACCAGGACCCCGGGTCACGTGGGGACCCCGGCCCCAGGTCACCGGGTCACGTGGGGACCCCGGCCTCAGGTCACCGGGTCACGTGGGGACCCCGACACCAGGACCCCGGGTCACGTGGGGACCCCGGCCCCAGGTGACCGGGTCACGTGGGGATCCCGGCCCCAGGTGACCGGGTCACGTGATGTCCCCGGCCCGGGTCCCCGGGTCACGTGGGGACCCCAGCACCAGGACCCCGGGTCACGTGGGGACCCCGGCCCCAGGTGACCGGGTCACGTGATGTCCCCGGCCCGGGTCCCCGGGTCACGTGGGGACCCCGGCACCAGGAACCCGGGTCACGTGGGGACCCCGGCACCAGGTGACCGGGTCACGTGATGTCCCCGGCCCGGGTCCCCGGGTCACGTGGGGACCCCGGCCCCAGGACCCCGGGTCACGTGGGGACCCCGGCCCCAGGTCACCGGGTCACGTGGGGACCCCGGCTCGGGTCCCCGGGTCACGTGGGGACACCGGCCCCAGGTCAGCGGGTCAGGTCGGGACCCCGGACCCAGGTCGGGTCATGTCATGTCCCATGC
Source organism: Somateria mollissima (assembly GCA_951411735.1). Classification (NCBI taxonomy): domain Eukaryota; kingdom Metazoa; phylum Chordata; class Aves; order Anseriformes; family Anatidae; genus Somateria; species Somateria mollissima. The sequence continues at coordinate 112,818 of CATOCB010000276.1, read as the reverse complement.
CCGGGTCCCCGGGTTGGATTTTTACCCAGGCCCCGGGTCACAGGGTCATGTCGGGTCAACGGCCTGGGTACAACGGTCTGGTGACCACCCCGACCCCAGGTCCCCAGGTCATGACGGGACACCGGACCAGGTCCCCGAGTCCGGTCGACACCACAGCCCCAGGTCACCGGGTCAGGTCGGCACCCCGGAACCAGGTCCCCGGGTCCTGTCGGGTCCCCGGCCCAGGTCCCCTGGACAGGTCGTTACCCCGGCCCCGGGTCACCGGGTCATGTCGGGTCGCTGTCCCGGGTAGCAGTGTCAGGTGACCACCCCGGCCCCGGGAGACGGAGTCATACCGGGTCCCCGGCCCGGGTCCCCGGGTCAAGTGGTTACCCTGGCCCCAGGTCACCGGGTCAGGTCGGGACCCCGGACCCAGGTCCCCGGGTCGTATCGGGTCGCTGCCCCGGGTACCAGTGTCGGGTGACATCCCCGGCCCCAGGTCCCCGGGTCACGTGGGGTCCCCGGCCCAGGTCACCGGGTCAGGTCGGGACCCCGGACCCAGGTCGGGTCATGTCATGTCCCATGCCCGGGTCCCCGGGTTGGATTTTTACCCAGGCACCGGGTCACAGGGTCATGTCGGCTCAACGGCCTGGGTACAAGGGTCTGGTGACCACCCCGACCCCAGGTCCCCGGGTCATGACGGGACACCGGACCAGGTCCCCGAGTCCGGTCGACACCACAGCCCCAGGTCACCGGGTCAGGTCGGCACCCCGGAACCAGGTCCCCGGGTCCTGTCGGGTCCCCGGCCCAGGTCCCCTGGACAGGTCGTTACCCCGGCCCCGGGTCACCGGGTCATGTCGGGTCGCTGTCCCGGGTACCAGTGTCAGGTGACCACCCCGGCCCCGGGAGACGGAGTCATACCGGGTCCCCGGCCCGGGTCCCCGGGTCAAGTGGTTACCCTGGCCCCAGGTCACCGGGTCAGGTCGGGACCCCGGACCCAGGTCCCCGGGTCGTATCGGGTCGCTGCCCCGGGTACCAGTGTCGGGTGACATCCCCTGCCCCAGGTCCCCGGGTCACGTGGGGTCCCCGGCCCGGGTCGCCGGGTTGCATCGGGACACCAGCGAAGGAACACCGGGTCCTGTCGGGTCCCCGGCCCAGGTCCCCTGGACAGGTCGTTACCCCGGCCCCGGGTCACCGGGTCATGTCGGGTCGCTGTCCCGGGTAGCAGTGTCAGGTGACCACCCCGGCCCCGGGAGACGGAGTCATACCGGGTCCCCGGCCCGAGTCCCCGGGTCAGGTGGTTACCCTGGCCCAAGGTCACCGGGTCAGGTCGGGACCCCGGACCCAGGTCGGGTCATGTCACGTCCCATGCCCGGGTCCCCGGGTTGGATTTTTACCCAGGCCCCGGGTCACAGGGTCATGTCGGGTCAACGGCCTGGGTACAACGGTCTGGTGACCACCCCGACCCCAGGTCCCCGGGTCATGACGGGACACCGGACCAGGTCCCCGAGTCCGGTCGACACCACAGCCCCAGGTCACCGGGTCAGGTCGGCACCCCGGAACCAGGTCCCCGGGTCCTGTCGGGTCCCCGGCCCAGGTCCCCTGGACAGGTCGTTACCCCGGCCCCGGGTCACCGGGTCATGTCGGGTCGCTGTCCCGGGTACCAGTGTCAGGTGACCACCCCGGCCCCGGGCGACAGAGTCATACCGAGTCCCCGGCCCGGGTCCCCGGGTCAGGTGGTTACCCTGGCCCCAGGTCACCGGGTCAGGTCGGGACCCCGGACCCAGGTCCCCGGGTCGTATCGGGTCGCTGCCCCGGGTACCAGTGTCGGGTGACATCCCCGGCCCCAGGTCCCCGGGTCATTTGGGGTTCCCGGCCCGGGTCCCCAGGTCACGTGGGGACCCCGGCCCCAGGTGACCGGGTCACGTGGGGACCCGGGCCCCAGGTGACTGGGTCACGTGGGGACACCGGCACCAGGACCCCGGGTCACGTGGGGACCCTGGCCCCAGGTGACCAGGTCACGTGGGGACCCCGGCCCCAGGTGACCGGGTCACGTGATGTCCCCGGCCCGGGTCCCCGGGTCACGTGGGGACCCCGGCCCCAGGTCACCGGGTCACGTGGGGACCCCGGCCCCAGGTCACCGGGTCACGTGGGGACACCGGCACCAGGACCCTGGGTCACGTGGGGACCCCGGCCCGGGTCCCCGGGTCACGTGGGGACCCCGGCCCCAGGTCACCGGGTCACGTGGAGACCCCGGCCCCAGGTCACCGGGTCACGTGGGGACACCGGCACCAGGACCCCGGGTCACGTGGGGACCCCGGCCCGGGTCCCCGGGTCACGTGGGGACCCCGGCACCAGGACCCCGGGTCACGTGGGGACCCCGGCCCAGGTGACCGGGTCACGTGATGTCCCCGGCCCGGGTCCCCGGGTCACGTGGGGACCCCGGCCCCAGGTCACCGGGTCACGTGGGGTCCCCGGCCCAGGTCCCCGGGTCACGTGGGGACACCGGCACCAGGACTCCGGGTCACGTGGGGACCCCGGCCCCAGGTGACCGGGTCACGTGATGTCCCCGGCCCAGGTCCCCGGGTCACGTGGGGACCCCGGCCCCAGGTGACCGGGTCACGTGGGGTCCCCGGCCCGGGTCCCCGGGTCACGTGGGGACACCGGCACCAGGACCCCGGGTCACGTGGGGACTCCGGCCCGGGTCCCCGGGTCACGTGGGAACCCAGGCACCAGGACCCCGGGTCACGTGGGGACCCCGGCCCCAGGTCACCGGGTCACGTGGGGACCCCGGCCTCAGGTCACCGGGTCACGTGGGGACCCCGACACCAGGACCCCGGGTCACGTGGGGACCCCGGCCCCAGGTGACCGGGTCACGTGGGGATCCCGGCCCCAGGTGACCGGGTCACGTGATGTCCCCGGCCCGGGTCCCCGGGTCACGTGGGGACCCCAGCACCAGGACCCCGGGTCACGTGGGGACCCCGGCCCCAGGTGACCGGGTCACGTGATGTCCCCGGCCCGGGTCCCCGGGTCACGTGGGGACCCCGGCCCCAGGTCACCGGGTCACGTGGGGTCCCCGGCCCGGGTCCCCGGGTCACTTGGGGACCCCGGCACCAGGACCCCGGGTCACGTGGGGACCCTTGCCCCAGGTCACCGGGTCAGGTCGGGACCCCGGACCCAGGTCGGGTCATGTCATGTCCCATGCCCGGGTCCCCGGGTTGGATTTTTACCCAGGCCCCGGGTCACAGGGTCATGTCGGGTCAACGGCCTGGGTACAACGGTCTGGTGACCACCCCGACCCCAGGTCCCCGGGTCATGACGGGACACCGGACCAGGTCCCCGAGTCCGGTCGACACCACAGCCCCAGGTCACCGGGTCAGGTCGGCACCCCGGAACCAGGTCCCCGGGTCCTGTCGGGTCCCCGGCCCAGGTCCCCTGGACAGGTCGTTACCCCGGCCCCGGGTCACCGGGTCATGTCGGGTCGCTGTCCCGGGTAGCAGTGTCAGGTGACCACCCCGGCCCCGGGAGATGGAGTCATACCGGGTCCCCGGCCCGGGTCCCCGGGTCAAGTGGTTACCCTGGCCCCAGGTCACCGGGTCAGGTCGGGACCCCGGACCCAGGTCCCCGGGTCGTATCGGGTCGCTGCCCCGGGTACCAGTGTCGGGTGACATCCCCGACCCCAGGTCCCCGGGTCACGTGGGGTCCCCGGCCCAGGTCACCGGGTCAGGTCGGGACCCCGGACCCAGGTCGGGTCATGTCACGTCCCATGCCCGGGTCCCCGGGTTGGATTTTTACCCAGGCTCCGGGTCACAGGGTCATGTCGGGTCAACGGCCTGGGTACAACGGTCTGGTGACCACCCCGACCCCAGGTCCCCGGGTCATGACGGGACACCGGACCAGGTCCCCGAGACCGGTCGACACCACAGCCCCAGGTCACCGGGTCAGGTCGGCACCCCGGAACCAGGTCCCCGGGTCCTGTCGGGTCCCCGGCCCAGGTCCCCTGGACAGGTCGTTACCCCGGCCCCGGGTCACCGGGTCATGTCGGGTCGCTGTCCCGGGTACCAGTGTCAGGTGACCACCCCGGCCCCGGGAGACGGAGTCATACCGAGTCCCCGGCCCGGGTCCCCGGGTCAGGTGGTTACCCTGGCCCCAGGTCACCGGGTCAGGTCGGGACCCCGGACCCAGGTCCCCGGGTCGTATCGGGTCGCTGCCCCGGGTACCAGTGTCGGGTGACATCCCCGGCCCCAGGTCCCCGGGTCACGTGGGGTCCCCGGCCCGGGTCCCCAGGTCACGTGGGGACCCCGGCCCCAGGTGACCGGGTCACGTGGGGACCCGGGCCCCAGGTAACCGGGTCACGTAGAGACACCGGCACCAGGACCCCGGGTCACGTGGGGACCCCGGCCCCAGGTGACCGGGTCACGTGGGGACCCGGGCCCCAGGTGACCGGGTCACGTGATGTCCCCGGCCCGGGTCCCCGGGTCACGTGGGGACCCCGGCCCCAGGTCACCGGGTCACGTGGGGACACTGGCACCAGGACCCTGGGTCACGTGGGGACCCCGGCCCGGGTCCCCGGGTCACGTGGGGACCCCGGCCCCAGGTCACCGGGTCACGTGGGGACCCCGGCCCCAGGTCACCGGGTCACGTGGGGACACCGGCACCAGGACCCCGGGTCACGTGGGGACCCCGGCCCGGGTCCCCGGGTCACGTGGGGACCCCGGCACCAGGACCCCGGGTCACGTGGGGACCCCGGCCCAGGTGACCGGGTCACGTGATGTCCCCGGCCCGGGTCCCCGGGTCACGTGGGGACCCCGGCCCCAGGTCACCGGGTCACGTGGGGTCCCCGGCCCGGGTCCCCGGGTCACGTGGGGACACCGGCACCAGGACTCCGGGTCACGTGGGGACCCCGGCCCCAGGTGACCGGGTCACGTGATGTCCCCGGCCCGGGTCCCCGGGTCACGTGGGGACCCCGGCCCCAGGTCACCGGGTCACGTGGGGTCCCCGGCCCGGGTCCCCGGGTCACGTGGGGACACCGGCACCAGGACCCCGGGTCACGTGGGGACCCCGGCCCGGGTCCCCGGGTCACGTGGGAACCCAGGCACCAGGACCCCGGGTCACGTGGGGACCCCGGCCCCAGGTCACCGGGTCACGTGGGGACCCCGGCCTCAGGTCACCGGGTCACGTGGGGACCCCGACACCAGGACCCCGGGTCACGTGGGGACCCCGGCCCCAGGTGACCGGGTCACGTGGGGATCCCGGCCCCAGGTGACCGGGTCACGTGATGTCCCCGGCCCGGGTCCCCGGGTCACGTGGGGACCCCAGCACCAGGACAGTGGGTCACGTGGGGACCCCGGCCCCAGGTGACCGGGTCACGTGATGTCCCCGGCCCGGGTCCCCGGGTCACGTGGGGACCCCGGCCCCAGGTCACCGGCTCATGTGGGGTCCCCGGCCCGGGTCCCCGGGTCACTTGGGGACCCCGGCACCAGGACCCCGGGTCACGTGGGGACCCTCGCCCCAGGTCACCGGGTCACGTGGGGACCCCGGCCCGGGTCCCCGGGTCACGTGGGGACCCCGGCACCAGGACCCCGGGTCAAGTGGGGACCCCGGCCCCAAGTCATAGGGTCACGTGGGGACCCCGGCACCAGGACCCCGGGTCACGTGGGGACCCCGGCCCGGGTCCCCGGGTCACGTGGGGTCCCCGGCACCAGGACCCCGGGTCACGTGGGGACCCCGGCCCCAGGTGACCGGGTCACGTGATGTCCCCGGCCCGGGTCCCCGGGTCACGTGGGGACCCCGGCCCCAGGTCACCGGGTCACGTGGGGTCCCCGGCCCGGGTCCCCGGGTCACGTGGGGACCCCGGCACCAGGACCCCGGGTCACGTGGGGACCCCGGCCCCAGGTCACCGGGTCACGTGGGGACCCCGGCCTCAGGTCACCGGGTCACGTGGGGACCCCGGCTCGGGTCCCCGGGTCACGTGGGGACCCCGGCACCAGGACCCCGGGTCACGTGGGGACACCGGCCCCAGGTCAGCGGGTCAGGTCGGGACCCCGGACCCAGGTCGGGTCATGTCATGTCCCATGCCCGGGTCCCCGGGTTGGATTTTTACCCAGGCCCCGGGTCACAGGGTCATGTCGGGTCAACGGCCTGGGTACAAGGGTCTGGTGACCACCCCGACCCCAGGTCCCCGGGTCATGACGGGACACCGGACCAGGTCCCCGAGTCCGGTCGACACCACAGCCCCAGGTCACCGGGTCAGGTCGGCACCCCGGAACCAGGTCCCCGGGTCCTGTCGGGTCCCCGGCCCAGGTCCCCTGGACAGGTCGTTACCCCGGCCCCGGGTCACCGGGTCATGTCGGGTCGCTGTCCCGGGTACCAGTGTCAGGTGACCACCCCGGCCCCGGGAGACGGAGTCATACCGGGTCCCCGGCCCGGGTCCCCGGGTCAAGTGGTTACCCTGGCCCCAGGTCACCGGGTCAGGTCGGGACCCCGGACCCAGGTCCCCGGGTCGTATCGGGTCGCTGCCCCGGGTACCAGTGTCGGGTGACATCCCCGGCCCCAGGTCCCCGGGTCACGTGGGGTCCCCGGCCCAGGTCACCGGGTCAGGTCGGGACCCCGGACCCAGGTCGGGTCATGTCACGTCCCATGCCCGGGTCCCCGGGTTGGATTTTTACCCAGGCTCCGGGTCACAGGGTCATGTCGGCTCAACGGCCTGGGTACAACGGTCTGGTGACCACCCCGACCCCAGGTCCCCGGGTCATGACGGGACACCGGACCAGGTCCCCGAGTCCGGTCGACACCACAGCCCCAGGTCACCGGGTCAGGTCGGCACCCCGGAACCAGGTCACCGGGTCCTGTCGGGTCCCCGGCCCAGGTCCCCTGGACAGGTCGTTACCCCGGCCCCGGGTCACCGGGTCATGTCGGGTCGCTGTCCCGGGTAGCAGTGTCAGGTGACCACCCCGGCCCCGGGAGACGGAGTCATACCGGGTCCCCGGCCCGGGTCCCCGGGTCAGGTGGTTACCCTGGCCCCAGGTCACCGGGTCAGGTCGGGACCCCGGACCCAGGTCCCCGGGTCGTATCGGGTCGCTGCCCCGGGTACCAGTGTCGGGTGACATCCCCTGCCCCAGGTCCCCGGGTCACGTGGGGTCCCCGGCCCGGGTCCCCTGGTTGCATCGGGACACCAGCGAAGGATCACCGGGTCCTGTCGGGTCCCCGGCCCGGGTCCCCTGGACAGGTCGTTTACCCCGGCCCCGGGTCACCGGGTCATGTCGGGTCGCTGTCCCGGGTACCAGTGTCAGGTGACCACCCCGGCCCCGGGAGACGGAGTCATACCGGGTCCCCGGCCCGAGTCCCCGGGTCAGGTGGTTACCCTGGCCCAAGGTCACCGGGTCAGGTCGGGACCCCGGACCCAGGTCGGGTCATGTCACGTCCCATGCCCGGGTCCCCGGGTTGGATTTTTACCCAGGCACCGGGTCACAGGGTCATGTCGGGTCAACGGCCTGGGTACAACGGTCTGGTGACCACCCCTACCCCAGGTCCCCGGGTCATGACGGGACACCGGACCAGGTCCCCGAGTCCGGTCGACACCACAGCCCCAGGTCACCGGGTCAGGTCGGCACCCCGGAACCAGGTCCCCGGGTCCTGTCGGGTCCCCGGCCCAGGTCCCCTGGACAGGTCGTTACCCCGGCCCCGGGTCACCGGGTCATGTCGGGTCGCTGTCCCGGGTAGCAGTGTCAGGTGACCACCCCGGCCCCGGGAGACGGAGTCATACCGAGTCCCCGGCCCGGGTCCCCGGGTCAGGTGGTTACCCTGGCCCCAGGTCACCGGGTCAGGTCGGGACCCCGGACCCAGGTCCCCGGGTCGTATCGGGTCGCTGCCCCGGGTACCAGTGTCGGGTGACATCCCCGGCCCCAGGTCCCCGGGTCACGTGGGGTCCCCGGCCCGGGTCCCCAGGTCACGTGGGGACCCCGGCCCCAGGTGACCGGGTCACGTGGGGACCCGGGCCCCAGGTAACCGGGTCACGTAGAGACACCGGCACCAGGACCCCGGGTCACGTGGGGACCCCGGCCCCAGGTGACCGGGTCACGTGGGGACCCCGGCCCCAGGTGACCGGGTCACGTGATGTCCCCGGCCCGGGTCCCCGGGTCACGTGGGGACCCCGGCCCCAGGTCACCGGGTCACGTGGGGACACTGGCACCAGGACCCTGGGTCACGTGGGGACCCCGGCCCGGGTCCCCGGGTCACGTGGGGACCCCGGCCCCAGGTCACTGGGTCACGTGGGGACATCGGCACCAGGACCCCGGGTCACGTGGGGACCCCGGCCCCAGGTGACCGGGTCACGTGATGTCCCCGGCCCGGGTCCCCGGGTCACGTGGGGACCCCGGCCCCAGGTCACCGGGTCACGTGGGGACCCCGGCCTCAGGTCACCGGGTCACGTGGGGACCCCGGCACCAGGACCCCGGGTCACGTGGGGACACCGGCCCCAGGTCACCGGGTCACGTGGGGACCCCGGCCCCAGGTGACCGGGTCACGTGATGTCCCCGGCCCGGGTCCCCGGGTCACGTGGGGACCCCGGCCCCAGGTCACTGGGTCACGTGATGTCCCCGGCCCGGGTCCCCGGGTCACGTGGGGACCCCGGCCCCAGGACCCCGGGTCACGTGGGGACCCCGGCCCCAGGTCACCGGGTCACGTGGGGACACCGGCACCAGGACCCTGGGTCACGTGGGGACCCCGGCCCCAGGTCACCGGGTCACGTGGGGACACCGGCCCCAGGTCACCGGGTCTCGTGGGGACCCCGGCCCCAGGTCACCGGGTCACGTGGGGACACCGGCACCAGGACCCCGGGTCACGTGGGGACCCCGGCCCGGGTCCCCGGGTCACGTGGGGACCCCGGCACCAGGACCCCGGGTCACGTGGGGACCCCGGCCCAGGTGACCGGGTCACGTGATGTCCCCGGCCCGGGTCCCCGGGTCACGTGGGGACCCCGGCCCCAGGTCACCGGGTCACGTGGGGTCCCCGGCCCGGGTCCCCGGGTCACGTGGGGACACCGGCACCAGGACTCCGGGTCACGTGGGGACCCCGGCCCCAGGTGACCGGGTCACGTGATGTCCCCGGCCCGGGTCCCCGGGTCACGTGGGGACCCCGGCCCCAGGTCACCGGGTCACGTGGGGTCCCCGGCCCGGGTCCCCGGGTCACGTGGGGACACCGGCACCAGGACCCCGGGTCACGTGGGGACCCCGGCCCGGGTCCCCGGGTCACGTGGGAACCCAGGCACCAGGACCCCGGGTCACGTGGGGACCCCGGCCCCAGGTCACCGGGTCACGTGGGGACCCCGGCCTCAGGTCACCGGGTCACGTGGGGACCCCGACACCAGGACCCCGGGTCACGTGGGGACCCCGGCCCCAGGTGACCGGGTCACGTGGGGATCCCGGCCCCAGGTGACCGGGTCACGTGATGTCCCCGGCCCGGGTCCCCGGGTCACGTGGGGACCCCAGCACCAGGACAGTGGGTCACGTGGGGACCCCGGCCCCAGGTGACCGGGTCACGTGATGTCCCCGGCCCGGGTCCCCGGGTCACGTGGGGACCCCGGCCCCAGGTCACCGGCTCATGTGGGGTCCCCGGCCCGGGTCCCCGGGTCACTTGGGGACCCCGGCACCAGGACCCCGGGTCACGTGGGGACCCTCGCCCCAGGTCACCGGGTCACGTGGGGACCCCGGCCCGGGTCCCCGGGTCACGTGGGGACCCCGGCACCAGGACCCCGGGTCAAGTGGGGACCCCGGCCCCAAGTCATAGGGTCACGTGGGGACCCCGGCACCAGGACCCCGGGTCACGTGGGGACCCCGGCCCGGGTCCCCGGGTCACGTGGGGTCCCCGGCACCAGGACCCCGGGTCACGTGGGGACCCCGGCCCCAGGTGACCGGGTCACGTGATGTCCCCGGCCCGGGTCCCCGGGTCACGTGGGGACCCCGGCCCCAGGTCACCGGGTCACGTGGGGTCCCCGGCCCGGGTCCCCGGGTCACGTGGGGACCCCGGCACCAGGACCCCGGGTCACGTGGGGACCCCGGCCCCAGGTCACCGGGTCACGTGGGGACCCCGGCCTCAGGTCACCGGGTCACGTGGGGACCCCGGCTCGGGTCCCCGGGTCACGTGGGGACCCCGGCACCAGGACCCCGGGTCACGTGGGGACACCGGCCCCAGGTCAGCGGGTCAGGTCGGGACCCCGGACCCAGGTCGGGTCATGTCATGTCCCATGCCCGGGTCCCCGGGTTGGATTTTTACCCAGGCCCCGGGTCACAGGGTCATGTCGGGTCAACGGCCTGGGTACAAGGGTCTGGTGACCACCCCGACCCCAGGTCCCCGGGTCATGACGGGACACCGGACCAGGTCCCCGAGTCCGGTCGACACCACAGCCCCAGGTCACCGGGTCAGGTCGGCACCCCGGAACCAGGTCCCCGGGTCCTGTCGGGTCCCCGGCCCAGGTCCCCTGGACAGGTCGTTACCCCGGCCCCGGGTCACCGGGTCATGTCGGGTCGCTGTCCCGGGTACCAGTGTCAGGTGACCACCCCGGCCCCGGGAGACGGAGTCATACCGGGTCCCCGGCCCGGGTCCCCGGGTCAAGTGGTTACCCTGGCCCCAGGTCACCGGGTCAGGTCGGGACCCCGGACCCAGGTCCCCGGGTCGTATCGGGTCGCTGCCCCGGGTACCAGTGTCGGGTGACATCCCCGGCCCCAGGTCCCCGGGTCACGTGGGGTCCCCGGCCCAGGTCACCGGGTCAGGTCGGGACCCCGGACCCAGGTCGGGTCATGTCACGTCCCATGCCCGGGTCCCCGGGTTGGATTTTTACCCAGGCTCCGGGTCACAGGGTCATGTCGGCTCAACGGCCTGGGTACAACGGTCTGGTGACCACCCCGACCCCAGGTCCCCGGGTCATGACGGGACACCGGACCAGGTCCCCGAGTCCGGTCGACACCACAGCCCCAGGTCACCGGGTCAGGTCGGCACCCCGGAACCAGGTCACCGGGTCCTGTCGGGTCCCCGGCCCAGGTCCCCTGGACAGGTCGTTACCCCGGCCCCGGGTCACCGGGTCATGTCGGGTCGCTGTCCCGGGTAGCAGTGTCAGGTGACCACCCCGGCCCCGGGAGACGGAGTCATACCGGGTCCCCGGCCCGGGTCCCCGGGTCAGGTGGTTACCCTGGCCCCAGGTCACCGGGTCAGGTCGGGACCCCGGACCCAGGTCCCCGGGTCGTATCGGGTCGCTGCCCCGGGTACCAGTGTCGGGTGACATCCCCTGCCCCAGGTCCCCGGGTCACGTGGGGTCCCCGGCCCGGGTCCCCTGGTTGCATCGGGACACCAGCGAAGGATCACCGGGTCCTGTCGGGTCCCCGGCCCGGGTCCCCTGGACAGGTCGTTAACCCGGCCCCGGGTCCCCGGGTTGGATTTTTACCCAGGCCCCGGGTCGGATTTTTACTCAGGCCCCGGGTCACAGGGTCATGTCGGGTCAACGGCCTGGGTACAACGGTCTGGTGACCACTCCGACCCCAGGTCCCCGGGTCATGACGGGACACCGGACCAGGTCCCGGAGTCCGGTCGACACCACAGCCCCAGATCACCGGGTCAGGTCGGCACCCCGGAACCAGGTCCCCGGGTCCTGTCGGGTCCCCGGCCCAGGTCCCCTGGACAGGTCGTTTACCCCGGCCCCGGGTCACCGGGTCATGTCGGGTCGCTGTCCCGGGTACCAGTGTCAGGTGACCACCCCGGCCCCGGGAGACGGAGTCATACCGGGTCCCCGGCCCGAGTCCCCGGGTCAGGTGGTTACCCTGGCCCAAGGTCACCGGGTCAGGTCGGGACCCCGGACCCAGGTCGGGTCATGTCACGTCCCATGCCCGGGTCCCCGGGTTGGATTTTTACCCAGGCACCGGGTCACAGGGTCATGTCGGGTCAACGGCCTGGGTACAACGGTCTGGTGACCACCCCTACCCCAGGTCCCCGGGTCATGACGGGACACCGGACCAGGTCCCCGAGTCCGGTCGACACCACAGCCCCAGGTCACCGGGTCAGGTCGGCACCCCGGAACCAGGTCCCCGGGTCCTGTCGGGTCCCCGGCCCAGGTCCCCTGGACAGGTCGTTACCCCGGCCCCGGGTCACCGGGTCATGTCGGGTCGCTGTCCCGGGTAGCAGTGTCAGGTGACCACCCCGGCCCCGGGAGACGGAGTCATACCGAGTCCCCGGCCCGGGTCCCCGGGTCAGGTGGTTACCCTGGCCCCAGGTCACCGGGTCAGGTCGGGACCCCGGACCCAGGTCCCCGGGTCGTATCGGGTCGCTGCCCCGGGTACCAGTGTCGGGTGACATCCCCGGCCCCAGGTCCCCGGGTCACGTGGGGTCCCCGGCCCGGGTCCCCAGGTCACGTGGGGACCCCGGCCCCAGGTGACCGGGTCACGTGGGGACCCGGGCCCCAGGTAACCGGGTCACGTAGAGACACCGGCACCAGGACCCCGGGTCACGTGGGGACCCCGGCCCCAGGTGACCGGGTCACGTGGGGACCCCGGCCCCAGGTGACCGGGTCACGTGATGTCCCCGGCCCGGGTCCCCGGGTCACGTGGGGACACCGGCCCCAGGTCACCGGGTCACGTGGGGACACTGGCACCAGGACCCTGGGTCACGTGGGGACCCCGGCCCGGGTCCCCGGGTCACGTGGGGACCCCGGCCCCAGGTCACTGGGTCACGTGGGGACATCGGCACCAGGACCCCGGGTCACGTGGGGACCCCGGCCCCAGGTGACCGGGTCACGTGATGTCCCCGGCCCGGGTCCCCGGGTCACGTGGGGACCCCGGCCCCAGGTCACCGGGTCACGTGGGGACCCCGGCCTCAGGTCACCGGGTCACGTGGGGACCCCGGCACCAGGACCCCGGGTCACGTGGGGACACCGGCCCCAGGTCACCGGGTCACGTGGGGACCCCGGCCCCAGGTGACCGGGTCACGTGATGTCCCCGGCCCGGGTCCCCGGGTCACGTGGGGACCCCGGCCCCAGGTCACTGGGTCACGTGATGTCCCCGGCCCGGGTCCCCGGGTCACGTGGGGACCCCGGCCCCAGGACCCCGGGTCACGTGGGGACCCCGGCCCCAGGTCACCGGGTCACGTGGGGACACCGGCACCAGGACCCTGGGTCACGTGGGGACCCCGGCCCCAGGTCACCGGGTCACGTGGGGACACCGGCCCCAGGTCACCGGGTCTCGTGGGGACCCCGGCCCCAGGTCACCGGGTCACGTGGGGACACCGGCACCAGGACCCCGGGTCACGTGGGGACCCCGGCCCGGGTCCCCGGGTCACGTGGGGACCCCGGCACCAGGACCCCGGGTCACGTGGGGACCCCGGCCCCAGGTCACCGGGTCACGTGATGTCCCCGGCCCGGGTCCCCGGGTCACGTGGGGACCCCGGCCCCAGGTCACCGGGTCACGTGGGGTCCCCGGCCCGGGTCCCCGGGTCACGTGGGGACACCGGCAACAGGACCCCGGGTCACGTGGGGACCCCGGCCCGGGTCCCCGGGTCACGTGGGAACCCAGGCACCAGGACCCCGGGTCACGTGGGGACCCCGGCCCCAGGTCACCGGGTCACGTGGGGACCCCGGCCTCAGGTCACCGGGTCACGTGGGGACCCCGGCACCAGGACCCCGGGTCACGTGGGGACCCCGGCCCCAGGTGACCGGGTCACGTGGGGACCCCGGCCCCAGGTGACCGGGTCACGTGATGTCCCCGGCCCGGGTCCCCGGGTCACGTGGGGACCCCGGCCCCAGGTCACCGGGTCACGTGGGGTCCCCGGCCCGGGTCCCCGGGTCACGTGGGGACCCCGGCACCAGGACCCCGGGTCACGTGGGGACCCCGGCCCCAGGTCACCGGGTCACGTGGGGACCCCGGCTCGGGTCCCCGGGTCACGTGGGGACCCCGGCACCAGGACCCCGGGTCACGTGGGGACACCGGCCCCAGGTCAGCAGGTCAGGTCGGGACCCCGGACCCAGGTCGGGTCATGTCATGTCCCATGCCCGGGTCCCCGGGTTGGATTTTTACCCAGGCCCCGGGTCACAGGGTCATGTCGGGTCAACGGCCTGGGTACAACGGTCTGGTGACCACCCCGACCCCAGGTCCCCGGGTCATGACGGGACACCGGACCAGGTCCCCGAGTCCGGTCGACACCACAGCCCCAGGTCACCGGGTCAGGTCGGCACCCCGGAACCAGGTCCCCGGGTCCTGTCGGGTCCCCGGCCCAGGTCCCCTGGACAGGTCGTTACCCCGGCCCCGGGTCACCGGGTCAGGTCGGGTCGCTGTCCCGGGTAGCAGTGTCAGGTGACCACCCCGGCCCCGGGCGACAGAGTCATACCGAGTCCCCGGCCCGGGTCCCCGGGTCAAGTGGTTACCCTGGCCCCAGGTCACCGGGTCAGGTCGGGACCCCGGACCCAGGTCCCCGGGTCGTATCGGGTCGCTGCCCCGGGTACCAGTGTCGGGTGACATCGCCGGCCCCAGGTCCCCGGGTCACGTGGGGTCCCCGGCCCGGGTCCCCAGGTCACGTGGGGACCCCGGCCCCAGGTGACCGGGTCACGTGGGGACCCCGGCCCCAGGTCACCGGGTCACGTGGCGTCCCCGGCCCGGGTCCCCGGGTCACGTGGGGACCCCGGCCTCAGGTCACCGGGTCACGTGGGGACCCCGGCTCGGGTCCCCGGGTCACGTGGGGACACCGGCCCCAGGTCACCGGGTCAGGTCGGGACCCCGGACCCAGGTCGGGTCATGTCATGTCCCATGCCCGGGTCCCCGGGTTGGATTTTTACCCAGGCCCCGGGTCACAGGGTCATGTCGGGTCAACGGCCTGGGTACAACGGTCTGGTGACCACCCCGACCCCAGGTCCCCGGGTCATGACGGGACACCGGACCAGGTCCCCGAGTCCGGTCGACACCACAGCCCCAGGTCACCGGGTCAGGTCGGCACCCCGGAACCAGGTCACCGGGTCCTGTCGGGTCCCCGGCCCAGGTCCCCTGGACAGGTCGTTACCCCGGCCCCGGGTCACCGGGTCATGTCGGGTCGCTGTCCCGGGTAGCAGTGTCAGGTGACCACCCCGGCCCCGGGAGACGGAGTCATACCGGGTCCCCGGCCCGGGTCCCCGGGTCAAGTGGTTACCCTGGCCCCAGGTCACCGGGTCAGGTCGGGACCCCGGACCCAGGTCCCCGGGTCGTATCGGGTCGCTGCCCCGGGTACCAGTGTCGGGTGACATCCCCGGCCCCAGGTCCCCGGGTCACATGGGGTCCCCGGCCCAGGTCACCGGGTCAGGTCGGGACCCCGGACCCAGGTCGGGTCATGTCACGTCCCATGCCCGGGTCCCCGGGTTGGATTTTTACCCAGGCTCCGGGTCACAGGGTCATGTCGGCTCAACGGCCTGGGTACAACGGTCTGGTGACCACCCCGACCCCAGGTCCCCGGGTCATGACGGGACACCGGACCAGGTCCCCGAGTCTGGTCGACACCACAGCCCCAGGTCACCGGGTCAGGTCGGCACCCCGGAACCAGGTCACCGGGTCCTGTCGGGTCCCCGGCCCAGGTCCCCTGGACAGGTCGTTACCCCGGCCCCGGGTCACCGGGTCATGTCGGGTCGCTGTCCCGGGTAGCAGTGTCAGGTGACCACCCCGGCCCCGGGAGACGGAGTCATACCGGGTCCCCGGCCCGGGTCCCCGGGTCAGGTGGTTACCCTGGCCCCAGGTCACCGGGTCAGGTCGGGACCCCGGACCCAGGTCCCCGGGTCGTATCGGGTCGCTGCCCCGGGTACCAGTGTCGGGTGACATCCCCTGCCCCAGGTCCCCGGGTCACGTGGGGTCCCCGGCCCGGGTCCCCTGGTTGCATCGGGACACCAGCGAAGGATCACCGGGTCCTGTCGGGTCCCCGGCCCGGGTCCCCTGGACAGGTCGTTAACCCGGCCCCGGGTCCCCGGGTTGGATTTTTACCCAGGCCCCGGGTCGGATTTTTACTCAGGCCCCGGGTCACAGGGTCATGTCGGGTCAACGGCCTGGGTACAACGGTCTGGTGACCACTCCGACCCCAGGTCCCCGGGTCATGACGGGACACCGGACCAGGTCCCGGAGTCCGGTCGACACCACAGCCCCAGATCACCGGGTCAGGTCGGCACCCCGGAACCAGGTCACCGGGTCATGTCGGGTCCCCGGCCCAGGTCCCCTGGACAGGTCGTTTACCCCGGCCCCGGGTCACCGGGTCATGTCGGGTCGCTGTCCCGGGTAGCAGTGTCAGGTGACCACCCCGGCCCCGGGAGACGGAGTCATACCGGGTCCCCGGCCCGAGTCCCCTGGTCAGGTGGTTACCCTGGCCCAAGGTCACCGGGTCAGGTCGGGACCCCGGACCCAGGTCGGGTCATGTCACGTCCCATGCCCGGGTCCCCGGGTTGGATTTTTACCCAGGCACCGGGTCACAGGGTCATGTCGGGTCAACGGCCTGGGTACAACGGTCTGGTGACCACCCCTACCCCAGGTCCCCGGGTCATGACGGGACACCGGACCAGGTCCCCGAATCTGGTCGACACCACAGCCCCAGGTCACCGGGTCAGGTCGGCACCCCGGAACCAGGTCCCCGGGTCCTGTCGGGTCCCCGGCCCAGGTCCCCTGGACAGGTCGTTACCCCGGCCCCGGGTCACCGGGTCATGTCGGGTCGCTGTCCCGGGTAGCAGTGTCAGGTGACCACCCCGGCCCCGGGAGACGGAGTCATACCGAGTCCCCGGCCCGGGTCCCCGGGTCAGGTGGTTACCCTGGCCCCAGGTCACCGGGTCAGGTCGGGACCCCGGACCCAGGTCCCCGGGTCGTATCGGGTCGCTGCCCCGGGTACCAGTGTCGGGTGACATCCCCGGCCCCAGGTCCCCGGGTCATGTGGGGTCCCCGGCCCGGGTCCCCAGGTCACGTGGGGACACCGGCCCCAGGTGACCGGGTCACGTGGGGACCCGGGCCCCAGGTAACCGGGTCACGTAGAGACACCGGCACCAGGACCCCGGGTCACGTGGGGACCCCGGCCCCAGGTGACCGGGTCACGTGGGGACCCCGGCCCCAGGTGACCGGGTCACGTGATGTCCCCGGCCCGGGTCCCCGGGTCACGTGGGGACCCCGGCCCCAGGTCACCGGGTCACGTGGGGACCCCGGCCCCAGGTCACCGGGTCACGTGGGGACACTGGCACCAGGACCCTGGGTCACGTGGGGACCCCGGCCCGGGTCCCCGGGTCACGTGGGGACCCCGGCCCCAGGTCACTGGGTCACGTGGGGACACCGGCACCAGGACCCCGGGTCACGTGGGGACCCCGGCCCCAGGTGACCGGGTCACAGGATGTCCCCGGCCCGGGTCCCCGGGTCACGTGGGGACCCCGGCCCCAGGTCACCGGGTCACGTGGGGACCCTGGCCTCAGGTCACCGGGTCACGTGGGGACCCCGGCACCAGGACCCCGGGTCACGTGGGGACACCGGCCCCAGGTGACCGGGTCACGTGGGGACCCCGGCCCCAGGTGACCGGGTCACGTGATGTCCCCGGCCCGGGTCCCCGGGTCACGTGGGGACCCCGGCCCCAGGTCACCGGGTCACGTGATGTCCCCGGCCCGGGTCCCCGGGTCACGTGGGGACCCCGGCCCCAGGACCCCGGGTCACGTGGGGACCCCGGCCCCAGGTCACCGGGTCACGTGCGGACACCGGCACCAGGACCCTGGGTCACGTGGGGACCCCGGCCCCAGGTCACCGGGTCACGTGGGGACACCGGCCCCAGGTCACCGGGTCACGTGGGGACCCCGGCCCCAGGTCACCGGGTCACGTGGGGACACCGGCACCAGGACACCGGGTCACGTGGGGACCCCGGCCCGGGTCCCCGGGTCACGTGGGGACACCGGCACCAGGACCCCGGGTCACGTGGGGACCCCGGCCCCAGGTCACCGGGTCACGTGATGTCCCCGGCCCGGGTCCCCGGGTCACGTGGGGACCCCGGCCCCAGGTCACCGGGTCACGTGGGGTCCCCGGCCCGGGTCCCCGGGTCACGTGGGGACACCGGCAACAGGACCCCGGGTCACGTGGGGACCCCGGCCCGGGTCCCCGGGTCACGTGGGAACCCAGGCACCAGGACCCCGGTTCACGTGGGGACCCCGGCCCCAGGTCACCGGGTCACGTGGGGACCCCGGCCTCAGGTCACCGGGTCACGTGGGGACCCCGGCACCAGGACCCCGGGTCACGTGGGGACCCCGGCCCCAGGTGACCGGGTCACGTGGGGACCCCGGCCCCAGGTGACCGGGTCACGTGATGTCCCCGGCCCGGGTCCCCGGGTCACGTGGGGACCCCGGCCCCAGGTCACCGGGTCACGTGGGGTCCCCGGCCCGGGTCCCCGGGTCACGTGGGGACCCCGGCACCAGGACCCCGGGTCACGTGGGGACCCCGGCCCCAGGTCACCGGGTCACGTGGGGACCCCGGCTCGGGTCCCCGGGTCACGTGGGGACCCCGGCACCAGGACCCCGGGTCACGTGGGGACACCGGCCCCAGGTCAGCGGGTCAGGTCGGGACCCCGGACCCAGGTCGGGTCATGTCATGTCCCATGCCCGGGTCCCCGGGTTGGATTTTTACCCAGGCCCCGGGTCACAGGGTCATGTCGGGTCAACGGCCTGGGTACAACGGTCTGGTGACCACCCCGACCCCAGGTCCCCGGGTCATGACGGGACACCGGACCAGGTCCCCGAGTCCGGTCGACACCACAGCCCCAGGTCACCGGGTCAGGTCGGCACCCCGGAACCAGGTCCCCGGGCCCTGTCGGGTCCCCGGCCCAGGTCCCCTGGACAGGTCGTTACCCCGGCCCCGGGTCACCTGGTCATGTCGGGTCGCTGTCCCGGGTAGCAGTGTCAGGTGACCACCCCGGCCCCGGGAGACGGAGTCATACCGGGTCCCCGGCCCGGGTCCCCGGGTCAAGTGGTTACCCTGGCCCCAGGTCACCGGGTCAGGTCGGGACCCCGGACCCAGGTCCCCGGGTCGTATCGGGTCGCTGCCCCGGGTACCAGTGTCGGGTGACATCCCCGGCCCCAGGTCCCCGGGTCACGTGGGGTCCCCGGCCCAGGTCACCGGGTCAGGTCGGGACCCCGGACCCAGGTCGGGTCATGTCATGTCCCATGCCCGGGTCCCCGGGTTGGATTTTTACCCAGGCCCCGGGTCACAGGGTCATGTCGGGTCAACGGACTGGGTACAACGGTCTGGTGACCACCCCGACCCCAGGTCCCCGGGTCATGACGGGACACCGGACCAGGTCCCCGAGTCCGGTCGACACCACAGCCCCAGGTCACCGGGTCAGGTCGGCACCCCGGAACCAGGTCCCCGGGTCCTGTCGGGTCCCCGGCCCAGGTCCCCTGGACAGGTCGTTACCCCGGCCCCGGGTCACCGGGTCATGTCGGGTCGCTGTCCGGGTACCAGTGTCAGGTGACCACCCCGGCCCCGGGAGACGGAGTCATACCGGGTCCCCGGCCCGGGTCCCCGGGTCAGGTGGTTACCCTGGCCCCAGGTCACCGGGTCAGGTCGGGACCCCGGACCCAGGTCCCCGGGTCGTATCGGGTCGCTGCCCCGGGTACCAGTGTCGGGTGACATCCCCTGCCCCAGGTCCCCGGGTCACGTGGGGTCCCCGGCCCGGGTCGCCGGGTTGAATCGGGACACCAGCGAAGGATCACCGGGTCCTGTCGGGTCCCCGGCCCGGGTCCCCTGGACAGGTCGTTAACCCGGCCCCGGGTCCCCGGGTTGGATTTTTACCCAGGCCCCGGGTCGGATTTTTACTCAGGCCCCGGGTCACAGGGTCATGTCGGGTCAACGGCCTGGGTACAACGGTCTGGTGACCACTCCGACCCCAGGTCCCCGGGTCATGACGGGACACCGGACCAGGTCCCGGAGTCCGGTCGACACCACAGCCCCAGGTCACCGGGTCAGGTCGGCACCCCGGAACCAGGTCACCGGGTCCTGTCGGGTCCCCGGCCCAGGTCCCCTGGACAGGTCGTTACCCCGGCCCCGGGTCACCGGGTCATGTCGGGTCGCTGTCCCGGGTAGCAGTGTCAGGTGACCACCCCGGCCCCGGGAGACGGAGTCATACCGGGTCCCCGGCCCGAGTCCCCGGGTCAGGTGGTTACCCTGGCCCAAGGTCACCGGGTCAGGTCGGGACCCCGGACCCAGGTCGGGTCATGTCACGTCCCATGCCCGGGTCCCCGGGTTGGATTTTTACCCAGGCACCGGGTCACAGGGTCATGTCGGGTCAACGGCCTGGGTACAACGGTCTGGTGACCACCCCTACCCCAGGTCCCCGGGTCATGACGGGACACCGGACCAGGTCCCCGAGTCCGGTCGACACCACAGCCCCAGGTCACCGGGTCAGGTCGGCACCCCGGAACCAGGTCCCCGGGTCCTGTCGGGTCCCCGGCCCAGGTCCCCTGGACAGGTCGTTACCCCGGCCCCGGGTCACCGGGTCATGTCGGGTCGCTGTCCCGGGTACCAGTGTCAGGTGACCACCCCGGCCCCGGGCGACAGAGTCATACCGAGTCCCCGGCCCGGGTCCCCGGGTCAGGTGGTTACCCTGGCCCCAGGTCACCGGGTCAGGTCGGGACCCCGGACCCAGGTCCCCGGGTCGTATCGGGTCGCTGCCCCGGGTACCAGTGTCGGGTGACATCCCCGGCCCCAGGTCCCCGGGTCACGTGGGGTCCCCGGCCCGGGTCCCCAGGTCACGTGGGGACCCCGGCCCCAGGTGACCGGGTCACGTGGGGACCCGGGCCCCAGGTGACTGGGTCACGTGGGGACACCGGCACCAGGACCCCGGGTCACGTGGGGACCCTGGCCCCAGGTGACCAGGTCACGTGGGGACCCCGGCCCCAGGTGACCGGGTCACGTGGGGTCCCCGGCCCGGGTCCCCGGGTCACGTGGGGACACCGGCACCAGGACTCCGGGTCACGTGGGGACCCCGGCCCCAGGTGACCGGGTCACGTGATGTCCCCGGCCCGGGTCCCCGGGTCACGTGGGGA
The DNA here is from genome assembly GCA_951411735.1 of Somateria mollissima. NCBI lineage: Eukaryota > Metazoa > Chordata > Aves > Anseriformes > Anatidae > Somateria > Somateria mollissima. The sequence goes on along the minus strand of CATOCB010000276.1, from coordinate 91,799 downwards.
CCCCGGCCCCAGGTCACCGGGTCACGTGGGGTCCCCGGCCCGGGTCCCCGGGTCACGTGGGGACACCGGCACCAGGACCCCGGGTCACGTGGGGACCCCGGCCCGGGTCCCCGGGTCACGTGGGAACCCAGGCACCAGGACCCCGGGTCACGTGGGGACCCCGGCCCCAGGTCACCGGGTCACGTGGGGACCCCGGCCTCAGGTCACCGGGTCACGTGGGGACCCCGACACCAGGACCCCGGGTCACGTGGGGACCCCGGCCCCAGGTGACCGGGTCACGTGGGGATCCCGGCCCCAGGTGACCGGGTCACGTGATGTCCCCGGCCCGGGTCCCCGGGTCACGTGGGGACCCCAGCACCAGGACCCCGGGTCACGTGGGGACCCCGGCCCCAGGTGACCGGGTCACGTGATGTCCCCGGCCCGGGTCCCCGGGTCACGTGGGGACCCCGGCCCCAGGTCACCGGGTCACGTGGGGTCCCCGGCCCGGGTCCCCGGGTCACGTGGGGACCCCGGCACCAGGACCCCGGGTCACGTGGGGACCCCGGCCCCAGGTCACCGGGTCACGTGGGGACCCCGGCCTCAGGTCACCGGGTCACGTGGGGACCCCGGCTCGGGTCCCCGGGTCACGTGGGGACCCCGGCACCAGGACCCCGGGTCACGTGGGGACACCGGCCCCAGGTCACCGGGTCAGGTCGGGACCCCGGACCCAGGTCGGGTCATGTCATGTCCCATGCCCGGGTCCCCGGGTTGGATTTTTACCCAGGCCCCGGGTCACAGGGTCATGTCGGGTCGCTGTCCCGGGTAGCAGTGTCAGGTGACCACCCCGGCCCCGGGAGACCGAGTCATACCGGGTCCCCGGCCCGGGTCCCCGGGTCAGGTGGTTACCCTGGCCCCAGGTCACCGGGTCAGGTCGGGACCCCGGACCCAGGTCCCCGGGTCGTATCGGGTCGCTGCCCCGGGTACCAGTGTCGGGTGACATCCCCGGCCCCAGGTCCCCGGGTCACGTGGGGTCCCCGGCCCAGGTCACCGGGTCAGGTCGGGACCCCGGACCCAGGTCGGGTCATGTCACGTCCCATGCCCGGGTCCCCGGGTTGGATTTTTACCCAGGCTCCGGGTCACAGGGTCATGTCGGCTCAACGGCCTGGGTACAAGGGTCTGGTGACCACCCCGACCCCAGGTCCCCGGGTCATGACGGGACACCGGACCAGGTCCCCGAGTCCGGTCGACACCACAGCCCCAGGTCACCGGGTCAGGTCGGCACCCCGGAACCAGGTCCCCGGGTCCTGTCGGGTCCCCGGCCCAGGTCCCCTGGACAGGTCGTTACCCCGGCCCCGGGTCACCGGGTCATGTCGGGTCGCTGTCCCGGGTAGCAGTGTCAGGTGACCACCCCGGCCCCGGGAGACGGAGTCATACCGGGTCCCCGGCCCGGGTCCCCGGGTCAGGTGGTTACCCTGGCCCCAGGTCACCGGGTCAGGTCGGGACCCCGGACCCAGGTCCCCGGGTCGTATCGGGTCGCTGCCCCGGGTACCAGTGTCGGGTGACATCCCCTGCCCCAGGTCCCCGGGTCACGTGGGGTCCCCGGCCCGGGTCCCCTGGTTGCATCGGGACACCAGCGAAGGATCACCGGGTCCTGTCGGGTCCCCGGCCCGGGTCCCCTGGACAGGTCGTTAACCCGGCCCCGGGTCCCCGGGTTGGATTTTTACCCAGGCCCCGGGTCGGATTTTTACTCAGGCCCCGGGTCACAGGGTCATGTCGGCTCAACGGCCTGGGTACAACGGTCTGGTGACCACCCCGACCCCAGGTCCCCGGGTCATGACGGGACACCGGACCAGGTCCCGGAGTCCGGTCGACACCACAGCCCCAGATCACCGGGTCAGGTCGGCACCCCGGAACCAGGTCACCGGGTCATGTCGGGTTCCCGGCCCAGGTCCCCTGGACAGGTCGTTTACCCCGGCCCCGGGTCACCGGGTCATGTCGGGTCGCTGTCCCGGGTAGCAGTGTCAGGTGACCACCCCGGCCCCGGGAGACGGAGTCATACCGGGTCCCCGGCCCGGGTCCCCGGGTCAGGTGGTTACCCTGGCCCAAGGTCACCGGGTCAGGTCGGGACCCCGGACCCAGGTCGGGTCATGTCACGTCCCATGCCCGGGTCCCCGGGTTGGATTTTTACCCAGGCCCCGGGTCACAGGGTCATGTCGGGTCAACGGCCTGGGTACAACGGTCTGGTGACCACCCCTACCCCAGGTCCCCGGGTCATGACGGGACACCGGACCAGGTCCCCGAGTCCGGTCGACACCACAGCCCCAGGTCACCGGGTCAGGTCGGCACCCCGGAACCAGGTCCCCGGGTCCTGTCGGGTCCCCGGCCCAGGTCCCCTGGACAGGTCGTTACCCCGGCCCCGGGTCACCGGGTCATGTCGGGTCGCTGTCCTGGGTAGCAGTGTCAGGTGACCACCCCGGCCCCGGGAGACGGAGTCATACCGAGTCCCCGGCCCGGGTCCCCGGGTCAGGTGGTTACCCTGGCCCCAGGTCACCGGGTCAGGTCGGGACCCCGGACCCAGGTCCCCGGGTCGTATCGGGTCGCTGCCCCGGGTACCAGTGTCGGGTGACATCCCCGGCCCCAGGTCCCCGGGTCACGTGGGGTCCCCGGCCCGGGTCCCCAGGTCACGTGGGGACCCCGGCCCCAGGTGACCGGGTCACGTGGGGACCCGGGCCCCAGGTAACCGGGTCACGTAGAGACACCGGCACCAGGACCCCGGGTCACGTGGGGACCCCGGCCCCAGGTGACCGGGTCACGTGGGGACCCCGGCCCCAGGTGACCGGGTCACGTGATGTCCCCGGCCCGGGTCCCCGGGTCACGTGGGGACCCCGGCCCCAGGTCACCGGGTCACGTGGGGACCCCGGCCCCAGGTCACCGGGTCACGTGGGGACACTGGCACCAGGACCCTGGGTCACGTGGGGACCCCGGCCCGGGTCCCCGGGTCACGTGGGGACCCCGGCCCCAGGTCACTGGGTCACGTGGGGACACCGGCACCAGGACCCCGGGTCACGTGGGGACCCCGGCCCCAGGTGACCGGGTCACGTGATGTCCCCGGCCCGGGTCCCCGGGTCACGTGGGGACCCCGGCCCCAGGTCACCGGGTCACGTGGGGACCCCGGCCTCAGGTCACCGGGTCACGTGGGGACCCCGGCACCAGGACCCCGGGTCACGTGGGGACACCGGCCCCAGGTCACCGGGTCACGTGGGGACCCCGGCCCCAGGTGACCGGGTCACGTGATGTCCCCGGCCCGGGTCCCCGGGTCACGTGGGGACCCCGGCCCCAGGTCACCGGGTCACGTGATGTCCCCGGCCCGGGTCCCCGGGTCACGTGGGGACCCCGGCCCCAGGACCCCGGGTCACGTGGGGACCCCGGCCCCAGGTCACCGGGTCACGTGGGGACACCGGCACCAGGACCCTGGGTCACGTGGGGACCCCGGCCCCAGGTCACCGGGTCACGTGGGGACACCGGTCCTAGGTCACCGGGTCACGTGGGGACCCCGGCCCCAGGTGACCGGGTCACGTGGGGACACCGGCACCAGGACCCCGGGTCAAGTGGGGACACCGGCCCGGGTCCCCGGGTCACGTGGGGACCCCGGCACCAGGACCCCGGGTCACGTGGGGACCCCGGCCCCAGGTGACCGGGTCACGTGATGTCCCCGGCCCGGGTCCCCGGGTCACGTGGGGACCCCGGCCCCAGGTCACCGGGTCACGTGGGGTCCCCGGCCCGGGTCCCCGGGTCACGTGGGGACACCGGCAACAGGACCCCGGGTCACGTGGGGACCCCGGCCCGGGTCCCCGGGTCACGTGGGAACCCAGGCACCAGGACCCCGGGTCACGTGGGGACCCCGGCCCCAGGTCACCGGGTCACGTGGGGACCCCGGCCTCAGGTCACCGGGTCACGTGGGGACCCCGGCACCAGGACCCCGGGTCACGTGGGGACCCCGGCCCCAGGTGACCGGGTCACGTGGGGACCCCGGCCCCAGGTGACCGGGTCACGTGATGTCCCCGGCCCGGGTCCCCGGGTCACGTGGGGACCCCGGCCCCAGGTCACCGGGTCACGTGGGGACCCCGGCCCGGGTCCCCGGGTCACGTGGGGACCCCGGCACCAGGACCCCGGGTCACGTGGGGACCCCGGCCCCAGGTCACCGGGTCACGTGGGGACCCCTGCCTCAGGTCACCGGGTCACGTGGGGACCCCGGCTCGGGTCCCCGGGTCACGTGGGGACCCCGGCACCAGGACCCCGGGTCACGTGGGGACACCGGCCCCAGGTCAGCGGGTCAGGTCGGGACCCCGGACCCAGGTCGGGTCATGTCATGTCCCATGCCCGGGTCCCCGGGTTGGATTTTTACCCAGGCACCGGGTCACAGGGTCATGTCGGGTCAACGGCCTGGGTACAACGGTCTGGTGACCACCCCGACCCCAGGTCCCCGGGTCATGACGGGACACCGGACCAGGTCCCCGAGTCCGGTCGACACCACAGCCCCAGGTCACCGGGTCAGGTCGGCACCCCGGAACCAGGTCCCCGGGTCCTGTCGGGTCCCCGGCCCAGGTCCCCTGGACAGGTCGTTACCCCGGCCCCGGGTCACCGGGTCATGTCGGGTCGCTGTCCCGGGTACCAGTGTCAGGTGACCACCCCGGCCCCGGGAGACGGAGTCATACCGGGTCCCCGGCCCGGGTCCCCGGGTCAAGTGGTTACCCTGGCCCCAGGTCACCGGGTCAGGTCGGGACCCCGGACCCAGGTCCCCGGGTCGTATCGGGTCGCTGCCCCGGGTACCAGTGTCGGGTGACATCCCCGGCCCCAGGTCCCCGGGTCACGTGGGGTCCCCGGCCCAGGTCACCGGGTCAGGTCGGGACCCCGGACCCAGGTCGGGTCATGTCATGTCCCATGCCCGGGTCCCCGGGTTGGATTTTTACCCAGGCCCCGGGTCACAGGGTCATGTCGGCTCAACGGCCTGGGTACAACGGTCTGGTGACCACCCCGACCCCAGGTCCCCGGGTCATGACGGGACACCGGACCAGGTCCCCGAGTCCGGTCGACACCACAGCCCCAGGTCACCGGGTCAGGTCGGCACCCCGGAACCAGGTCCCCGGGTCCTGTCGGGTCCCCGGCCCAGGTCCCCTGGACAGGTCGTTACCCCGGCCCCGGGTCACCGGGTCATGTCGGGTCGCTGTCCCGGGTAGCAGTGTCAGGTGACCACCCCGGCCCCGGGAGACGGAGTCATACCGGGTCCCCGGCCCGGGTCCCCGGGTCAGGTGGTTACCCTGGCCCCAGGTCACCGGGTCAGGTCGGGACCCCGGACCCAGGTCCCCGGGTCGTATCGGGTCGCTGCCCCGGGTACCAGTGTCGGGTGACATCCCCTGCCCCAGGTCCCCGGGTCACGTGGGGTCCCCGGCCCGGGTCCCCTGGTTGCATCGGGACACCAGCGAAGGATCACCGGGTCCTGTCGGGTCCCCGGCCCGGGTCCCCTGGACAGGTCGTTAACCCGGCCCCGGGTCCCCGGGTTGGATTTTTACCCAGGCCCCGGGTCGGATTTTTACTCAGGCCCCGGGTCACAGGGTCATGTCGGGTCAACGGCCTGGGTACAACGGTCTGGTGACCACTCCGACCCCAGGTCCCCGGGTCATGACGGGACACCGGACCAGGTCCCCGAGTCCGGTCGACACCACAGCCCCAGGTCACCGGGTCAGGTCGGCACCCCGGAACCAGGTCCCCGGGTCCTGTCGGGTCCCCGGCCCAGGTCCCCTGGACAGGTCGTTACCCCGGCCCCGGGTCACCGGGTCATGTCGGGTCGCTGTCCCGGGTAGCAGTGTCAGGTGACCACCCCGGCCCCGGGAGACGGAGTCATACCGGGTCCCCGGCCCGAGTCCCCGGGTCAGGTGGTTACCCTGGCCCAAGGTCACCGGGTCAGGTCGGGACCCCGGACCCAGGTCGGGTCATGTCACGTCCCATGCCCGGGTCCCCGGGTTGGATTTTTACCCAGGCTCCGGGTCACAGGGTCATGTCGGCTCAACGGCCTGGGTACAACGGTCTGGTGACCACCCCGACCCCAGGTCCCCGGGTCATGACGGGACACCGGACCAGGTCCCCGAGTCCGGTCGACACCACAGCCCCAGGTCCCCGGGTCCTGTCGGGTCCCCGGCCCAGGTCCCCTGGACAGGTCGTTACCCCGGCCCCGGGTCACCGGGTCATGTCGGGTCGCTGTCCCGGGTAGCAGTGTCAGGTGACCACCCCGGCCCCGGGAGACGGAGACATACCGAGTCCCCGGCCCGGGTCCCCGGGTCAGGTGGTTACCCTGGCCCCAGGTCACCGGGTCAGGTCGGGACCCCGGACCCAGGTCCCCGGGTCGTATCGGGTCGCTGCCCCGGGTACCAGTGTCGGGTGACATCCCCGGCCCCAGGTCCCCGGGTCACGTGGGGTCCCCGGCCCGGGTCCCCTATGTCACGTGGGGACCCCGGCCCCAGGTGACCGGGTCACGTGGGGACCCGGGCCCCAGGTCACCGGGTCACGTGATGTCCCCGGCCCGGGTCCCCGGGTCACGTGGGGACCCCGGCCCCAGGTCACCGGGTCACGTGGGGACCCCGGCCCCAGGTCACCGGGTCACGTGGGGACACCGGCACCAAGACCCAGGGTCACGTGGGGACCCCAGCCCCAGGTGACCGGGTCACGTGATGTCCCCGGCCCGGGTCCCCGGGTCACGTGGGGACCCCAGCACCAGGACCCCGGGTCACGTGGGGACCCCGGCCCCAGGTGACCGGGTCACGTGATGTCCCCGGCCCGGGTTCCCGGGTCATGTGGGGACCCCGGCCCCAGGTCACCGGGTCACGTGGGGTCCCCGGCCCGGGTCCCCGGGTCACTTGGGGACCCCGGCACCAGGACCCCGGGTCACGTGGGGACCCCGGCCCCAGGTGACCGGGTCACGTGATGTCCCCGGCCCGGGTTCCCGGGTCACGTGGGGACCCCGGCCCCAGGTCACCGGGTCACGTGGGGTCCCCGGCCCGGGTCCCCGGGTCACGTGGGGACCCCGGCACCAGGACCCCGGGTCACGTGGGGACCCCGGCCCCAGGTCACCGGGTCACGTGGGGACCCCGGCCTCAGGTCACCGGGTCACGTGGGGACCCCGGCTCGGGTCCCCGGGTCACGTGGGGACCCCGGCACCAGGACCCCGGGTCACGTGGGGACACCGGCCCCAGGTCAGCGGGTCAGGTCGGGACCCCGGACCCAGGTCGGGTCATGTCATGTCCCATGCCCGGGTCCCCGGGTTGGATTTTTACCCAGGCACCGGGTCACAGGGTCATGTCGGGTCAACGGCCTGGGTACAACGGTCTGGTGACCACCCCGACCCCAGGTCCCCGGGTCATGACGGGACACCGGACCAGGTCCCCGAGTCCGGTCGACACCACAGCCCCAGGTCACCGGGTCAGGTCGGCACCCCGGAACCAGGTCCCCGGGTCCTGTCGGGTCCCCGGCCCAGGTCCCCTGGACAGGTCGTTACCCCGGCCCCGGGTCACCGGGTCATGTCGGGTCGCTGTCCCGGGTAGCAGTGTCAGGTGACCACCCCGGCCCCGGGAGACGGAGTCATACCGGGTCCCCGGCCCGGGTCCCTGGGTCAAGTGGTTACCCTGGCCCCAGGTCACCGGGTCAGGTCGGGACCCCGGACCCAGGTCCCCGGGTCGTATCGGGTCGCTGCCCCGGGTACCAGTGTCGGGTGACATCCCCTGCCCCAGGTCCCCGGGTCACGTGGGGTCCCCGGCCCGGGTCCCCTGGTTGCATCGGGACACCAGCGAAGGATCACCGGGTCCTGTCGGGTCCCCGGCCCGGGTCCCCTGGACAGGTCGTTAACCCGGCCCCGGGTCCCCGGGTTGGATTTTTACCCAGGCCCCGGGTCGGATTTTTACTCAGGCCCCGGGTCACAGGGTCATGTCGGGTCAACGGCCTGGGTACAACGGTCTGGTGACCACTCCGACCCCAGGTCCCCGGGTCATGACGGGACACCGGACCAGGTCCCGGAGTCCGGTCGACACCACAGCCCCAGATCACCGGGTCAGGTCGGCACCCCGGAACCAGGTCACCGGGTCATGTCGGGTCCCCGGCCCAGGTCCCCTGGACAGGTCGTTTACCCCGGCCCCGGGTCACCGGGTCATGTCGGGTCGCTGTCCCGGGTACCAGTGTCAGGTGACCACCCCGGCCCCGGGAGACGGAGTCATACCGGGTCCCCGGCCCGAGTCCCCGGGTCAGGTGGTTACCCTGGCCCAAGGTCACCGGGTCAGGTCGGGACCCCGGACCCAGGTCGGGTCATGTCACGTCCCATGCCCGGGTCCCCGGGTTGGATTTTTACCCAGGCACCGGGTCACAGGGTCATGTCGGGTCAACGGCCTGGGTACAACGGTCTGGTGACCACCCCTACCCCAGGTCCCCGGGTCATGACGGGACACCGGACCAGGTCCCCGAGTCCGGTCGACACCACAGCCCCAGGTCACCGGGTCAGGTCGGCACCCCGGAACCAGGTCCCCGGGTCCTGTCGGGTCCCCGGCCCAGGTCCCCTGGACAGGTCGTTACCCCGGCCCCGGGTCACCGGGTCATGTCGGGTCGCTGTCCCGGGTAGCAGTGTCAGGTGACCACCCCGGCCCCGGGAGACGGAGTCATACCGAGTCCCCGGCCCGGGTCCCCGGGTCAGGTGGTTACCCTGGCCCCAGGTCACCGGGTCAGGTCGGGACCCCGGACCCAGGTCCCCGGGTCGTATCGGGTCGCTGCCCCGGGTACCAGTGTCGGGTGACATCCCCGGCGCCAGGTCCCCGGGTCACGTGGGGTCCCCGGCCCGGGTCCCCAGGTCACGTGGGGACCCCGGCCCCAGGTGACCGGGTCACGTGGGGACCGGGGCCCCAGGTAACCGGGTCACGTAGAGACACCGGCACCAGGACCCCGGGTCACGTGGGGACCCCGGCCCCAGGTGACCGGGTCACGTGGGGACCCCGGCCCCAGGTCACCGGGTCACGTGATGTCCCCGGCCCGGGTCCCCGGGTCACGTGGGGACCCCGGCCCCAGGTCACCGGGTCACGTGGGGACCCCGGCCCCAGGTCACCGGGTCACGTGGGGACACCGGCACCAGGACCCTGGGTCACGTGGGGACACCGGCCCGGGTCCCCGGGTCACGTGGGGACCCCGGCCCCAGGTCACTGGGTCACGTGGGGACACCGGCACCAGGACCCCGGGTCACGTGGGGACCCCGGCCCCAGGTCACCGGGTCACGTGATGTCCCCGGCCCGGGTCCCCGGGTCACGTGGGGACCCCGGCCCCAGGTCACCGGGTCACGTGGGGACCCCGGCCTCAGGTCACCGGGTCACGTGGGGACCCCGGCACCAGGACCCCGGGTCACGTGGGGACACCGGCCCCAGGTCACCGGGTCACGTGGGGACCCCGGCCCCAGGTGACCGGGTCACGTGATGTCCCCGGCCCGGGTCCCCGGGTCACGTGGGGACCCCGGCCCCAGGTCACCGGGTCACGTGATGTCCCCGGCCCGGGTCCCCGGGTCACGTTGGGACCCCGGCCCCAGGACCCCGGGTCACGTGGGGACCCCGGCCCCAGGTCACCGGGTCACGTGGGGACACCGGCACCAGGACCCTGGGTCACGTGGGGACCCCGGCCCCAGGTCACCGGGTCACGTGGGGACACCGGCCCCAGGTCACCGGGTCACGTGGGGACACTGGCCCCAGGACCCCGGGTCACGTGGGGACACCGGCACCAGGACCCCGGGTCACGTGGGGACCCCGGCCCCAGGTCACCGGGTCACGTGGGGTCCCCAGCCCGGGTCCCCGCGTCACGTGGGGACACCGGCACCAGGACCCCGGGTCACGTGGGGACCCCGGCCCGGGTCCCCGGGTCACGTGGGAACCCAGGCACCAGGACCCCGGGTCACGTGGGGACCCCGGCCCCAGGTCACCGGGTCACGTGGGGACCCCGACCTCAGGTCACCGGGTCATGTGGGGACCCCGACACCAGGACCCCGGGTCACGTGGGGACCCCGGCCCCAGGTGACCGGGTCACGTGGGGACCCCGGCCCCAGGTGACCGGGTCACGTGATGTCCCCGGCCCGGGTCCCCGGGTCACGTGGGGACCCCGGCCCCAGGTCACCGGGTCACGTGGGGTCCCCGGCCCGGGTCCCCGGGTCACGTGGGGACCCCGGCACCAGGACCCCGGGTCACGTGGGGACCCCGGCCCCAGGTCACCGGGTCACGTGGGGACCCCGGCCTCAGGTCACCGGGTCACGTGGGGACCCCGGCTCGGGTCCCCGGGTCACGTGGGGACCCCGGCACCAGGACCCCGGGTCACGTGGGGACACCGGCCCCAGGTCAGCGGGTCAGGTCGGGACCCCGGACCCAGGTCGGGTCATGTCATGTCCCATGCCCGGGTCCCCGGGTTGGATTTTTACCCAGGCCCCGGGTCACAGGGTCATGTCGGGTCAACGGCCTGGGTACAACGGTCTGGTGACCACCCCGACCCCAGGTCCCCGGGTCATGACGGGACACCGGACCAGGTCCCCGAGTCCGGTCGACACCACAGCCCCAGGTCACCGGGTCAGGTCGGCACCCCGGAACCAGGTCACCGGGTCCTGTCGGGTCCCCGGCCCAGGTCCCCTGGACAGGTCGTTACCCCGGCCCCGGGTCACCGGGTCATGTCGGGTCGCTGTCCCGGGTAGCAGTGTCAGGTGACCACCCCGGCCCCGGGAGACGGAGTCATACCGGGTACCCGGCCCGGGTCCCCGGGTCAGGTGGTTACCCTGGCCCCAGGTCACCGGGTCAGGTCGGGACCCCGGACCCAGGTCCCCGGGTCGTATCGGGTCGCTGCCCCGGGTACCAGTGTCGGGTGACATCCCCGGCCCCAGGTCCCCGGGTCACGTGGGGTCCCCGGCCCCGGTCCCCGGGTTGCTTCGGGACACCAGGGAAGGATCACCGGGTCCTGTCGGGTCCCCGGCCCGGGTCCCCTGGACAGGTCGTTAACCCGGCCCCGGGTCCCCGGGTTGGATTTTTACCCAGGCCCCGGGTCGGATTTTTACCCAGGCCCCGGGTCACAGGGTCATGTCGGGTCAACGGCCTGGGTACAACGGTCTGGTGACCACCCCGACCCCAGGTCCCCGGGTCATGACGGGACACCGGACCAGGTCCCCGAGTCCGGTCGACATCACAGCCCCAGGTCACCAGGTCATGTCGGGTCGCTGTCCCGGGTACCAGTGTCAGGTGACCACCCCGGCCCCGGGAGACGGAGTCATACCGGGTCCCCGGCCCGAGTCCCCGGGTCAGGTGGTTACCCTGGCCCAAGGTCACCGGGTCAGGTCGGGACCCCGGACCCAGGTCGGGTCATGTCACGTCCCATGCCCGGGTCCCCGGGTTGGATTTTTACCCAGGCACCGGGTCACAGGGTCATGTCGGGTCAACGGCCTGGGTACAACGGTCTGGTGACCACCCCTACCCCAGGTCCCCGGGTCATGACGGGACACCGGACCAGGTCCCCGAGTCCGGTCGACACCACAGCCCCAGGTCACCGGGTCAGGTCGGCACCCCGGAACCAGGTCCCCGGGTCCTGTCGGGTCCCCGGCCCAGGTCCCCTGGACAGGTCGTTACCCCGGCCCCGGGTCACCGGGTCATGTCGGGTCGCTGTCCCGGGTAGCAGTGTCAGGTGACCACCCCGGCCCCGGGAGACGGAGTCATACCGAGTCCCCGGCCCAGGTCCCCGGGTCAGGTGGTTACCCTGGCCCCAGGTCACCGGGTCAGGTCGGGACCCCGGACCCAGGTCCCCGGGTCGTATCGGGTCGCTGCCCCGGGTACCAGTGTCGGGTGACATCCCCGGCCCCAGGTCCCCGGGTCACGTGGGGTCCCCGGCCCGGGTCCCCAGGTCACGTGGGGACCTCGGCCCCAGGTGACCGGGTCACGTGGGGAACCGGGCCCCAGGTGACCGGGTCACGTAGGGACACCGGCACCAGGACCCCGGGTCACGTGGGGACCCCGGCCCCAGGTGACCGGGTCACGTGGGGACCCCGGCCCCAGGTGACCGGGTCACGTGATGTCCCCGGCCCGGGTCCCCGGGTCACGTGGGGACCCCGGCCCCAGGTCACCGGGTCACGTGGGGACACCGGCACCAGGACCCTGGGTCACGTGGGGACCCCGGCCCGGGTCCCCGGGTCACGTGGGGACCCCGGCCCCAGGTCACCGGGTCACGTGGGGACACCGGCACCAGGACCCTGGGTCACGTGGGGACCCCGGCCCCAGGTGACCGGGTCACGTGATGTCCCCGGCCCGGGTCCCCGGGTCACGTGGGGACCCCGGCCCCAGGTCACCGGGTCACGTGGTGTCCCCGACCCGGGTCCCCGGGTCACTTGGGGACCCCGGCACCAGGACCCCGGGTCACGTGGGGACCCTCGCCCCAGGTGACCGGGTCACGTGGGGACCCCGGCCTCAGGTCACCGGCAGGTGGGGACCCCGGCCCGGGTCCCCGGGTCACGTGGGGACCCCGGCACCAGGACCCCGGGTCACGTGGGGACCCCGGCCCCAGGTGACCGGGTCACGTGGGGACACCGGCACCAGGACCCCGGGTCACGTGGGGACCCCGGCCCGGGTCCCCGGGTCACGTGGGGTCCCCGGCACCAGGACCCCGGGTCACGTGGGGACCCCGGCCCCAGGTGACCGGGTCACGTGATGTCCCCGGCCCGGGTCCCCGGGTCACGTGGGGACCCCGGCCCCAGGTGACCGGGTCACGTGGGGTCCCCGGCCCGGGTCCCCGGGTCACGTGGGGACCCCGGCCCCAGGTCACCGGGTCACGTGGGGACCCCGGCCCCAGGTCACCGGGTCACGTGGGGACCCCGGCACCAGGTCACCGGGTCAGGTCGGGACCCCGGACCCAGGTCCCCGGGTCGTATCGGGTCGCTGCCCCGGGTACCAGTGTCGGGTGACATCCCCGGCCCCAGGTCCCCGGGTCCTGTCGTGTCCCCGGCCCAGGTCCCCTGGACAGGTCGTTACCCCGGCCCCGGGTCACCGGGTCATGTCGGGTCGCTGTCCCGGGTAGCAGTGTCAGGTGACCACCCCGGCCCCGGGAGACGGAGTCATACCGGGTCCCCGGCCCCAGGTCCCCGGGTCAGGTGGTTACCCTGGCCCCAGGTCACCGGGTCAGGTCGGGACCCCGGACCCAGGTCCCCGGGTCGTATCGGGACACCAGCGAAGGATCACCGGGTCCTGTCGGGTCCCCGGCCCGGGTCCCCTGGACAGGTCGTTAACCCGGCCCCGGGTCCCCGGGTTGGATTTTTACCCAGGCCCCGGGTCGGATTTTTACCCAGGCCCCGGGTCACAGGGTCATGTCGGGTCAACGGCCTGGGTACAACGGTCTGGTGACCACCCCGACCCCAGGTCCCCGGGTCATGACGGGACGCCGGACCAGGTCCCCGAGTCCGGTCGACACCACAGCCCCAGGTCACCGGGTCAGGTCGGGACCCCGGACCCAGGTCCCCGGGTCGTATCGGGTCGCTGCCCCGGGTACCAGTGTCGGGTGACATCCCCGGCCCCAGGTCCCCGGGTCACGTGGGGTCCCCGGCCCGGGTCCCCAGGTCACGTGGGGACCCCGGCACCAGGTGACCGGGTCACGTGGGGACCCGGGCCCCAGGTGACCGGGTCACGTGGGGACAACGGCACCAGGACCCCGGGTCACGTGGGGACCCCGGCCCCAGGTGACCGGGTCACGTGGGGACCCCGGCCCCAGGTGACCGGGTCACGTGATGTCCCCGGCCCGGGTCCCCGGGTCACGTGGGGACCCCGGCCCGAGGTCACCGGGTCACGTGGGGACCCCGGCCCCAGGTCACCGGGTCACGTGGGGACACCGGCACCAGGATCCTGGGTCACGTGGGGACCCCGGCCCGGGTCCCCGGGTCACGTGGGGACCCCGGCCCCAGGTCACCGGGTCACGTGGGGACCCCGGCCCCAGGTCACCGGGTCACGTGGGGACACCGGCACCAGGACCCTGGGTCACGTGGGGACCCCGGCCCGGGTCCCCGGGTCACGTGGGGACCCAGGCACCAGGACCCCGGGTCACGTGGGGACCCCGGCCCCAGGTGAACGGGTCACGTGATGTCCCCGGCCCGGGTCCCCGGGTCACGTGGGGACACCGGCACCAGGACTCCGGGTCACGTGGGGACCCCGGCCCCAGGTCACCGGGTCACGTGGGGTCCCCGGCCCGGGTCCCCGGGTCACGTGGGGACACCGGCACCAGGACTCCGGGTCACGTGGGGACCCCGGCCCCAGGTGACCGGGTCACGTGATGTCCCCGGCCCAGGTCCCCGGGTCACGTGGGGACCCCGGCCCCAGGTCACCGGGTCACGTGGGGTCCCCGGCCCGGGTCCCCGGGTCACGTGGGGACCCCGGCCCCAGGACCCCGGGTCACGTGGGGACCCCGGCCCGTGTCCCCGGGTCACGTGGGAACCCAGGCACCAGGACCCCGGGTCACGTGGGGACCCCGGCCCCAGGTCACCGGGTCACGTGGGGACCCCGGCCTCAGGTCACCGGGTCACGTGGGGACCCCGGCACCAGGACCCCGGGTTACGTGGGGACCCCGGCCCCAGGTGACCTGGTCACGTGGGGACCCCGGCCTCAGGTCACTGGGTCACGTGGGGACCCCGGCTCGGGTCCCCGGGTCACGTGGGGACCCCGGCACCAGGACCCCGGGTCACGTGGGGACACCGGCCCCAGGTCAGCGGGTCAGGTCGGGACCCCGGACCCAGGTCGGGTCATGTCATGTCCCATGCCCGGGTCCCCGGGTTGGATTTTTACCCAGGCCCCGGGTCACAGGGTCATGTCGGGTCAACGGCCTGGGTACAACGGTCTGGTGACCACCCCGACCCCAGGTCCCCGGGTCATGACGGGACACCGGACCAGGTCCCCGAGTCCGGTCGACACCACAGCCCCAGGTCACCGGGTCAGGTCGGCACCCCGGAACCAGGTCACCGGGTCCTGTCGGGTCCCCGGCCCAGGTCCCCTGGACAGGTCGTTACCCCGGCCCCGGGTCACCGGGTCATGTCGGGTCGCTGTCCCGGGTAGCAGTGTCAGGTGACCACCCCGGCCCCGGGAGACGGAGTCATACCGAGTCCCCGGCCCGGGTCCCCGGGTCAGGTGGTTACCCTGGCCCCAGGTCACCGGGTCAGGTCGGGACCCCGGACCCAGGTCCCCGGGTCGTATCGGGTCGCTGCCCCGGGTACCAGTGTCGGGTGACATCCCCTGCCCCAGGTCCCCGGGTCACGTGGGGTCCCCGGCCCGGGTCCCCGGGTTGCATCGGGACACCAGCGAAGGATCACCGGGTCCTGTCGGGTCCCCGGCCCGGGTCCCCTGGACAGGTCGTTAACCCGGCCCCGGGTCCCCGGGTTGGATTTTTACCCAGGCCCCGGGTCGGATTTTTACTCAGGCCCCGGGTCACAGGGTCATGTCGGGTCAACGGCCTGGGTACAACGGTCTGGTGACCACTCCGACCCCAGGTCCCCGGGTCATGACGGGACACCGGACCAGGTCCCCGAGTCCGGTCGACACCACAGCCCCAGGTCACCGGGTCAGGTCGGCACCCCGGAACCAGGTCACCGGGTCATGTCGGGTCCCCGGCCCAGGTCCCCTGGACAGGTCGTTACCCCGGCCCCGGGTCACCGGGTCATGTCGGGTCGCTGTCCCGGGTAGCAGTGTCAGGTGACCACCCCGGCCCCGGGAGACGGAGTCATACCGGGTCCCCGGCCCGAGTCCCCGGGTCAGGTGGTTACCCTGGCCCAAGGTCACCGGGTCAGGTCGGGACCCCGGACCCAGGTCGGGTCATGTCACGTCCCATGCCCGGGTCCCCGGGTTGGATTTTTACCCAGGCACCGGGTCACAGGGTCATGTCGGGTCAACGGCCTGGGTACAACGGTCTGGTGACCACCCCTACCCCAGGTCCCCGGGTCATGACGGGACACCGGACCAGGTCCCCGAGTCCGGTCGACACCACAGCCCCAGGTCACCGGGTCAGGTCGGCACCCCGGAACCAGGTCCCCGGGTCCTGTCGGGTCCCCGGCCCAGGTCCCCTGGACAGGTCGTTACCCCGGCCCCGGGTCACCGGGTCATGTCGGGTCGCTGTCCCGGGTAGCAGTGTCAGGTGACCACCCCGGCCCCGGGAGACGGAGTCATACCGAGTCCCCGGCCCGGGTCCCCGGGTCAGGTGGTTACCCTGGCCCCAGGTCACCGGGTCAGGTCGGGACGCCGGACCCAGGTCCCCGGGTCGTATCGGGTCGCTGCCCCGGGTACCAGTGTCGGGTGACATCCCCGGCCCCAGGTCCCCGGGTCACGTGGGGTCCCCGGCCCGGGTCCCCAGGTCACGTGGGGACCCCGGCCCCAGGTGACCGGGTCACGTGGGGACCCGGGCCCCAGGTAACCGGGTCACGTAGAGACACCGGCACCAGGACCCCGGGTCACGTGGGGTCCCCGGCCCGGGTCCCCGGGTCACGTGGGGACACCGGCACCAGGACCCCGGGTCACGTGGGGACCCCGGCCCGGGTCCCCGGGTCACGTGGGAACCCAGGCACCAGGACCCCGGGTCACGTGGGGACCCCGGCCCCAGGTCACCGGGTCACGTGGGGACCCCGGCCTCAGGTCACCGGGTCACGTGGGGACCCCGGCACCAGGACCCCGGGTTACGTGGGGACCCCGGCCCCAGGTGACCTGGTCACGTGGGGACCCCGGCCTCAGGTCACTGGGTCACGTGGGGACCCCGGCTCGGGTCCCCGGGTCACGTGGGGACCCCGGCACCAGGACCCCGGGTCACGTGGGGACACCGGCCCCAGGTCAGCGGGTCAGGTCGGGACCCCGGACCCAGGTCGGGTCATGTCATGTCCCATGCCCGGGTCCCCGGGTTGGATTTTTACCCAGGCCCCGGGTCACAGGGTCATGTCGGGTCAACGGCCTGGGTACAACGGTCTGGTGACCACCCCGACCCCAGGTCCCCGGGTCATGACGGGACACCGGACCAGGTCCCCGAGTCCGGTCGACACCACAGCCCCAGGTCACCGGGTCAGGTCGGCACCCCGGAACCAGGTCACCGGGTCCTGTCGGGTCCCCGGCCCAGGTCCCCTGGACAGGTCGTTACCCCGGCCCCGGGTCACCGGGTCATGTCGGGTCGCTGTCCCGGGTAGCAGTGTCAGGTGACCACCCCGGCCCCGGGAGACGGAGTCATACCGAGTCCCCGGCCCGGGTCCCCGGGTCAGGTGGTTACCCTGGCCCCAGGTCACCGGGTCAGGTCGGGACCCCGGACCCAGGTCCCCGGGTCGTATCGGGTCGCTGCCCCGGGTACCAGTGTCGGGTGACATCCCCTGCCCCAGGTCCCCGGGTCACGTGGGGTCCCCGGCCCGGGTCCCCGGGTTGCATCGGGACACCAGCGAAGGATCACCGGGTCCTGTCGGGTCCCCGGCCCGGGTCCCCTGGACAGGTCGTTAACCCGGCCCCGGGTCCCCGGGTTGGATTTTTACCCAGGCCCCGGGTCGGATTTTTACTCAGGCCCCGGGTCACAGGGTCATGTCGGGTCAACGGCCTGGGTACAACGGTCTGGTGACCACTCCGACCCCAGGTCCCCGGGTCATGACGGGACACCGGACCAGGTCCCCGAGTCCGGTCGACACCACAGCCCCAGGTCACCGGGTCAGGTCGGCACCCCGGAACCAGGTCACCGGGTCATGTCGGGTCCCCGGCCCAGGTCCCCTGGACAGGTCGTTACCCCGGCCCCGGGTCACCGGGTCATGTCGGGTCGCTGTCCCGGGTAGCAGTGTCAGGTGACCACCCCGGCCCCGGGAGACGGAGTCATACCGGGTCCCCGGCCCGAGTCCCCGGGTCAGGTGGTTACCCTGGCCCAAGGTCACCGGGTCAGGTCGGGACCCCGGACCCAGGTCGGGTCATGTCACGTCCCATGCCCGGGTCCCCGGGTTGGATTTTTACCCAGGCACCGGGTCACAGGGTCATGTCGGGTCAACGGCCTGGGTACAACGGTCTGGTGACCACCCCTACCCCAGGTCCCCGGGTCATGACGGGACACCGGACCAGGTCCCCGAGTCCGGTCGACACCACAGCCCCAGGTCACCGGGTCAGGTCGGCACCCCGGAACCAGGTCCCCGGGTCCTGTCGGGTCCCCGGCCCAGGTCCCCTGGACAGGTCGTTACCCCGGCCCCGGGTCACCGGGTCATGTCGGGTCGCTGTCCCGGGTAGCAGTGTCAGGTGACCACCCCGGCCCCGGGAGACGGAGTCATACCGAGTCCCCGGCCCGGGTCCCCGGGTCAGGTGGTTACCCTGGCCCCAGGTCACCGGGTCAGGTCGGGACCCCGGACCCAGGTCCCCGGGTCGTATCGGGTCGCTGCCCCGGGTACCAGTGTCGGGTGACATCCCCGGCCCCAGGTCCCCGGGTCACGTGGGGTCCCCGGCCCGGGTCCCCAGGTCACGTGGGGACCCCGGCCCCAGGTGACCGGGTCACGTGGGGACCCGGGCCCCAGGTAACCGGGTCACGTAGAGACACCGGCACCAGGACCCCGGGTCACGTGGGGACCCCGGCCCCAGGTGACCGGGTCACGTGGGGACCCCGGCCCCAGGTGACCGGGTCACGTGATGTCCCCGGCCCGGGTCCCCGGGTCACGTGGGGACCCCGGCCCCAGGTCACCGGGTCACGTGGGGACCCCGGCCCCAGGTTACCGGGTCACGTGGGGACACCGGCACCAGGACCCTGGGTCACGTGGGGACCCCGGCCCGGGTCCCCGGGTCACGTGGGGACCCCGGCCCCAGGTCACCGGGTCACGTGGGGACACCGGCACCAGGACCCTGGGTCACGTGGGGACCCCGGCCCCAGGTGACCGGGTCACGTGATGTCCCCGGCCCGGGTCCCCGGGTCACGTGGGGACCCCGGCCCCAGGTCACCGGGTCACGTGATGTCCCCGGCCCGGGTCCCCGGGTCACGTGGGGACCCCGGCCCCAGGTGACCGGGTCACGTGATGTCCCCGGCCCGGGTCCCCGGGTCACGTGGGGACCCAGGCCCCAGGTCACCGGGTCACGTGGGGACCCCGGCCCCAGGTCACCGGGTCACGTGGGGACACCGGCACCAGGACCCTGGGTCAAGTGGGGACCCCGGCCCGGGTCCCCGGGTCACGTGGGGACCCCGGCCCCAGGTCACCGGGTCACGTGGGGACCCCTGCCCCAGGTCACCGGGTCACGTGGGGACACCGGCACCAGGACCCCGGGTCACGTGGGGACCCCGGCCCGGGTCCCCGGGTCACGTGGGGACCCCGGCACCAGGACCCCGGGTCACGTGGGGACCCCGGCCCCAGGTGACCGGGTCACGTGATGTCCCCGGCCCGGGTCCCCGGGTCACGTGGGGACCCCGGCCCCAGGTGACCGGGTCACGTGGGGTCCCCGGCCCGGGTCCCCGGGTCACGTGGGGACACCGGCACCAGGACTCCGGGTCACGTGGGGACCCTGGCCCCAGGTGACCGGGTCACGTGATGTCCCCGGCCCGGGTCCCCGGGTCACGTGGGGACCCCGGCCCCCGGTCACCGGGTCACGTGGGGTCCCCGGCCCGGGTCCCCGGGTCACGTGGGGACACCGGCACCAGGACCCCGGGTCACGTGGGGACCCCGGCCCGGGTCCCCGGGTCACGTGGGAACCCAGGCACCAGGACCCCGGGTCACGTGGGGACCCCGGCCCCAGGTCACCGGGTCACGTGGGGACCCCGGCCTCAGGTCACCGGGTCTCGTGGGGACCCCGGCACCAGGACCCCGGGTCACGTGGGGACCCCGGCCCCAGGTGACCGGGTCACGTGGGGACCCCGGCCCCAGGTAACCGGGTCACGTGATGTCCCCGGCCCGGGTCCCCGGGTCACGTGGGGACCCCGGCCCCAGGTGACCGGGTCACGTGGGGTCCCCGGCCCGGGTCCCCGGGTCTCGTGGGGACCCCGGCACCAGGACCCCGGGTCACGTGGGAACCCCGGCCCCAGGTCACCGGGTCACGTGGGGACCCCGGCCTCAGGTCACCGAGTCACGTCGGGACTCCGGCTCGGGTCCCCGGGTCACGTGGGGACCCCGGCACCAGGACCCCGGGTCACGTGGGGACACCGGCCCCAGGTCAGCGGGTCAGGTCGGGACCCCGGACCCAGGTCGGGTCATGTCATGTCCCATGCCCGGGTCCCCGGGTTGGATTTTTACCCAGGCACCGGGTCACAGGGTCATGTCGGGTCAACGGCCTGGGTACAAGGGTCTGGTGACCACCCCGACCCCAGGTCCCCGGGTCATGACGGGACACCGGACCAGGTCCCCGAGTCCGGTCGACACCACAGCCCCAGGTCACCGGGTCAGGTCGGCACCCCGGAACCAGGTCACCGGGTCCTGTCGGGTCCCCGGCCCAGGTCCCCTGGACAGGTCGTTACCCCGGCCCCGGGTCACCGGGTCATGTCGGGTCGCTGTCCCGGGTAGCAGTGTCAGGTGACCACCCCGGCCCCGGTAGACGGAGTCATACCGGGTCCCCGGCCCGGGTCCCCGGGTCAGGTGGTTACCCTGGCCCCAGGTCACCGGGTCAGGTCGGGACCCCGGACCCAGGTCCCCGGGTCGTATCGGGTCGCTGCCCCGGGTACCAGTGTCGGGTGACATCCCCTGCCCCAGGTCCCCGGGTCACGTGGGGTCCCCGGCCCGGGTCGCCGGGTTGCATCGGGACACCAGCGAAGGATCACCAGGTCCTGTCGGGTCCCCGGCCCGGGTCCCCTGGACAGGTCGTTAACCCGGCCCCGGGTCCCCGGGTTGGATTTTTACCCAGGCCCCGGGTCGGATTTTTACTCAGGCCCCGGGTCACAGGGTCATGTCGGGTCAACGGCCTGGGTACAACGGTCTGGTGACCACTCCGACCCCAGGTCCCCGGGTCATGACGGGACACCGGACCAGGTCCCCGAGTCCGGTCGACACCACAGCCCCAGATCACCGGGTCAGGTCGGCACCCCGGAACCAGGTCACCGGGTCACGTCGGGTCCCCGGCCCAGGTCCCCTGGACAGGTCGTTACCCCGGCCCCGGGTCACCGGGTCATGTCGGGTCGCTGTCCCGGGTAGCAGTGTCAGGTGACCACCCCGGCCCCGGGAGACGGAGTCATACCGGGTCCCCGGCCCGAGTCCCCGGGTCAGGTGGTTACCCTGGCCCAAGGTCACCGGGTCAGGTCGGGACCCCGGACCCAGGTCGGGTCATGTCACGTCCCATGCCCGGGTCCCCGGGTTGGATTTTTACCCAGGCCCCGGGTCACAGGGTCATGTCGGGTCAACGGCCTGGGTACAACGGTCTGGTGACCACCCCTACCCCAGGTCCCCGGGTCATGACGGGACACCGGACCAGGTCCCCAGGTCACGTGGGGACCCCGGCCCCAGGTGACCGGGTCACGTGGGGACCCGAGCCCCAGGTGACCGGGTCACATAGGGACACTGGCACCAGGACCCCAGGTCACGTGGGGACCCCGGCCCCAGGTGACCGGGTCACGTGGGGACCCCGGCACCAGGTGACCGGGTCACGTGATGTCCCCGGCCCGGGTCCCTGGGTCACGTGGGGACCCCGGCCCCAGGTCACCGGGTCACGTGGGGACCCCGGCCCCAGGTCACCGGGTCACGTGGGGACACCGGCACCAGGACCCTGGGTCACGTGGGGACCCCGGCCCGGGTCCCCGGGTCACGTGGGGACCCCGGCCCCAGGTCACCGGGTCACGTGGGGACACCGGCACCAGGACCCTGGGTCACGTGGGGACCCCGGCACCAGGACCCCGGGTCACGTGGGGACCCCGGCCCCAGGTGACCGGGTCACGTGATGTCCCCGGCCCGGGTCCCCGGGTCACGTGGGGACCCCGGCCCCAGGTCACCGGGTCACGTGGTGTCCCCGACCCGGGTCCCCGGGTCACTTGGGGACCCCGGCACCAGGACCCCGGGTCACGTGGGGACCCTCGCCCCAGGTGACCGGGTCACGTGGGGATCCCGGCCTCAGGTCACCGGTAGGTGGGGACCCCGGCCCGGGTCCCCGGGTCACGTGGGGACCCCGGCACCAGGACCCCGGGTCACGTGGGGACCCCGGCCCCAGGTGACCGGGTCACGTGGGGTCCCCGGCCCGGGTCCCCGGGTCACGTGGGGACCCCGGCACCAGGACCCCGGGTCACGTGGGGACCCCGGCCCCAGGTCACCGGGTCACGTGGGGACCCCGGCACCAGGTCACCGGGTCAGGTCGGGACCCCGGACCCAGGTCCCCGGGTCGTATCGGGTCGCTGCCCCGGGTACCACTGTCGGGTGACATCCCCGGCCCCAGGTCCCCGGGTCCTGTCGGGTCCCCGGCCCAGGTCACCTGGACAGGTCGTTACCCCGGCCCCGGGTCACCGGGTCATGTCGGGTCGCTGTCCCGGGTAGCAGTGTCAGGTGACCACCCCGGCCCCGGGAGACGGAGTCATACCGGGTCCCCGGCCCCAGGTCCCCGGGTCAGGTGGTTACCCTGGCCCCAGGTCACCGGGTCAGGTCGGGACCCCGGACCCAGGTCCCCGGGTCGTATCGGGTCGCTGCCCCGGGTACCAGTTTCGGGTGACATCCCCTGCCCCAGGTCCCCGGGTCACGTGGGGTCCCCGGCCCGGGTCCCCGGGTTGCATCGGGACACCAGCGAAGGATCACCGGGTCCTGTCGGGTCCCCGGCCCGGGTCCCCTGGACAGGTCGTTAACCCGGCCCCGGGTCCCCGGGTTGGATTTTTACCCAGGCCCCGGGTCGGATTTTTACTCAGGCCCCGGGTCACAGGGTCATGTCGGGTCAACGGCCTGGGTACAACGGTCTGGTGACCACCCCGACCCCAGGTCCCCGGGTCATGACGGGACACCGGACCAGGTCCCCGAGTCCGGTCGACACCACAGCCCCAGGTCACCGGGTCAGGTCGGCACCCCGGAACCAGGTCACCGGGTCCTGTCGGGTCCCCGGCCCAGGTCCCCTGGACAGGTCGTTACCCCGGCCCCGGGTCACCGGGTCATGTCGGGTCGCTGTCCCGGGTAGCAGTGTCAGGTGACCACCCCGGCCCCGGGAGACGGAGTCATACCGGGTCCCCGGCCCGAGTCCCCGGGTCAGGTGGTTACCCTGGCCCAAGGTCACCGGGTCAGGTCGGGACCCCGGACCCAGGTCGGGTCATGTCACGTCCCATGCCCGGGTCCCCGGGTTGGATTTTTACCCAGGCCCCGGGTCACAGGGTCATGTCGGGTCAACGGCCTGGGTACAACGGTCTGGTGACCACCCCTACCCCAGGTCCCCGGGTCATGACGGGACACCGGACCAGGTCCCCAGGTCACGTGGGGACCCCGGCCCCAGGTGACCGGGTCACGTGGGGACCCGAGCCCCAGGTGACCGGGTCACATAGGGACACTGGCACCAGGACCCCAGGTCACGTGGGGACCCCGGCCCCAGGTGACCGGGTCACGTGGGGACCCCGGCACCAGGTGACCGGGTCACGTGATGTCCCCGGCCCGGGTCCCTGGGTCACGTGGGGACCCCGGCCCCAGGTCACCGGGTCACGTGTGGACCCCGGCCCCAGGTCACCGGGTCACGTGGGGACACCGGCACCAGGACCCTGGGTCACGTGGGGACCCCGGCCCGGGTCCCCGGGTCACGTGGGGACCCCGGCCCCAGGTCACCGGGTCACGTGGGGACACCGGCACCAGGACCCTGGGTCACGTGGGGACCCCGGCACCAGGACCCCGGGTCACGTGGGGACCCCGGCCCCAGGTGACCGGGTCACGTGATGTCCCCGGCCCGGGTCCCCGGGTCACGTGGGGACCCCGGCCCCAGGTCACCGGGTCACGTGGTGTCCCCGACCCGGGTCCCCGGGTCACTTGGGGACCCCGGCACCAGGACCCCGGGTCACGTGGGGACCCTCGCCCCAGGTGACCGGGTCACGTGGGGATCCCGGCCTCAGGTCACCGGTAGGTGGGGACCCCGGCCCGGGTCCCCGGGTCACGTGGGGACCCCGGCACCAGGACCCCGGGTCACGTGGGGACCCCGGCCCCAGGTGACCGGGTCACGTGGGGTCCCCGGCCCGGGTCCCCGGGTCACGTGGGGACCCCGGCACCAGGACCCCGGGTCACGTGGGGACCCCGGCCCCAGGTCACCGGGTCACGTGGGGACCCCGGCATCAGGTCACCGGGTCAGGTCGGGACCCCGGACCCAGGTCCCCGGGTCGTATCGGGTCGCTGCCCCGGGTACCACTGTCGGGTGACATCCCCGGCCCCAGGTCCCCGGGTCCTGTCGGGTCCCCGGCCCAGGTCACCTGGACAGGTCGTTACCCCGGCCCCGGGTCACCGGGTCATGTCGGGTCGCTGTCCCGGGTAGCAGTGTCAGGTGACCACCCCGGCCCCGGGAGACGGAGTCATACCGGGTCCCCGGCCCCAGGTCCCCGGGTCAGGTGGTTACCCTGGCCCCAGGTCACCGGGTCAGGTCGGGACCCCGGACCCAGGTCCCCGGGTCGTATCGGGTCGCTGCCCCGGGTACCAGTTTCGGGTGACATCCCCTGCCCCAGGTCCCCGGGTCACGTGGGGTCCCCGGCCCGGGTCCCCGGGTTGCATCGGGACACCAGCGAAGGATCACCGGGTCCTGTCGGGTCCCCGGCCCGGGTCCCCTGGACAGGTCGTTAACCCGGCCCCGGGTCCCCGGGTTGGATTTTTACCCAGGCCCCGGGTCGGATTTTTACTCAGGCCCCGGGTCACAGGGTCATGTCGGGTCAACGGCCTGGGTACAACGGTCTGGTGACCACCCCGACCCCAGGTCCCCGGGTCATGACGGGACACCGGACCAGGTCCCCGAGTCCGGTCGACACCACAGCCCCAGGTCACCGGGTCAGGTCGGCACCCCGGAACCAGGTCACCGGGTCCTGTCGGGTCCCCGGCCCAGGTCCCCTGGACAGGTCGTTACCCCGGCCCCGGGTCACCGGGTCATGTCGGGTCGCTGTCCCGGGTAGCAGTGTCAGGTGACCACCCCGGCCCCGGTAGACGGAGTCATACCGGGTCCCCGGCCCGAGTCCCCGGGTCAGGTGGTTACCCTGGCCCAAGGTCACCGGGTCAGGTCGGGACCCCGGACCCAGGTCGGGTCATGTCACGTCCCATGCCCGGGTCCCCGGGTTGGATTTTTACCCAGGCACCGGGTCACAGGGTCATGTCGGGTCAACGGCCTGGGTACAACGGTCTGGTGACCACCCCTACCCCAGGTCCCCGGGTCATGACGGGACACCGGACCAGGTCCCCGAGTCCGGTCGACACCACAGCCCCAGGTCACCGGGTCAGGTCGGCACCCCGGAACCAGGTCCCCGGGTCCTGTCGGGTCCCCGGCCCAGGTCCCCTGGACAGGTCGTTACCCCGGCCCCGGGTCACCGGGTCATGTCGGGTCGCTGTCCCGGGTAGCAGTGTCAGGTGACCACCCCGGCCCCGGGAGACGGAGTCATACCGAGTCCCCGGCCCGGGTCCCCGGGTCAGGTGGTTACCCTGGCCCCAGGTCACCGGGTCAGGTCGGGACCCCGGACCCAGGTCCCCGGGTCGTATCGGGTCGCTGCCCCGGGTACCAGTGTCGGGTGACATCCCCGGCCCCAGGTCCCCGGGTCACGTGGGGTCCCCGGCCCGGGTCCCCAGGTCACGTGAGGACCTCGGCCCCAGGTGACCGGGTCACGTGGGGACCCGGGCCCCAGGTGACCGGGTCACGTAGGGACACCGGCCCCAGGACCCCGGGTCACGTGGGGACCCCGGCCCCAGGTGACCGGGTCACGTGGGGACCCCGGCCCCAGGTGACCGGGTCACGTGATGTCCCCGGCCCGGGTCCCCGGGTCACGTGGGGACCCCGGCCCCAGGTCACCGGGTCACGTGGGGACACCGGCACCAGGACCCTGGGTCACGTGGGGACCCCGGCCCGGGTCCCCGGGTCACGTGGGGACCCCGGCCCCAGGTCACTGGGTCACGTGGGGACACCGGCACCAGGACCCTGGGTCACGTGGGGACCCCGGCCCCAGGTGACCGGGTCACGTGATGTCCCCGGCCCGGGTCCCCGGGTCACGTGGGGACCCCGGCCCCAGGTCACCGGGTCACATGCGGACCCCGGCCTCAGGTCACCGGGTCACGTTGGGACCCCGGCACCAGGACCCCGGGTCACGTGGGGACACCGGCCCCAGGTCACCGGGTCACGTGGGGACCCCGGCCCCAGGTGACCGGGTCACGTGATGTCCCCGGCCCGGGTCCCCGGGTCACGTGGGGACCCCGGCCCCAGGTCACCGGGTCACGTGGGGACCCCGACCCGGGTCCCCGGGTCACTTGGGGACCCCGGCACCAGGACCCCGGGTCACGTGGGGACCCTCGCCCCAGGTGACCGGGTCACGTGGGGACCCCGGCCTCAGGTCACCGGCAGGTGGGGACCCCGGCCCGGGTCCCCGGGTCACGTGGGGACCCCGGCACCAGGACCCCGGGTCACGTGGGGACCCCGGCCCCAGGTGACCGGGTCACGTGGGGACACCGGCACCAGGACCCCGGGTCACGTGGGGACCCCGGCCCGGGTCCCCGGGTCACGTGGGGTCCCCGGCACCAGGACCCCGGGTCACGTGGGGACCCCGGCCCCAGGTGACCGGGTCACGTGATGTCCCCGGCCCGGGTCCCCGGGTCACGTGGGGACCCCGGCCCCAGGTGACCGGGTCACGTGGGGTCCCCGGCCCGGGTCCCCGGGTCACGTGGGGACCCCGGCCCCAGGTCACCGGGTCACGTGGGGACCCCGGCCCCAGGTCACCGGGTCACGTGGGGACCCCGGCACCAGGTCACCGGGTCAGGTCGGGACCCCGGACCCAGGTCCCCGGGTCGTATCGGGACACCAGCGAAGGATCACCGGGTCCTGTCGGGTCCCCGGCCCGGGTCCCCTGGACAGGTCGTTACCCCGGCCCCGGGTCACCGGGTCATGTCGGGTCGCTGTCCCGGGTAGCAGTGTCAGGTGACCACCCCGGCCCCGGGAGACGGAGTCATACCGGGTCCCCGGCCCCAGGTCCCCGGGTCAGGTGGTTACCCTGGCCCCAGGTCACCGGGTCAGGTCGGGACCCCGGACCCAGGTCCCCGGGTCGTATCGGGACACCAGCGAAGGATCACCGGGTCCTGTCGGGTCCCCGGCCCGGGTCCCCTGGACAGGTCGTTAACCCGGCCCCGGGTCCCCGGGTTGGATTTTTACCCAGGCCCCGGGTCGGATTTTTACCCAGGCCCCGGGTCACAGGGTCATGTCGGGTCAACGGCCTGGGTACAACGGTCTGGTGACCACCCCGACCCCAGGTCCCCGGGTCATGACGGGACGCCGGACCAGGTCCCCGAGTCCGGTCGACACCACAGCCCCAGGTCACCGGGTCAGGTCGGGACCCCGGACCCAGGTCCCCGGGTCGTATCGGGTCGCTGCCCCGGGTACCAGTGTCGGGTGACATCCCCGGCCCCAGGTCCCCGGGTCACGTGGGGTCCCCGGCCCGGGTCCCCAGGTCACGTGGGGACCCCGGCACCAGGTGACCGGGTCACGTTGGGACCCCGGCACCAGGACCCCGGGTCACGTGGGGACCCCGGCCCCAGGTCACCGGGTCACGTGGGGACCCCGGCCTCAGGTCACCGGGTCACGTTGGGACCCCGGCACCAGGACCCCGGGTCACGTGGGGACACCGGCCCCAGGTCACCGGGTCACGTGGGGACCCCGGCCCCAGGTGACCGGGTCACGTGATGTCCCCGGCCCGGGTCCCCGGGTCACGTGGGGACCCCGGCCCCAGGTCACCGGGTCACGTGGTGTCCCCGACCCGGGTCCCCGGGTCACTTGGGGACCCCGGCACCAGGACCCCGGGTCACGTGGGGACCCTCGCCCCAGGTGACCGGGTCACGTGGGGACCCCGGCCTCAGGTCACCGGCAGGTGGGGACCCCGGCCCGGGTCCCCGGGTCACGTGGGGACCCCGGCACCAGGACCCCGGGTCACATGGGGACCCCGGCCCCAGGTGACCGGGTCACGTGGGGACACCGGCACCAGGACCCCGGGTCACGTGGGGACCCCGGCCCGGTTCCCCGGGTCACGTGGTGTCCCCGGCACCAGGACCCCGGGTCACGTGGGGACCCCGGCCCCAGGTGACCGGGTCACGTGATGTCCCCGGCCCGGGTCCCCGGGTCACGTGGGGACCCCGGCCCCAGGTGACCGGTCACGTGGGGTCCCCGGCCCGGGTCCCCGGGTCACGTGGGGACCCCGGCCCCAGGTCACCGGGTCACGTGGGGACCCCGGCCCCAGGCACCGGGTCACGTGGGGACCCCGGACCCAGGTCCCCGGGTCGTATCGGGTCGCTGCCCCGGGTACCAGTGTCGGGTGACATCCCCGGCCCCAGGTCCCCGGGTCCTGTCGGGTCCCCGGCCCAGGTCCCCTGGACAGGTCGTTACCCCGGCCCCGGGTCACCGGGTCATGTCGGGTCGCTGTCCCGGGTAGCAGTGTCAGGTGACCACCCCGGCCCCGGGAGACGGAGTCATACCGGGTCCCCGGCCCCAGGTCCCCGGGTCAGGTGGTTACCCTGGCCCCAGGTCACCGGGTCAGGTCGGGACCCCGGACCCAGGTCCCCGGGTCGTATCGGGACACCAGCGAAGGATCACCGGGTCCTGTCGGGTCCCCGGCCCGGGTCCCCTGGACAGGTCGTTAACCCGGCCCCGGGTCCCCGGGTTGGATTTTTACCCAGGCCCCGGGTCGGATTTTTACCCAGGCCCCGGGTCACAGGGTCATGTCGGGTCAACGGCCTGGGTACAACGGTCTGGTGACCACCCCGACCCCAGGTCCCCGGGTCATGACGGGACGCCGGACCAGGTCCCCGAGTCCGGTCGACACCACAGCCCCAGGTCACCGGGTCAGGTCGGGACCCCGGACCCAGGTCCCCGGGTCGTATCGGGTCGCTGCCCCGGGTACCAGTGTCGGGTGACATCCCCGGCCCCAGGTCCCCGGGTCACGTGGGGTCCCCGGCCCGGGTCCCCAGGTCACGTGGGGACCTCGGCCCCAGGTGACCGGGTCACGTGGGGACCCGGGCCCCAGGTGACCGGGTCACGTAGGGACACCGGCACCAGGACCCCGGGTCACGTGGGGACCCCGGCCCCAGGTGACCGGGTCACGTGGGGACCCCGGCCCCAGGTGACCGGGTCACGTGATGTCCCCGGCCCGGGTCCCCGGGTCACGTGGGGACCCCGGCCCCAGGTCACCGGGTCACGTGGGGACCCCGGCCCCAGGTCACCGGGTCACGTGGGGACACCGGCACCAGGACCCTGGGTCACGTGGGGACCCCGGCCCGGGTCCCCGGGTCACGTGGGGACCCCGGCCCCAGGTCACCGGGTCACGTGGGGACACCGGCACCAGGACCCTGGGTCACGTGGGGACCCCGGCCCCAGGTGACCGGGTCACGTGATGTCCCCGGCCCGGGTCCCCGGGTCACGTGGGGACCCCGGCCCCAGGTCACCGGGTCACGTGGTGTCCCCGACCCTGGTCCCCGGGTCACTTGGGGACCCCGGCACCAGGACCCCGGGTCACGTGGGGACCCTCGCCCCAGGTGACCGGGTCACGTGGGGACCCCGGCCTCAGGTCACCGGCAGGTGGGGACCCCGGCCCGGGTCCCCGGGTCACGTGGGGACCCCGGCACCAGGACCCCGGGTCACGTGGGGACCCCGGCCCCAGGTGACCGGGTCACGTGGGGACACCGGCACCAGGACCCCGGGTCACGTGGGGACCCCGGCCCGGGTCCCCGGGTCACGTGGGGTCCCCGGCACCAGGACCCCGGGTCACGTGGGGACCCCGGCCCCAGGTGACCGGGTCACGTGATGTCCCCGGCCCGGGTCCCCGGGTCACGTGGGGACCCCGGCCCCAGGTGACCGGGTCACGTGGGGTCCCCGGCCCGGGTCCCCGGGTCACGTGGGGACCCCGGCCCCAGGTCACCGGGTCACGTGGGGACCCCGGCCCCAGGTCACCGGGTCACGTGGGGACCCCGGCACCAGGTCACCGGGTCAGGTCGGGACCCCGGACCCAGGTCCCCGGGTCGTATCGGGTCGCTGCCCCGGGTACCAGTGTCGGGTGACATCCCCGGCCCCAGGTCCCCGGGTCCTGTCGGGTCCCCGGCCCAGGTCCCCTGGACAGGTCGTTACCCCGGCCCCGGGTCACCGGGTCATGTCGGGTCGCTGTCCCGGGTAGCAGTGTCAGGTGACCACCCCGGCCCCGGGAGACGGAGTCATACCGGGTCCCCGGCCCCAGGTCCCCGGGTCAGGTGGTTACCCTGGCCCCAGGTCACCGGGTCAGGTCGGGACCCCGGACCCAGGTCCCCGGGTCGTATCGGGACACCAGCGAAGGATCACCGGGTCCTGTCGGGTCCCCGGCCCGGGTCCCCTGGACAGGTCGTTAACCCGGCCCCGGGTCCCCGGGTTGGATTTTTACCCAGGCCCCGGGTCGGATTTTTACCCAGGCCCCGGGTCACAGGGTCATGTCGGGTCAACGGCCTGGGTACAACGGTCTGGTGACCACCCCGACCCCAGGTCCCCGGGTCATGACGGGACGCCGGACCAGGTCCCCGAGTCCGGTCGACACCACAGCCCCAGGTCACCGGGTCAGGTCGGGACCCCGGACCCAGGTCCCCGGGTCGTATCGGGTCGCTGCCCCGGGTACCAGTGTCGGGTGACATCCCCGGCCCCAGGTCCCCGGGTCACGTGGGGTCCCCGGCCCGGGTCCCCAGGTCACGTGGGGACCCCGGCACCAGGTGACCGGGTCACGTGGGGACCCGGGCCCCAGGTGACCGGGTCACGTGGGGACACCGGCACCAGGACCCCGGGTCACGTGGGGACCCCGGCCCCAGGTGACCGGGTCACGTGGGGATCCCGGCCCCAGGTGACCGGGTCACGTGATGTCCCCGGCCCGGGTCCCCGGGTCACGTGGGGACCCCGGCCCGAGGTCAACGGGTCACGTGGGGACCCCGGCCCCAGGTCACCGGGTCACGTGGGGACACCGGCACCAGGATCCTGGGTCACGTGGGGACCCCGGCCCGGGTCCCCGGGTCACGTGGGGACCCCAGCCCCAGGTCACCGGGTCACGTGGGGACCCCGGCACCAGGTCACCGGGTCACGTGGGGACACCGGCACCAAGACCCTGGGTCACGTGGGGACCCCGGCCCGGGTCCCCGGGTCACGTGGGGACCCAGGCACCAGGACCCCGGGTCACGTGGGGACCCCGGCCCCAGGTGACCGGGTCACGTGATGTCCCCGGCCCGGGTCCCCGGGTCACGTGGGGACCCCGGCCCCAGGTCACCGGGTCACGTGGGGTCCCCGGCCCGGGTCCCCGGGTCACGTGGGGACACCGGCACCAGGACTCCGGGTCACGTGGGGACCCCGGCCCCAGGTGACCGGGTCACGTGATGTCCCCGGCCCAGGTCCCCGGGTCACGTGGGGACCCCGGCCCCAGGTCACCGGGTCACGTGGGGTCCCCGGCCCGGGTCCCCGGGTCACGTGGGGACACCGGCACCAGGACCCCGGGTCACGTGGGGACCCCGGCCCGGGTCCCCGGGTCACGTGGGAACCCAGGCACCAGGTGACCGGGTCACTTGGGTACCCCGGCCCCAGGTGACCGGGTCACGTGATGTCCCCGGCCCGGGTCCCCGGGTCACGTGGGGACCCCGGCCCCAGGTCACCGGGTCACGTGGGGTCCCCGGCCCGGGTCCCCGGGTCACGTGGGGACCCCGGCACCAGGACCCCGTGTCACGTGGGGACCCCGGCCCCAGGTCACCGGGTCACGTGGGGACCCCGGCCTCAGGTCACCGGGTCACGTGGGGACACCGGCCCCAGGTCAGCGGGTCAGGTCGGGACCCCGGACCCAGGTCGGGTCATGTCATGTCCCATGCCCGGGTCCCCGGGTTGGATTTTTACCCAGGCCCCGGGTCACAGGGTCATGTCGGGTCAACGGCCTGGGTACAACGGTCTGGTGACCACCCCGACCCCAGGTCCCCGGGTCATGACGGGACACCGGACCAGGTCCCCGAGTCCGGTCGACACCACAGCCCCAGGTCACCGGGTCAGGTCGGCACCCTGGAACCAGGTCACCGGGTCCTGTCGGGTCCCCGGCCCAGGTCCCCTGGACAGGTCGTTACCCCGGCCCCGGGTCACCGGGTCATGTCGGGTCGCTGTCCCGGGTAGCAGTGTCAGGTGACCACCCCGGCCCCGGGAGACGGAGTCATACCGGGTCCCCGGCCCGGGTCCCCGGGTCAGGTGGTTACCCTGGCCCCAGGTCACCGGGTCAGGTCGGGACCCCGGACCCAGGTCCCCGGGTCGTATCGGGTCGCTGCCCCGGGTACCAGTGTCGGGTGACATCCCCTGCCCCAGGTCCCCGGGTCACGTGGGGTCCCCGGCCCGGGTCCCCGGGTTGCATCGGGACACCAGCGAAGGATCACCGGGTCCTGTCGGGTCCCCGGCCCGGGTCCCCTGGACAGGTCGTTAACCCGGCCCCGGGTCCCCGGGTTGGATTTTTACCCAGGCCCCGGGTCGGATTTTTACTCAGGCCCCGGGTCACAGGGTCATGTCGGGTCAACGGCCTGGGTACAACGGTCTGGTGACCACCCCGACCCCAGGTCCCCGGGTCATGACGGGACACCGGACCAGGTCCCCGAGTCCGGTCGACACCACAGCCCCAGGTCACCGGGTCAGGTCGGCACCCCGGAACCAGGTCACCGGGTCATGTCGGGTCCCCGGCCCAGGTCCCCTGGACAGGTCGTTACCCCGGCCCCGGGTCACCGGGTCATGTCGGGTCGCTGTCCCGGGTAGCAGTGTCAGGTGACCACCCCGGCCCCGGGAGACGGAGTCATACCGGGTCCCCGGCCCGAGTCCCCGGGTCAGGTGGTTACCCTGGCCCAAGGTCACCGGGTCAGGTCGGGACCCCGGACCCAGGTCGGGTCATGTCACGTCCCATGCCCGGGTCCCCGGGTTGGATTTTTACCCAGGCACCGGGTCACAGGGTCATGTCGGGTCAACGGCCTGGGTACAACGGTCTGGTGACCACCCCTACCCCAGGTCCCCGGGTCATGACGGGACACCGGACCAGGTCCCCGAGTCCGGTCGACACCACAGCCCCAGGTCACCGGGTCAGGTCGGCACCCCGGAACCAGGTCCCCGGGTCCTGTCGGGTCCCCGGCCCAGGTCCCCTGGACAGGTCGTTACCCCGGCCCCGGGTCACCGGGTCATGTCGGGTCGCTGTCCCGGGTAGCAGTGTCAGGTGACCACCCCGGCCCCGGGAGACGGAGTCATACCGAGTCCCCGGCCCGGGTCCCCGGGTCAGGTGGTTACCCTGGCCCCAGGTCACCGGGTCAGGTCAGGACCCCGGACCCAGGTCCCCGGGTCGTATCGGGTCGCTGCCCCGGGTACCAGTGTCGGGTGACATCCCCGGCCCCAGGTCCCCGGGTCACGTGGGGTCCCCGGCCCGGGTCCCCAGGTCACGTGGGGACCTCGGCCCCAGGTGACCGGGTCACGTGGGGACCCGGGCCCCAGGTGACCGGGTCACGTAGGGACACCGGCACCAGGACCCCGGGTCACGTGGGGACCCCGGCCCCAGGTGACCGGGTCACGTGGGGACCCCGGCCCCAGGTGACCGGGTCACGTGATGTCCCCGGCCCGGGTCCCCGGGTCACGTGGGGACCCCGGCCCCAGGTCACCGGGTCACGTGGGGACCCCGGCCCCAGGTCACCGGGTCACGTGGGGACACCGGCACCAGGACCCTGGGTCACGTGGGGACCCCGGCCCCAGGTGACCGGGTCACGTGATGTCCCCGGCCCGGGTCCCCGGGTCACGTGGGGACCCCGGCCCCAGGTCACCGGGTCACGTGGGGACCCCGGCCTCAGGTCACCGGGTCACGTTGGGACCCCGGCACCAGGACCCCGGGTCACGTGGGGACACCGGCCCCAGGTCACCGGGTCACGTGGGGACCCCGGCCCAAGGTGACCGGGTCACGTGATGTCCCCGGCCCGGGTCCCCGGGTCACGTGGGGACCCCGGCCCCAGGTCACCGGGTCACGTGGTGTCCCCGACCCGGGTCCCCGGGTCACTTGGGGACCCCGGCACCAGGACCCCGGGTCACGTGGGGACCCTCGCCCTAGGTGACCGGGTCACGTGGGGACCCCGGCCTCAGGTCACCGGCAGGTGGGGACCCCGGCCCGGGTCCCCGGGTCACGTGGGGACCCCGGCACCAGGACCCCGGGTCACGTGGGGACCCCGGCCCCAGGTGACCGGGTCACGTGGGGACACCGGCACCAGGACCCCGGGTCACGTGGGGACCCCGGCCCGGGTCCCCGGGTCACGTGGGGTCCCCGGCACCAGGACCCCGGGTCACGTGGGGACCCCGGCCCCAGGTGACCGGGTCACGTGATGTCCCCGGCCCGGGTCCCCGGGTCACGTGGGGACCCCGGCCCCAGGTGACCGGGTCACGTGGGGTCCCCGGCCCGGGTCCCCGGGTCACGTGGGGACCCCGGCCCCAGGTCACCGGGTCACGTGGGGACCCCGGCCCCAGGTCACCGGGTCACGTGGGGACCCCGGCACCAGGTCACCGGGTCAGGTCGGGACCCCGGACCCAGGTCCCCGGGTCGTATCGGGTCGCTGCCCCGGGTACCAGTGTCGGGTGACATCCCCGGCCCCAGGTCCCCGGGTCCTGTCGGGTCCCCGGCCCAGGTCCCCTGGACAGGTCGTTACCCCGGCCCCGGGTCACCGGGTCATGTCGGGTCGCTGTCCCGGGTAGCAGTGTCAGGTGACCACCCCGGCCCCGGGAGACGGAGTAATACCGGGTCCCCGGCCCCAGGTCCCCGGGTCAGGTGGTTACCCTGGCCCCAGGTCACCGGGTCAGGTCGGGACCCCGGACCCAGGTCCCCGGGTCGTATCGGGTCGCTGCCCCGGGTACCAGTGTCGGGTGACATCCCCGGCCCCAGGTCCCCGGGTAACGTGGGGTCCCCGGCCCGGGTCCCCGGGTCACGTGGGGACACCGGCACCAGGACTCCGGGTCACGTGGGGACCCCGGCCCCAGGTGACCGGGTCACGTGATGTCCCCGGCCCAGGTCCCCGGGTCACGTGGGGACCCCGGCCCCAGGTCACCGGGTCACGTGGGGTCCCCGGCCCGGGTCCCCGGGTCACGTGGGGACACCGGCACCAGGACCCCGGGTCACGTGGGGACCCCGGCCCGGGTCCCCGGGTCACGTGGGAACCCAGGCACCAGGACCCCGGGTCACGTGGGGACCCCGGCCCCAGGTCACCGGGTCACGTGGGGACCCCGGCCTCAGGTCACCGGGTCACGTCGGGACCCCGGCACCAGGACCCCGGGTCACGTGGGGACCCCGGCCCCAGGTGACCGGGTCACGTGATGTCCCCGGCCCGGGTCCCCGGGTCACGTGGGGACCCCGGCCCCAGGTCACCGGGTCACGTGGGGTCCCCGGCCCGGGTCCCCGGGTCACGTGGGGACCCCGGCACCAGGACCCCGGGTCACGTGGGGACACCGGCCCCAGGTCACCGGGTCACGTGGGGACCCCGGCCTCAGGTCACCGGGTCACGTGGGGACCCCGGCTCGGGTCCCCCGGTCACGTGGGGACCCCGGCACCAGGACCCCGGGTCACGTGGGGACACCGGCCCCAGGTCAGCGGGTCAGGTCGGGACCCCGGACCCAGGTCGGGTCATGTCATGTCCCATGCCCGGGTCCCCGGGTTGGATTTTTACCCAGGCCCCGGGTCACAGGGTCATGTCGGGTCAACGGCCTGGGTACAACGGTCTGGTGACCACCCCGACCCCAGGTCCCCGGGTCATGACGGGACACCGGACCAGGTCCCCGAGTCCGGTCGACACCACAGCCCCAGGTCACCGGGTCAGGTCGGCACCCCGGAACCAGGTCACCGGGTCCTGTCGGGTCCCCGGCCCAGGTCCCCTGGACAGGTCGTTACCCCGGCCCCGGGTCACCGGGTCATGTCGGGTCGCTGTCCCGGGTACCAGTGTCAGGTGACCACCCCGGCCCCGGTAGACGGAGTCATACCGGGTCCCCGGCCCGGGTCCCCGGGTCAGGTGGTTACCCTGGCCCCAGGTCACCGGGTCAGGTCGGGACCCCGGACCCAGGTCCCCGGGTCGTATCGGGTCGCTGCCCCGGGTACCAGTGTCGGGTGACATCCCCTGCCCCAGGTCCCCGGGTCACGTGGGGTCCCCGGCCCGGGTCCCCGGGTTGCATCGGGACACCAGCAAAGGATCACCGGGTCCTGTCGGGTCCCCGGCCCGGGTCCCCTGGACAGGTCGTTAACCCGGCCCCGGGTCCCCGGGTTGGATTTTTACCCAGGCCCCGGGTCGGATTTTTACTCAGGCCCCGGGTCACAGGGTCATGTCGGGTCAACGGCCTGGGTACAACGGTCTGGTGACCACTCCGACCCCAGGTCCCCGGGTCATGACGGGACACCGGACCAGGTCCCCGAGTCCGGTCGACACCACAGCCCCAGATCACCGGGTCAGGTCGGCACCCCGGAACCAGGTCACCGGGTCCTGTCGGGTCCCCGGCCCAGGTCCCCTGGACAGGTCGTTACCCCGGCCCCGGGTCACCGGGTCATGTCGGGTCGCTGTCCCGGGTAGCAGTGTCAGGTGACCACCCCGGCCCCGGGAGACGGAGTCATACCGGGTCCCCGGCCCGAGTCCCCGGGTCAGGTGGTTACCCTGGCCCAAGGTCACCGGGTCAGGTCGGGACCCCGGACCCAGGTCGGGTCATGTCACGTCCCATGCCCGGGTCCCCGGGTTGGATTTTTACCCAGGCACCGGGTCACAGGGTCATGTCGGGTCAACGGCCTGGGTACAACGGTCTGGTGACCACCCCTACCCCAGGTCCCCGGGTCATGACGGGACACCGGACCAGGTCCCCGAGTCCGGTCGACACCACAGCCCCAGGTCACCGGGTCAGGTCGGCACCCCGGAACCAGGTCCCCGGGTCCTGTCGGGTCCCCGGCCCAGGTCCCCTGGACAGGTCGTTACCCCGGCCCCGGGTCACCGGGTCATGTCGGGTCGCTGTCCCGGGTAGCAGTGTCAGGTGACCACCCCGGCCCCGGGAGACGGAGTCATACCGAGTCCCCGGCCCGGGTCCCCGGGTCAGGTGGTTACCCTGGCCCCAGGTCACCGGGTCAGGTCGGGACCCCGGACCCAGGTCCCCGGGTCGTATCGGGTCGCTGCCCCGGGTACCAGTGTCGGGTGACATCCCCGGCCCCAGGTCCCCGGGTCACGTGGGGTCCCCGGCCCGGGTCCCCAGGTCACGTGGGGACCCCGGCCCCAGGTGACCGGGTCACGTGGGGACCCGGGCCCCAGGTAACCGGGTCACGTAGAGACACCGGCACCAAGACCCCGGGTCACGTGGGGTCCCCGGCCCCATGTGACCGGGTCACGTGGGGACCCCGGCCCCAGGTCACCGGGTCACGTGGGGACACCGGCAACAGGACCCTGGGTCACGTGGGGACCCCGGCCCGGGTCCCCGGGTTACGTGGGGACCCCGGCCCCAGGTGACCGGGTCACGTGATGTCCCCGGCCCGGGTCCCCGGGTCACGTGGGGACCCCGGCCCCAGGTCACCGGGTCACGTGATGTCCCCGGCCCGGGTCCCCGGGTCACGTGGGGACCCCGGCCCCAGGTCACCGGGTCACGTGATGTCCCCGGCCCGGGTCCCCGGGTCACGTGGGGACCCCGGCCCCAGGTCACCGGGTCACGTGGGGACCCCGGCCCCAGGTCACCGGGTCACGTGGGGACACCGGCACCAGGACCCTGGGTCACGTGGGGACCCTGGCCCTGGTCCCCGGGTCACGTGGGGACCCCGGCCCCAGGTCACCGGGTCACGTGGGGACCCCGGCCCCAGGTCCCCGGGTCACGTGGGGACACCGGCACCAGGACCCCGGGTCACGTGGGGACCCCGGCCCGGGTCCCCGGGTCACGTGGGGACCCCGGCCCCAGGACCCCGGGTCACGTGGGGACCCCGGCCCCAGGTGACCGGGTCACGTGATGTCCCCGGCCCGGGTCCCCGGGTCACGTGGGGACCCCGGCCCCAGGTCACCGGGTCACGTGGGGTCCCCGGCCCGGGTCCCCGGGTCACGTGGGGACACCGGCACCAGGACCCCGGGTCACGTGGGGACCCCGGCCCGGGTCCCCGGGTCACGTGGGAACCCTGGCACCAGGACCCCGGGTCACGTGGGGACCCCGGCCCCAGGTCACCGGGTCACGTGGGGACCCCGGCCTCAGGTCACCGGGTCTCGTGGGGACCCCGGCACCAGGACCCCGGGTCACGTGGGGACCCCGGCCCCAGGTGACCGGGTCACGTGGGGACCCCGGCCCCAGGTGACCGGGTCACGTGATGTCCCCGGCCCGGGTCCCCGGGTCACGTGGGGACCCCGGCCCCAGGTCACCGGGTCACGTGGGGTCCCCGGCCCGGGTCCCCGGGTCACGTGGGGATCCCGGCACCAGGACC
Source organism: Somateria mollissima (assembly GCA_951411735.1). Classification (NCBI taxonomy): domain Eukaryota; kingdom Metazoa; phylum Chordata; class Aves; order Anseriformes; family Anatidae; genus Somateria; species Somateria mollissima. The sequence continues at coordinate 53,228 of CATOCB010000276.1, read as the reverse complement.
CCGGGTCACGTGGGGACCCCGGCCCCAGGTCACCGGGTCACGTGGGGACCCCGGCCTCAGGTCACCGAGTCACGTCGGGACCCCGGCTCGGGTCCCCGGGTCACGTGGGGACCCCGGCACCAGGACCCCGGGTCACGTGGGGACACCGGCCCCAGGTCAGCGGGTCAGGTCGGGACCCCGGACCCAGGTCGGGTCATGTCATGTCCCATGCCCGGGTCCCCGGGTTGGATTTTTACCCAGGCCCCGGGTCACAGGGTCATGTCGGGTCAACGGCCTGGGTACAACGGTCTGGTGACCACCCCGACCCTAGGTCCCCGGGTCATGACGGGACACCGGACCAGGTCCCCGAGTCCGGTCGACACCACAGCCCCAGGTCACCGGGTCAGGTCGGCACCCCGGAACCAGGTCACCGGGTCATGTCGGGTCCCCGGCCCAGGTCCCCTGGACAGGTCGTTACCCCGGCCCCGGGTCACCGGGTCATGTCGGGTCGCTGCCCCGGGTAGCAGTGTCAGGTGACCACCCCGGCCCCGGTAGACGGAGTCATACCGGGTCCCCGGCCCGGGTCCCCGGGTCAGGTGGTTACCCTGGCCCCAGGTCACCGGGTCAGGTCGGGACCCCGGACCCAGGTCCCCGGGTCGTATCGGGTCGCTGCCCCGGGTACCAGTGTCGGGTGACATCCCCTGCCCCAGGTCCCCGGGTCACGTGGGGTCCCCGGCCCGGGTCCCCGGGTTGCATCGGGACACCAGCGAAGGATCACCGGGTCCTGTCGGGTCCCCGGCCCGGGTCCCCTGGACAGGTCGTTAACCCGGCCCCGGGTCCCCGGGTTGGATTTTTACCCAGGCCCCGGGTCGGATTTTTACTCAGGCCCCGGGTCACAGGGTCATGTCGGGTCAACGGCCTGGGTACAACGGTCTGGTGACCACTCCGACCCCAGGTCCCCGGGTCATGACGGGACACCGGACCAGGTCCCCGAGTCCGGTCGACACCACAGCCCCAGATCACCGGGTCAGGTCGGCACCCCGGAACCAGGTCACCGGGTCCTGTCGGGTCCCCGGCCCAGGTCCCCTGGACAGGTCGTTACCCCGGCCCCGGGTCACCGGGTCATGTCGGGTCGCTGTCCCGGGTAGCAGTGTCAGGTGACCACCCCGGCCCCGGGAGACGGAGTCATACCGGGTCCCCGGCCCGAGTCCCCGGGTCAGGTGGTTACCCTGGCCCAAGGTCACCGGGTCAGGTCGGGACCCCGGACCCAGGTCGGGTCATGTCACGTCCCATGCCCGGGTCCCCGGGTTGGATTTTTACCCAGGCCCCGGGTCACAGGGTCATGTCGGGTCAACGGCCTGGGTACAACGGTCTGGTGACCACCCCTACCCCAGGTCCCCGGGTCATGACGGGACACCGGACCAGGTCCCCGAGTCCGGTCGACACCACAGCCCCAGGTCACCGGGTCAGGTCGGCACCCCGGAACCAGGTCCCCGGGTCCTGTCGGGTCCCCGGCCCAGGTCCCCTGGACAGGTCGTTACCCCGGCCCCGGGTCACCGGGTCATGTCGGGTCGCTGTCCCGGGTAGCAGTGTCAGGTGACCACCCCGGCCCCGGGAGACGGAGTCATACCGAGTCCCCGGCCCGGGTCCCCGGGTCAGGTGGTTACCCTGGCCCCAGGTCACCGGGTCAGGTCGGGACCCCGGACCCAGGTCCCCGGGTCGTATCGGGTCGCTGCCCCGGGTACCAGTGTCGGGTGACATCCCCGGCCCCAGGTCCCCGGGTCACGTGGGGTCCCCGGCCCGGGTCCCCAGGTCACGTGGGGACCTCGGCCCCAGGTGACCGGGTCACGTGGGGACCCGGGCCCCAGGTGACCGGGTCACGTAGGGACACCGGCACCAGGACCCCGGGTCACGTGGGGACCCCGGCCCCAGGTGACCGGGTCACGTGGGGACCCCGGCCCCAGGTGACCGGGTCACGTGATGTCCCCGGCCCGGGTCCCCGGGTCACGTGGGGACCCCGGCCCCAGGTCACCGGGTCACGTGGGGACCCCGGCCCCAGGTCACCGGGTCACGTGGGGACACCGGCACCAGGACCCTGGGTCACGTGGGGACCCCGGCCCGGGTCCCCGGGTCACGTGGGGACCCCGGCCCCAGGTCACCGGGTCACGTGGGGACACCGGCACCAGGACCCTGGGTCACGTGGGGACCCCGGCCCCAGGTGACCGGGTCACGTGATGTCCCCGGCCCGGGTCCCCGGGTCACGTGGGGACCCCGGCCCCAGGTCACCGGGTCACGTGGGGACCCCGGCCTCAGGTCACCGGGTCACGTTGGGACCCCGGCACCAGGACCCCGGGTCACGTGGGGACACCGGCCCCAGGTCACCGGGTCACGTGGGGACCCCGGCCCAAGGTGACCGGGTCACGTGGTGTCCCCGACCCGGGTCCCCGGGTCACTTGGGGACCCCGGCACCAGGACCCCGGGTCACGTGGGGACCCTCGCCCCAGGTGACCGGGTCACGTGGGGACCCCGGCCCCAGGTCACCGGCAGGTGGGGACCCCGGCCCGGGTCCCCGGGTCACGTGGGGACCCCGGCACCAGGACCCCGGGTCACGTGGGGACCCCGGCCCCAGGTGACCGGGTCACGTGGGGACACCGGCACCAGGACCCCGGGTCACGTGGGGACCCCGGCCCGGGTCCCCGGGTCACGTGGGGTCCCCGGCACCAGGACCCCGGGTCACGTGGGGACCCCGGCCCCAGGTGACCGGGTCACGTGATGTCCCCGGCCCGGGTCCCCGGGTCACGTGGGGACCCCGGCCCCAGGTGACCGGGTCACGTGGGGTCCCCGGCCCGGGTCCCCGGGTCACGTGGGGACCCCGGCCCCAGGTCACCGGGTCACGTGGGGACCCCGGCACCAGGTCACCGGGTCAGGTCGGGACCCCGGACCCAGGTCCCCGGGTCGTATCGGGTCGCTGCCCCGGGTACCAGTGTCGGGTGACATCCCCGGCCCCAGGTCCCCGGGTCCTGTCGGGTCCCCGGCCCAGGTCCCCTGGACAGGTCGTTACCCCGGCCCCGGGTCACCGGGTCATGTCGGGTCGCTGTCCCGGGTAGCAGTGTCAGGTGACCACCCCGGCCCCGGGAGACGGAGTAATACCGGGTCCCCGGCCCCAGGTCCCCGGGTCAGGTGGTTACCCTGGCCCCAGGTCACCGGGTCAGGTCGGGACCCCGGACCCAGGTCCCCGGGTCGTATCGGGTCGCTGCCCCGGGTACCAGTGTCGGGTGACATCCCCGGCCCCAGGTCCCCGGGTAACGTGGGGTCCCCGGCCCGGGTCCCCAGGTCACGTGGGGACCCCGGCACCAGGTGACCGGGTCACGTGGGGACCCGGGCCCCAGGTGACCGGGTCACGTGGGGACCCCGGCACCAGGACCCCGGGTCACGTGGGGACCCCGGCCCCAGGTGACCGGGTCACGTGGGGACCCCGGCCCCAGGTGACCGGGTCACGTGATGTCCCCGGCCCGGGTCCCCGGGTCACGTGGGGACCCCGGCCCGAGGTCACCGGGTCACGTGGGGACCCCGGCCCCAGGTCACCGGGTCACGTGGGGACACCGGCACCAGGATCCTGGGTCACGTGGGGACCCCGGCCCGGGTCCCCGGGTCACGTGGGGACCCCGGCCCCAGGTCACCGGGTCACGTGGGGACCCCGGCCCCAGGTCACCGGGTCACGTGGGGACACCGGCACCAGGACCCTGGGTCACGTGGGGACCCCGGCCCGGGTCCCCGGGTCACGTGGGGACCCAGGCACCAGGACCCCGGGTCACGTGGGGACCCCGGCCCCAGGTCACCGGGTCACGTGATGTCCCCGGCCCGGGTCCCCGGGTCACGTGGGGACCCCGGCCCCAGGTCACCGGGTCACGTGGGGTCCCCGGCCCGGGTCCCCGGGTCACGTGGGGACACCGGCACCAGGACTCCGGGTCACGTGGGGACCCCGGCCCCAGGTGACCGGGTCACGTGATGTCCCCGGCCCAGGTCCCCGGGTCACGTGGGGACCCCGGCACCAGGACCCCGGGTCACGTGGGGACCCCGGCCCCAGGTCACCGGGTCACGTGGGGTCCCCGGCCCAGGTCCCCGGGTCACGTGGGGACCCCGGCACCAGGACTCCGGGTCACGTGGGGACCCCGGCCCCAGGTCACCGGGTCACGTGGGGTCCCCGGCCCGGGTCCCCGGGTCACGTGGGGACACCGGCACCAGGACCCCGGGTCACGTGGGGACCCCGGCCCGGGTCCCCGGGTCACGTGGGAACCCAGGCACCAGGACCCCGGGTCACGTGGGGACCCCGGCCCCAGGTCACCGGGTCACGTGGGGACCCCGGCCTCAGGTCACCGGGTCACGTCGGGACCCCGGCACCAGGACCCCGGGTCACGTGGGGACCCCGGCCCCAGGTGACCGGGTCACGTGATGTCCCCGGCCCGGGTCCCCGGGTCACGTGGGGACCCCGGCCCCAGGTCACCGGGTCACGTGGGGTCCCCGGCCCGGGTCCCCGGGTCACGTGGGGACCCCGGCACCAGGACCCCGGGTCACGTGGGGACACCGGCCCCAGGTCACCGGGTCACGTGGGGACCCCGGCCTCAGGTCACCGGGTCACGTGGGGACCCCGGCTCGGGTCCCCCGGTCACGTGGGGACCCCGGCACCAGGACCCCGGGTCACGTGGGGACACCGGCCCCAGGTCAGCGGGTCAGGTCGGGACCCCGGACCCAGGTCGGGTCATGTCATGTCCCATGCCCGGGTCCCCGGGTTGGATTTTTACCCAGGCCCCGGGTCACAGGGTCATGTCGGGTCAACGGCCTGGGTACAACGGTCTGGTGACCACCCCGACCCCAGGTCCCCGGGTCATGACGGGACACCGGACCAGGTCCCCGAGTCCGGTCGACACCACAGCCCCAGGTCACCGGGTCAGGTCGGCACCCCGGAACCAGGTCACCGGGTCCTGTCGGGTCCCCGGCCCAGGTCCCCTGGACAGGTCGTTACCCCGGCCCCGGGTCACTGGGTCATGTCGGGTCGCTGTCCCGGGTAGCAGTGTCAGGTGACCACCCCGGCCCCGGGAGACGGAGTCATACCGGGTCCCCGGCCCGGGTCCCCGGGTCAGGTGGTTACCCTGGCCCCAGGTCACCGGGTCAGGTCGGGACCCCGGACCCAGGTCCCCGGGTCGTATCGGGTCGCTGCCCCGGGTACCAGTGTCGGGTGACATCCCCTGCCCCAGGTCCCCGGGTCACGTGGGGTCCCCGGCCCGGGTCCCCGGGTTGCATCGGGACACCAGCAAAGGATCACCGGGTCATGTCGGGTCCCCGGCCCGGGTCCCCTGGACAGGTCGTTAACCCGGCCCCGGGTCCCCGGGTTGGATTTTTACCCAGGCCCCGGGTCGGATTTTTACTCAGGCCCCGGGTCACAGGGTCATGTCGGGTCAACGGCCTGGGTACAACGGTCTGGTGACCACTCCGACCCCAGGTCCCCGGGTCATGACGGGACACCGGACCAGGTCCCCGAGTCCGGTCGACACCACAGCCCCAGGTCACCGGGTCAGGTCGGCACCCCGGAACCAGGTCACCGGGTAACGTCGGGTCCCCGGCCCAGGTCCCCTGGACAGGTCGTTACCCCGGCCCCGGGTCACCGGGTCATGTCGGGTCGCTGTCCCGGGTAGCAGTGTCAGGTGACCACCCCGGCCCCGGGAGACGGAGTCATACCGGGTCCCCGGCCCGAGTCCCCGGGTCAGGTGGTTACCCTGGCCCAAGGTCACCGGGTCAGGTCGGGACCCCGGACCCAGGTCGGGTCATGTCACGTCCCATGCCCGGGTCCCCGGGTTGGATTTTTACCCAGGCACCGGGTCACAGGGTCATGTCGGGTCAACGGCCTGGGTACAACGGTCTGGTGACCACCCCTACCCCAGGTCCCCGGGTCATGACGGGACACCGGACCAGGTCCCCGAGTCCGGTCGACACCACAGCCCCAGGTCACCGGGTCAGGTCGGCACCCCGGAACCAGGTCCCCGGGTCCTGTCGGGTCCCCGGCCCAGGTCCCCTGGACAGGTCGTTACCCCGGCCCCGGGTCACCGGGTCATGTCGGGTCGCTGTCCCGGGTAGCAGTGTCAGGTGACCACCCCGGCCCCGGGAGACGGAGTCATACCGAGTCCCCGGCCCGGGTCCCCGGGTCAGGTGGTTACCCTGGCCCCAGGTCACCGGGTCAGGTCGGGACCCCGGACCCAGGTCCCCGGGTCGTATCGGGTCGCTGCCCCGGGTACCAGTGTCGGGTGACATCCCCGGCCCCAGGTCCCCGGGTCACGTGGGGTCCCCGGCCCGGGTCCCCAGGTCACGTGGGGACCCCGGCCCCAGGTGACCGGGTCACGTGGGGACCCGGGCCCCAGGTAACCGGGTCACGTAGAGACACCGGCACCAAGACCCCGGGTCACGTGGGGTCCCCGGCCCCAGGTGACCGGGTCACGTGGGGACCCCGGCCCCAGGTCACCGGGTCACGTGGGGACACCGGCAACAGGACCCTGGGTCACGTGGGGACCCTTGCCCGGGTCCCCGGGTTACGTGGGGACCCCGGCCCCAGGTGACCGGGTCACGTGATGTCCCCGGCCCGGGTCCCCGGGTCACGTGGGGACCCCGGCCCCAGGTCACCGGGTCACGTGATGTCCCCGGCCCGGGTCCCCGGGTCACGTGGGGACCCCGGCCCCAGGTCACCGGGTCACGTGATGTCCCCGGCCCGGGTCCCCGGGTCACGTGGGGACCCCGGCCCCAGGTCACCGGGTCACGTGGGGACCCCGGCCCCAGGTCACCGGGTCACGTGGGGACACCGGCACCAGGACCCTGGGTCACGTGGGGACCCCGGCCCGGGTCCCCGGGTCACGTGGGGACCCCGGCCCCAGGTCACCGGGTCACGTGGGGACCCCGGCCCCAGGTCACCGGGTCACGTGGGGACACCGGCACCAGGACCCCGGGTCACGTGGGGACCCCGGCCCGGGTCCCCGGGTCACGTGGGGACCCCGGCACCAGGACCCCGGGTCACGTGGGGACCCCGGCCCCAGGTGACCGGGTCACGTGATGTCCCCGGCCCGGGTCCCCGGGTCACGTGGGGACCCCGGCCCCAGGTCACCGGGTCACGTGGGGTCCCCGGCCCGGGTCCCCGGGTCACGTGGGGACACCGGCACCAGGACTCCGGGTCACGTGGGGACCCCGGCCCCAGGTGACCGGGTCACGTGATGTCCCCGACCCGGGTCCCCGGGTCACGTGGGGACCCCGGCCCCAGGTCACCGGGTCACGTGGGGTCCCCGGCCCGGGTCCCCGGGTCACGTGGGGACACCGGCACCAGGACCCCGGGTCACGTGGGGACCCCGGCCCGGGTCCCCGGGTCACGTGGGAACCCTGGCACCAGGACCCCGGGTCACGTGGGGACCCCGGCCCCAGGTCACCGGGTCACGTGGGGACCCCGGCCTCAGGTCACCGGGTCTCGTGGGGACCTCGGCACCAGGACCCCGGGTCACGTGGGGACCCCGGCCCCAGGTGACCGGGTCACGTGGGGACCCCGGCCCCAGGTGACCGGGTCACGTGATGTCCCCGGCCCGGGTCCCCGGGTCACGTGGGGACCCCGGCCCCAGGTCACCGGGTCACGTGGGGTCCCCGGCCCGGGTCCCCGGGTCACGTGGGGACCCCGGCACCAGGACCCCGGGTCACGTGGGGACCCCGGCCCCAGGTCACCGGGTCACGTGGGGACCCCGGCCTCAGGTCACCGAGTCACGTCGGGACCCCGGCTCGGGTCCCCGGGTCACGTGGGGACCCCGGCACCAGGACCCCGGGTCACGTGGGGACACCGGCCCCAGGTCAGCGGGTCAGGTCGGGACCCCGGACCCAGGTCGGGTCATGTCATGTCCCATGCCCGGGTCCCCGGGTTGGATTTTTACCCAGGCCCCGGGTCACAGGGTCATGTCGGGTCAACGGCCTGGGTACAACGGTCTGGTGACCACCCCGACCCCAGGTCCCCGGGTCATGACGGGACACCGGACCAGGTCCCCGAGTCCGGTCGACACCACAGCCCCAGGTCACCGGGTCAGGTCGGCACCCCGGAACCAGGTCACCGGGTCATGTCGGGTCCCCGGCCCAGGTCCCCTGGACAGGTCGTTACCCCGGCCCCGGGTCACCGGGTCATGTCGGGTCGCTGTCCCGGGTAGCAGTGTCAGGTGACCACCCCGGCCCCGGTAGACGGAGTCATACCGAGTCCCCGGCCCGGGTCCCCGGGTCAGGTGGTTACCCTGGCCCCAGGTCACCGGGTCAGGTCGGGACCCCGGACCCAGGTCCCCGGGTCGTATCGGGTCGCTGCCCCGGGTACCAGTGTCGGGTGACATCCCCTGCCCCAGGTCCCCGGGTCACGTGGGGTCCCCGGCCCGGGTCCCCGGGTTGCATCGGGACACCAGCGAAGGATCACCGGGTCCTGTCGGGTCCCCGGCCCGGGTCCCCTGGACAGGTCGTTAACCCGGCCCCGGGTCCCCGGGTTGGATTTTTACCCAGGCCCCGGGTCGGATTTTTACTCAGGCCCCGGGTCACAGGGTCATGTCGGGTCAACGGCCTGGGTACAACGGTCTGGTGACCACTCCGACCCCAGGTCCCCGGGTCATGACGGGACACCGGACCAGGTCCCCGAGTCCGGTCGACACCACAGCCCCAGATCACCGGGTCAGGTCGGCACCCCGGAACCAGGTCACCGGGTCCTGTCGGGTCCCCGGCCCAGGTCCCCTGGACAGGTCGTTACCCCGGCCCCGGGTCACCGGGTCATGTCGGGTCGCTGTCCCGGGTAGCAGTGTCAGGTGACCACCCCGGCCCCGGGAGACGGAGTCATACCGGGTCCCCGGCCCGAGTCCCCGGGTCAGGTGGTTACCCTGGCCCAAGGTCACCGGGTCAGGTCGGGACCCCGGACCCAGGTCGGGTCATGTCACGTCCCATGCCCGGGTCCCCGGGTTGGATTTTTACCCAGGCACCGGGTCACAGGGTCATGTCGGGTCAACGGCCTGGGTACAACGGTCTGGTGACCACCCCTACCCCAGGTCCCCGGGTCATGACGGGACACCGGACCAGGTCCCCGAGTCCGGTCGACACCACAGCCCCAGGTCACCGGGTCAGGTCGGCACCCCGGAACCAGGTCCCCGGGTCCTGTCGGGTCCCCGGCCCAGGTCCCCTGGACAGGTCGTTACCCCGGCCCCGGGTCACGGGGTCATGTCGGGTCGCTGTCCCGGGTAGCAGTGTCAGGTGACCACCCCGGCCCCGGGAGACGGAGTCATACCGAGTCCCCGGCCCGGGTCCCCGGGTCAGGTGGTTACCCTGGCCCCAGGTCACCGGGTCAGGTCGGGACCCCGGACCCAGGTCCCCGGGTCGTATCGGGTCGCTGCCCCGGGTACCAGTGTCGGGTGACAACCCCGGCCCCAGGTCCCCGGGTCACGTGGGGTCCCCGGCCCGGGTCCCCAGGTCACGTGGGGACCCCGGCCCCAGGTGACCGGGTCACGTGGGGACCCGGGCCCCAGGTAACCGGGTCACGTAGAGACACCGGCACCAGGACCCCGGGTCACGTGGGGACCCAGGCCCCAGGTGACTGGGTCATGTGGGGACCCCGGCCCCAGGTGACCGGGTCACGTGATGTCCCCGGCCCGGGTCCCCGGGTCACGTGGGGACCCCGGCCCCAGGTCACCGGGTCACGTGGGGACCCCGGCCCCAGGTCACCGGGTCACGTGGGGACACCGGCACCAGGACCCTGGGTCACGTGGGGACCCCGGCCCGGGTCCCCGGGTCACGTGGGGACCCCGGCACCAGGACCCTGGGTCACGTGGGGACCCCGGCCCCAGGTGACCGGGTCACGTGATGTCCCCGGCCCGGGTCCCCAGGTCACGTGGGGACCCCGGCCCCAGATCACCGGGTCACGTGGGGACCCCGGCCCGGGTCCCCGGGTCACGTGGGGACACCGGCACCAGGACCCTGGGTCACGTGGGGACCCCGGCCCCAGGTGACCGGGTCACGTGATGTCCCCGGCCCGGGTCCCCGGGTCACGTGGGGACCCCGGCCCCAGGTCACCGGGTCACGTGGGGACCCCGGCCTCAGGTCACCGGGTCACGTGGGGACCCCGGCACCAGGACCCCGGGTCACGTGGGGACACCGGCCCCAGGTGACCGGGTCACGTGGGGACACCGGCCCCAGGTGACCGGGTCACGTGATGTCCCCGGCCCGGGTCCCCGGGTCACGTGGGGACCCCGGCCCCAGGTCACCGGGTCACGTGATGTCCCCGGCCCGGGTCCCCGGGTCACGTGGGGACCCCGGCCCCAGGTCACCGGGTCACGTGGGGACCCCGGCCCCAGGTCACCGGGTCACGTGGGGACACCGGCACCAGGACCCTGGGTCACGTGGGGACCCTGGCCCGGGTCCCCGGGTCACGTGGGGACCCCGGCCCCAGGTCACCGGGTCACGTGGGGACACCGGCACCAGGACCCCGGGTCACGTGGGGACCCCGGCCTGGGTCCCCGGGTCACGTGGGGACCCCGGCACCAGGACCCCGGGTCACGTGGGGACCCCGGCCCCAGGTGACCGGGTCACGTGATGTCCCCGGCCCGGGTCCCCGGGTCACGTGGGGACCCCGGCCCCAGGTCACCGGGTCACGTGGGGTCCCCGGCCCGGGTCCCCGGGTCACGTGGGGACCCCGGCGTCAGGACCCCGGGTCACGTGGGGACCCCGGCCCCAGGTCACCGGGTCACGTGGGGACCCCGGCCTCAGGTCACCGAGTCACGTGGGGACCCCGGCTCGGGTCCCCGGGTCACGTGGGGACCCCAGCACCAGGACCCCGGGTCACGTGGGGACACTGGCCCCAGGTCACCGGGTCAGGTCGGGACCCCGGACCCAGGTCGGGTCATGTCATGTCCCATGCCCGGGTCCCCGGGTTGGATTTTTACCCAGGCCCCGGGTCACAGGGTCATGTCGGGTCAACGGCCTGGGTACAACGGTCTGGTGACCACCCCGACCCCAGGTCCCCGGGTCATGACGGGACACCGGACCAGGTCCCCGAGTCCGGTCGACACCACAGCCCCAGGTCACCGGGTCAGGTCGGCACCCCGGAACCAGGTCACCGGGTCCTGTCGGGTCCCCGGCCCAGGTCCCCTGGACAGGTCGTTACCCCAGCCCCGGGTCACCGGGTCATGTCGGGTCGCTGTCCCGGGTACCAGTGTCAGGTGACCACCCCGGCCCCGGGAGACGGAGTCATACCGGGTCCCCGGCCCGGGTCCCCGGGTCAGGTGGTTACCCTGGCCCCAGGTCACCGGGTCAGGTCGGGACCCCGGACCCAGGTCCCCGGGTCGTATCGGGTCGCTGCCCCGGGTACCAGTGTCGGGTGACATCCCCGGCCCCAGGTCCCCGGGTCACGTGGGGTCCCCGGCCCGGGTCCCCGGGTTGCATCGGGACACCAGCGAAGGATCACCGGGTCCTGTCGGGTCCCCGGCCCGGGTCCCCTGGACAGGTCGTTAACCCGGCCCCGGGTCCCCGGGTTGGATTTTTACCCAGGCCCCGGGTCGGATTTTTACTCAGGCCCCGGGTCACAGGGTCATGTCGGGTCAACGGCCTGGGTACAACGGTCTGGTGACCACTCCGACCCCAGGTCCCCGGGTCATGACGGGACACCGGACCAGGTCCCCGAGTCCGGTCGACACCACAGCCCCAGATCACCGGGTCAGGTCGGCACCCCGGAACCAGGTCACCGGGTCCTGTCGGGTCCCCGGCCCAGGTCCCCTGGACAGGTCGTTACCCCGGCCCCGGGTCACCGGGTCATGTCGGGTCGCTGTCCCGGGTAGCAGTGTCAGGTGACCACCCCGGCCCCGGGAGACGGAGTCATACCGGGTCCCCGGCCCGAGTCCCCGGGTCAGGTGGTTACCCTGGCCCAAGGTCACCGGGTCAGGTCGGGACCCCGGACCCAGGTCGGGTCATGTCACGTCCCATGCCCGGGTCCCCGGGTTGGATTTTTACCCAGGCCCCGGGTCACAGGGTCATGTCGGGTCAACGGCCTGGGTACAACGGTCTGGTGACCACCCCTACCCCAGGTCCCCGGGTCATGACGGGACACCGGACCAGGTCCCCGAGTCCGGTCGACACCACAGCCCCAGGTCACCGGGTCAGGTCGGCACCCCGGAACCAGGTCCCCGGGTCCTGTCGGGTCCCCGGCCCAGGTCCCCTGGACAGGTCGTTACCCCGGCCCCGGGTCACCGGGTCATGTCGGGTCGCTGTCCCGGGTAGCAGTGTCAGGTGACCACCCCGGCCCCGGGAGACGGAGTCATACCGAGTCCCCGGCCCGGGTCCCCGGGTCAGGTGGTTACCCTGGCCCCAGGTCACCGGGTCAGGTCGGGACCCCGGACCCAGGTCCCCGGGTCGTATCGGGTCGCTGCCCCGGGTACCAGTGTCGGGTGACATCCCCGGCCCCAGGTCCCCGGGTCACGTGGGGTCCCCGGCCCGGGTCCCCGGGTCACGTGGGGACCCCGGCCCCAGGTGACCGGGTCACGTGGGGACCCGGGCCCCAGGTGACCGGGTCACGTAGGGACACCGGCACCAGGACCCCGGGTCACGTGGGGACCCCGGCCCCAGGTCACCGGGTCACGTGGGGACCCCGGCCTCAGGTCACCGGGTCACGTGGGGACCCCCGCTCGGGTCCCCCGGTCACGTGGGGACCCCGGCACCAGGACCCCGGGTCACGTGGGGACACCGGCCCCAGGTCAGCGGGTCAGGTCGGGACCCCGGACCCAGGTCGGGTCATGTCATGTCCCATGCCCGGGTCCCCGGGTTGGATTTTTACCCAGGCCCCGGGTCACAGGGTCATGTCGGGTCAACGGCCTGGGTACAACGGTCTGGTGACCACCCCGACCCCAGGTCCCCGGGTCATGACGGGACACCGGACCAGGTCCCCGAGTCCGGTCGACACCACAGCCCCAGGTCACCGGGTCAGGTCGGCACCCCGGAACCAGGTCCCCGGGTCCTGTCGGGTCCCCGGCCCAGGTCCCCTGGACAGGTCGTTACCCCGGCCCCGGGTCACCGGGTCATGTCGGGTCGCTGTCCCGGGTAGCAGTGTCAGGTGACCACCCCGGCCCCGGGAGACGGAGTCATACCGAGTCCCCGGCCCGGGTCCCCGGGTCAGGTGGTTACCCTGGCCCCAGGTCACCGGGTCAGGTCGGGACCCCGGACCCAGGTCCCCGGGTCGTATCGGGTCGCTGCCCCGGGTACCAGTGTCGGGTGACATCCCCGGCCCCAGGTCCCCGGGTCACGTGGGGTCCCCGGCCCGGGTCCCCAGGTCACGTGGGGACCTCGGCCCCAGGTGACCGGGTCACGTGGGGACCCGGGCCCCAGGTGACCGGGTCACGTAGGGACACCGGCACCAGGACCCCGGGTCACGTGGGGACCCCGGCCCCAGGTGACCGGGTCACGTGGGGACCCCGGCCCCAGGTGACCGGGTCACGTGATGTCCCCGGCCCGGGTCCCCGGGTCACGTGGGGACCCCGGCCCCAGGTCACCGGGTCACGTGGGGACCCCGGCCCCAGGTCACCGGGTCACGTGGGGACACCGGCACCAGGACCCTGGGTCACGTGGGGACCCCGGCCCGGGTCCCCGGGTCACGTGGGGACCCCGGCCCCAGGTCACCGGGTCACGTGGGGACACCGGCACCAGGACCCTGGGTCACGTGGGGACCCCGGCCCCAGGTGACCGGGTCACGTGATGTCCCCGGCCCGGGTCCCCGGGTCACGTGGGGACCCCGGCCCCAGGTCACCGGGTCACGTGGGGACCCCGGCCTCAGGTCACCGGGTCACGTTGGGACCCCGGCACCAGGACCCCGGGTCACGTGGGGACACCGGCCCCAGGTCACCGGGTCACGTGGGGACCCCGGCCCAAGGTGACCGGGTCACGTGATGTCCCCGGCCCGGGTCCCCGGGTCACGTGGGGACCCCGGCCCCAGGTCACCGGGTCACGTGGTGTCCCCGACCCGGGTCCCCGGGTCACTTGGGGACCCCGGCACCAGGACCCCGGGTCACGTGGGGACCCTCGCCCCAGGTGACCGGGTCACGTGGGGACCCCGGCCCCAGGTCACCGGCAGGTGGGGACCCCGGCCCGGGTCCCCGGGTCACGTGGGGACCCCGGCACCAGGACCCCGGGTCACGTGGGGACCCCGGCCCCAGGTGACCGGGTCACGTGGGGACACCGGCACCAGGACCCCGGGTCACGTGGGGACCCCGGCCCGGGTCCCCGGGTCACGTGGGGTCCCCGGCACCAGGACCCCGGGTCACGTGGGGACCCCGGCCCCAGGTGACCGGGTCACGTGATGTCCCCGGCCCGGGTCCCCGGGTCACGTGGGGACCCCGGCACCAGGTGACCGGGTCACGTGGGGTCCCCGGCCCGGGTCCCCGGGTCACGTGGGGACCCCGGCCCCAGGTCACCGGGTCACGTGGGGACCCCGGCCCCAGGTCACCGGGTCACGTGGGGACCCCGGCACCAGGTCACCGGGTCAGGTCGGGACCCCGGACCCAGGTCCCCGGGTCGTATCGGGTCGCTGCCCCGGGTACCAGTGTCGGGTGACATCCCCGGCCCCAGGTCCCCGGGTCCTGTCGGGTCCCCGGCCCAGGTCCCCTGGACAGGTCGTTACCCCGGCCCCGGGTCACCGGGTCATGTCGGGTCGCTGTCCCGGGTAGCAGTGTCAGGTGACCACCCCGGCCCCGGGAGACGGAGTAATACCGGGTCCCCGGCCCCAGGTCCCCGGGTCAGGTGGTTACCCTGGCCCCAGGTCACCGGGTCAGGTCGGGACCCCGGACCCAGGTCCCCGGGTCGTATCGGGTCGCTGCCCCGGGTACCAGTGTCGGGTGACATCCCCGGCCCCAGGTCCCCGGGTAACGTGGGGTCCCCGGCCCGGGTCCCCAGGTCACGTGGGGACCCCGGCACCAGGTGACCGGGTCACGTGGGGACCCGGGCCCCAGGTGACCGGGTCACGTGGGGACACCGGCACCAGGACCCCGGGTCACGTGGGGACCCCGGCCCCAGGTGACCGGGTCACGTGGGGACCCCGGCCCCAGGTGACCGGGTCACGTGATGTCCCCGGCCCGGGTCCCCGGGTCACGTGGGGACCCCGGCCCGAGGTCACCGGGTCACGTGGGGACCCCGGCCCCAGGTCACCGGGTCACGTGGGGACACCGGCACCAGGATCCTGGGTCACGTGGGGACCCCGGCCCGGGTCCCCGGGTCACGTGGGGACCCCGGCCCCAGGTCACCGGGTCACGTGGGGACCCCGGCCCCAGGTCACCGGGTCACGTGGGGACACCGGCACCAGGACCCTGGGTCACGTGGGGACCCCGGCCCGGGTCCCCGGGTCACGTGGGGACCCAGGCACCAGGACCCCGGGTCACGTGGGGACCCCGGCCCCAGGTCACCGGGTCACGTGATGTCCCCGGCCCGGGTCCCCGGGTCACGTGGGGACCCCGGCCCCAGGTCACCGGGTCACGTGGGGTCCCCGGCCCGGGTCCCCGGGTCACGTGGGGACACCGGCACCAGGACTCCGGGTCACGTGGGGACCCCGGCCCCAGGTGACCGGGTCACGTGATGTCCCCGGCCCAGGTCCCCGGGTCACGTGGGGACCCCGGCACCAGGACCCCGGGTCACGTGGGGACCCCGGCCCCAGGTCACCGGGTCACGTGGGGTCCCCGGCCCAGGTCCCCGGGTCACGTGGGGACCCCGGCACCAGGACTCCGGGTCACGTGGGGACCCCGGCCCCAGGTCACCGGGTCACGTGGGGTCCCCGGCCCGGGTCCCCGGGTCACGTGGGGACACCGGCACCAGGACCCCGGGTCACGTGGGGACCCCGGCCCGGGTCCCCGGGTCACGTGGGAACCCAGGCACCAGGACCCCGGGTAACGTGGGGACCCCGGCCCCAGGTCACCGGGTCACGTGGGGACCCCGGCCTCAGGTCACCGGGTCACGTCGGGACCCCGGCACCAGGACCCCGGGTCACGTGGGGACCCCGGCCCCAGGTGACCGGGTCACGTGATGTCTCCGGCCCGGGTCCCCGGGTCACGTGGGGACCCCGGCCCCAGGTCACCGGGTCACGTGGGGTCCCCGCCCCGGGTCCCCGGGTCACGTGGGGACCCCGGCACCAGGACACCGGGTCACGTGGGGACACCGGCCCCAGGTCACCGGGTCACGTGGGGACCCCGGCCTCAGGTCACCGGGTCACGTGGGGACCCCGGCTCGGGTCCCCCGGTCACGTGGGGACCCCGGCACCAGGACCCCGGGTCACGTGGGGACACCGGCCCCAGGTCAGCGGGTCAGGTCGGGACCCCGGACCCAGGTCGGGTCATGTCATGTCCCATGCCCGGGTCCCCGGGTTGGATTTTTACCCAGGCCCCGGGTCACAGGGTCATGTCGGGTCAACGGCCTGGGTACAACGGTCTGGTGACCACCCCGACCCCAGGTCCCCGGGTCATGACGGGACACCGGACCAGGTCCCCGAGTCCGGTCGACACCACAGCCCCAGGTCACCGGGTCCTGTCGGGTCCCCGGCCCAGGTCCCCTGGACAGGTCGTTACCCCGGCCCCGGGTCACCGGGTCATGTCGGGTCGCTGTCCCGGGTAGCAGTGTCAGGTGACCACCCCGGCCCCGGTAGACGGAGTCATACCGGGTCCCCGGCCCGGGTCCCCGGGTCAGGTGGTTACCCTGGCCCCAGGTCACCGGGTCAGGTCGGGACCCCGGACCCAGGTCCCCGGGTCGTATCGGGTCGCTGCCCCGGGTACCAGTGTCGGGTGACATCCCCTGCCCCAGGTCCCCGGGTCACGTGGGGTCCCCGGCCCGGGTCCCCGGGTTGCATCGGGACACCAGCAAAGGATCACCGGGTCATGTCGGGTCCCCGGCCCGGGTCCCCTGGACAGGTCGTTAACCCGGCCCCGGGTCCCCGGGTTGGATTTTTACCCAGGCCCCGGGTCGGATTTTTACTCAGGCCCCGGGTCACAGGGTCATGTCGGGTCAACGGCCTGGGTACAACGGTCTGGTGACCACCCCGACCCCAGGTCCCCGGGTCATGACGGGACACCGGACCAGGTCCCCGAGTCCGGTCGACACCACAGCCCCAGGTCACCGGGTCAGGTCGGCACCCCGGAACCAGGTCACCGGGTAACGTCGGGTCCCCGGCCCAGGTCCCCTGGACAGGTCGTTACCCCCGGCCCCGGGTCACCGGGTCATGTCGGGTCGCTGTCCCGGGTAGCAGTGTCAGGTGACCACCCCGGCCCCGGGAGACGGAGTCATACCGGGTCCCCGGCCCGAGTCCCCGGGTCAGGTGGTTACCCTGGCCCAAGGTCACCGGGTCAGGTCGGGACCCCGGACCCAGGTCGGGTCATGTCACGTCCCATGCCCGGGTCCCCGGGTTGGATTTTTACCCAGGCACCGGGTCACAGGGTCATGTCGGGTCAACGGCCTGGGTACAACGGTCTGGTGACCACCCCTACCCCAGGTCCCCGGGTCATGACGGGACACCGGACCAGGTCCCCGAGTCCGGTCGACACCACAGCCCCAGGTCACCGGGTCAGGTCGGCACCCCGGAACCAGGTCCCCGGGTCCTGTCGGGTCCCCGGCCCAGGTCCCCTGGACAGGTCGTTACCCCGGCCCCGGGTCACCGGGTCATGTCGGGTCGCTGTCCCGGGTAGCAGTGTCAGGTGACCACCCCGGCCCCGGGAGACGGAGTCATACCGAGTCCCCGGCCCGGGTCCCCGGGTCAGGTGGTTACCCTGGCCCCAGGTCACCGGGTCAGGTCGGGACCCCGGACCCAGGTCCCCGGGTCGTATCGGGTCGCTGCCCCGGGTACCAGTGTCGGGTGACATCCCCGGCCCCAGGTCCCCGGGTCACGTGGGGTCCCCGGCCCGGGTCCCCAGGTCACGTGGGGACCCCGGCCCCAGGTGACCGGGTCACGTGGGGACCCGGGCCCCAGGTAACCGGGTCACGTAGAGACACCGGCACCAAGACCCCGGGTCACGTGGGGTCCCCGGCCCCAGGTGACCGGGTCACGTGGGGACCCCGGCCCCAGGTCACCGGGTCACGTGGGGACACCGGCAACAGGACCCTGGGTCACGTGGGAACCCTTGCCCGGGTCCCCGGGTTACGTGGGGACCCCGGCCCCAGGTGACCGGGTCACGTGATGTCCCCGGCCCGGGTCCCCGGGTCACGTGGGGACCCCGGCCCCAGGTCACCGGGTCACGTGATGTCCCCGGCCCGGGTCCCCGGGTCACGTGGGGACCCCGGCCCCAGGTCACCGGGTCACGTGATGTCCCCGGCCCGGGTCCCCGGGTCACGTGGGGACCCCGGCCCCAGGTCACCGGGTCACGTGGGGACCCCGGCCCCAGGTCACCGGGTCACGTGGGGACACCGGCACCAGGACCCTGGGTCACGTGGGGACCCCGGCCCGGGTCCCCGGGTCACGTGGGGACCCCGGCCCCAGGTCACCGGGTCACGTGGGGACCCCGGCCCCAGGTCACCGGGTCACGTGGGGACACCGGCACCAGGACCCCGGGTCACGTGGGGACCCCGGCCCGGGTCCCCGGGTCACGTGGGGACCCCGGCACCAGGACCCCGGGTCACGTGGGGACCCCGGCCCCAGGTGACCGGGTCACGTGGGGACACCGGCACCAGGACCCTGGGTCACGTGGGGACCCCGGCCCGGGTCCCCGGGTCACGTGGGGACCCCGGCCCCAGGTCACCGGGTCACGTGGGGACCCCGGCCCCAGGTCACCGGGTCACGTGGGGACACCGGCACCAGGACCCCGGGTCACGTGGGGACCCCGGCCCGGGTCCCCGGGTCACGTGGGGACCCCGGCCCCAGGTCACCGGGTCACGTGGGGTCCCCGGCCCGGGTCCCCGGGTCACGTGGGGACACCGGCACCAGGACCCCGGGTCACGTGGGGACCCCGGCCCGGGTCCCCGGGTCACGTGGGAACCCTGGCAACAGGACCCCGGGTCACGTGGGGACCCCGGCCCCAGGTCACCGGGTCACGTGGGGACCCCGGCCTCAGGTCACCGGGTCTCGTGGGGACCCCGGCACCAGGACCCCGGGTCACGTGGGGACCCCGGCCCCAGGTGACCGGGTCACGTGGGGACCCCGGCCCCAGGTGACCGGGTCACGTGATGTCCCCGGCCCGGGTCCCCGGGTCACGTGGGGACCCCGGCCCCAGGTCACCGGGTCACGTGGGGTCCCCGGCCCGGGTCCCCGGGTCACGTGGGGACCCCTGCACCAGGACCCCGGGTCACGTGGGGACCCCGGCCCCAGGTCACCGGGTCACGTGGGGACCCCGGCCTCAGGTCACCGAGTCACGTCGGGACCCCGGCTCGGGTCCCCGGGTCACGTGGGGACCCCGGCACCAGGACCCCGGGTCACGTGGGGACACCGGCCCCAGGTCAGCGGGTCAGGTCGGGACCCCGGACCCAGGTCGGGTCATGTCATGTCCCATGCCCGGGTCCCCGGGTTGGATTTTTACCCAGGCCCCGGGTCACAGGGTCATGTCGGGTCAACGGCCTGGGTACAACGGTCTGGTGACCACCCCGACCCCAGGTCCCCGGGTCATGACGGGACACCGGACCAGGTCCCCGAGTCCGGTCGACACCACAGCCCCAGGTCACCGGGTCAGGTCGGCACCCCGGAACCAGGTCACCGGGTCATGTCGGGTCCCCGGCCCAGGTCCCCTGGACAGGTCGTTACCCCGGCCCCGGGTCACCGGGTCATGTCGGGTCGCTGTCCCGGGTAGCAGTGTCAGGTGACCACCCCGGCCCCGGTAGACGGAGTCATACCGGGTCCCCGGCCCGGGTCCCCGGGTCAGGTGGTTACCCTGGCCCCAGGTCACCGGGTCAGGTCGGGACCCCGGACCCAGGTCCCCGGGTCGTATCGGGTCGCTGCCCCGGGTACCAGTGTCGGGTGACATCCCCTGCCCCAGGTCCCCGGGTCACGTGGGGTCCCCGGCCCGGGTCCCCGGGTTGCATCGGGACACCAGCGAAGGATCACCGGGTCCTGTCGGGTCCCCGGCCCGGGTCCCCTGGACAGGTCGTTAACCCGGCCCCGGGTCCCCGGGTTGGATTTTTACCCAGGCCCCGGGTCGGATTTTTACTCAGGCCCCGGGTCACAGGGTCATGTCGGGTCAACGGCCTGGGTACAACGGTCTGGTGACCACTCCGACCCCAGGTCCCCGGGTCATGACGGGACACCGGACCAGGTCCCCGAGTCCGGTCGACACCACAGCCCCAGATCACCGGGTCAGGTCGGCACCCCGGAACCAGGTCACCGGGTCCTGTCGGGTCCCCGGCCCAGGTCCCCTGGACAGGTCGTTACCCCGGCCCCGGGTCACCGGGTCATGTCGGGTCGCTGTCCCGGGTAGCAGTGTCAGGTGACCACCCCGGCCCCGGGAGACGGAGTCATACCGGGTCCCCGGCCCGAGTCCCCGGGTCAGGTGGTTACCCTGGCCCAAGGTCACCGGGTCAGGTCGGGACCCCGGACCCAGGTCGGGTCATGTCACGTCCCATGCCCGGGTCCCCGGGTTGGATTTTTACCCAGGCACCGGGTCACAGGGTCATGTCGGGTCAACGGCCTGGGTACAACGGTCTGGTGACCACCCCTACCCCAGGTCCCCGGGTCATGACGGGACACCGGACCAGGTCCCCGAGTCCAGTCGACACCACAGCCCCAGGTCACCGGGTCAGGTCGGCACCCCGGAACCAGGTCCCCGGGTCCTGTCGGGTCCCCGGCCCAGGTCCCCTGGACAGGTCGTTACCCCGGCCCCGGGTCACCGGGTCATGTCGGGTCGCTGTCCCGGGTAGCAGTGTCAGGTGACCACCCCGGCCCCGGGAGACGGAGTCATACCGAGTCCCCGGCCCGGGTCCCCGGGTCAGGTGGTTACCCTGGCCCCAGGTCACCGGGTCAGGTCGGGACCCCGGACCCAGGTCCCCGGGTCGTATCGGGTCGCTGCCCCGGGTACCAGTGTCGGGTGACAACCCCGGCCCCAGGTCCCCGGGTCACGTGGGGTCCCCGGCCCGGGTCCCCAGGTCACGTGGGGACCCCGGCCCCAGGTGACCGGGTCACGTGGGGACCCGGGCCCCAGGTAACCGGGTCACGTAGAGACACCGGCACCAGGACCCCGGGTCACGTGGGGACCCCGGCCCCAGGTGACTGGGTCACGTGGGGACCCCGGCCCCAGGTGACCGGGTCACGTGATGTCCCCGGCCCGGGTCCCCGGGTCACGTGGGGACCCCGGCCCCAGGTCACCGGGTCACGTGGGGACCCCGGCCCCAGGTCACCGGGTCACGTGGGGACACCGGCACCAGGACCCTGGGTCACGTGGGGACCCCGGCCCGGGTCCCCGGGTCACGTGGGGACCCCGGCACCAGGACCCTGGGTCACGTGGGGACCCCGGCCCCAGGTGACCGGGTCACGTGATGTCCCCGGCCCGGGTCCCCAGGTCACGTGGGGACCCCGGCCCCAGATCACCGGGTCACGTGGGGACCCCGGCCCGGGTCCCCGGGTCACGTGGGGACACCGGCACCAGGACCCTGGGTCACGTGGGGACCCCGGCCCCAGGTGACCGGGTCACGTGATGTCCCCGGCCCGGGTCCCCGGGTCACGTGGGGACCCCGGCCCCAGGTCACCGGGTCACGTGGGGACCCCGGCCTCAGGTCACCGGGTCACGTGGGGACCCCGGCACCAGGACCCCGGGTCACGTGGGGACACCGGCCCCAGGTGACCGGGTCACGTGGGGACACCGGCCCCAGGTGACCGGGTCACGTGATGTCCCCGGCCCGGGTCCCCGGGTCACGTGGGGACCCCGGCCCCAGGTCACCGGGTCACGTGATGTCCCCGGCCCGGGTCCCCGGGTCACGTGGGGACCCCGGCCCCAGGTCACCGGGTCACGTGGGGACCCCGGCCCCAGGTCACCGGGTCACGTGGGGACACCGGCACCAGGACCCTGGGTCACGTGGGGACCCTGGCCCGGGTCCCCGGGTCACGTGGGGACCCCGGCCCCAGGTCACCGGGTCACGTGGGGACACCGGCACCAGGACCCCGGGTCACGTGGGGACCCCGGCACCAGGACCCCGGGTCACGTGGGGACCCCGGCACCAGGACCCCGGGTCACGTGGGGACCCCGGCCCCAGGTGACCGGGTCACGTGATGTCCCCGGCCCGGGTCCCCGGGTCACGTGGGGACCCCGGCCCCAGGTCACCGGGTCACGTGGGGTCCCCGGCCCGGGTCCCCGGGTCACGTGGGGACCCCGGCGTCAGGACCCCGGGTCACGTGGGGACCCCGGCCCCAGGTCACCGGGTCAAGTGGGGACCCCGGCCTCAGGTCACCGAGTCACGTGGGGACCCCGGCTCGGGTCCCCGGGTCACGTGGGGACCCCAGCACCAGGACCCCGGGTCACGTGGGGACACCGGCCCCAGGTCACCGGGTCAGGTCGGGACCCCGGACCCAGGTCGGGTCATGTCATGTCCCATGCCCGGGTCCCCGGGTTGGATTTTTACCCAGGCCCCGGGTCACAGGGTCATGTCGGGTCAACGGCCTGGGTACAACGGTCTGGTGACCACCCCGACCCCAGGTCCCCGGGTCATGACGGGACACCGGACCAGGTCCCCGAGTCCGGTCGACACCACAGCCCCAGGTCACCGGGTCAGGTCGGCACCCCGGAACCAGGTCACCGGGTCCTGTCGGGTCCCCGGCCCAGGTCC
Organism: Somateria mollissima; assembly: GCA_951411735.1. Classification (NCBI taxonomy): domain Eukaryota; kingdom Metazoa; phylum Chordata; class Aves; order Anseriformes; family Anatidae; genus Somateria; species Somateria mollissima. Next base: position 30,464 of record CATOCB010000276.1, on the reverse strand, counting down.
CCTGGACAGGTCGTTACCCCAGCCCCGGGTCACCGGGTCATGTCGGGTCGCTGTCCCGGGTAGCAGTGTCAGGTGACCACCCCGGCCCCGGGAGACGGAGTCATACCGGGTCCCCGGCCCGGGTCCCCGGGTCAGGTGGTTACCCTGGCCCCAGGTCACCGGGTCAGGTCGGGACCCCGGACCCAGGTCCCCGGGTCGTATCGGGTCGCTGCCCCGGGTACCAGTGTCGGGTGACATCCCCGGCCCCAGGTCCCCGGGTCACGTGGGGTCCCCGGCCCGGGTCCCCGGGTTGCATCGGGACACCAGCGAAGGATCACCGGGTCCTGTCGGGTCCCCGGCCCGGGTCCCCTGGACAGGTCGTTAACCCGGCCCCGGGTCCCCGGGTTGGATTTTTACCCAGGCCCCGGGTCGGATTTTTACTCAGGCCCCGGGTCACAGGGTCATGTCGGGTCAACGGCCTGGGTACAACGGTCTGGTGACCACTCCGACCCCAGGTCCCCGGGTCATGACGGGACACCGGACCAGGTCCCCGAGTCCGGTCGACACCACAGCCCCAGATCACCGGGTCAGGTCGGCACCCCGGAACCAGGTCACCGGGTAACGTCGGGTCCCCGGCCCAGGTCCCCTGGACAGGTCGTTACCCCGGCCCCGGGTCACCGGGTCATGTCGGGTCGCTGTCCCGGGTAGCAGTGTCAGGTGACCACCCCGGCCCCGGGAGACGGAGTCATACCGGGTCCCCGGCCCGAGTCCCCGGGTCAGGTGGTTACCCTGGCCCAAGGTCACCGGGTCAGGTCGGGACCCCGGACCCAGGTCGGGTCATGTCACGTCCCATGCCCGGGTCCCCGGGTTGGATTTTTACCCAGGCACCGGGTCACAGGGTCATGTCGGGTCAACGGCCTGGGTACAACGGTCTGGTGACCACCCCTACCCCAGGTCCCCGGGTCATGACGGGACACCGGACCAGGTCCCCGAGTCCGGTCGACACCACAGCCCCAGGTCACCGGGTCAGGTCGGCACCCCGGAACCAGGTCCCCGGGTCCTGTCGGGTCCCCGGCCCAGGTCCCCTGGACAGGTCGTTACCCCGGCCCCGGGTCACCGGGTCATGTCGGGTCGCTGTCCCGGGTAGCAGTGTCAGGTGACCACCCCGGCCCCGGGAGACGGAGTCATACCGAGTCCCCGGCCCGGGTCCCCGGGTCAGGTGGTTACCCTGGCCCCAGGTCACCGGGTCAGGTCGGGACCCCGGACCCAGGTCCCCGGGTCGTATCGGGTCGCTGCCCCGGGTACCAGTGTCGGGTGACATCCCCGGCCCCAGGTCCCCGGGTCACGTGGGGTCCCCGGCCCGGGTCCCCGGGTCACGTGGGGACCCCGGCCCCAGGTGACCGGGTCACGTGGGGACCTGGGCCCCAGGTGACCGGGTCACGTAGGGACACCGGCACCAGGATCCCGGGTCACGTGGGGACCCCGGCCCCAGGTGACCGGGTCACGTGGGGACCCCGGCCCCAGGTGACCGGGTCACGTGATGTCCCCGGCCCGGGTCCCCGGGTCACGTGGGGACCCCGGCCCCAGGTCACCGGGTCACGTGGGGACACCGGCACCAGGACCCTGGGTCACGTGGGGACCCCGGCCCGGGTCCCCGGGTCACGTGGGGACCCCGGCCCCAGGTCACCGGGTCACGTGGGGACACCGGCACCAGGACCCTGGGTCACGTGGGGACCCCGGCACCAGGACCCCGGGTCACGTGGGGATACCGGCCCCAGGTCATCGGGTCACGTGGGGACCCCGGCCCCAGGTGACCGGGTCACGTGATGTCCCCGGCCCGGGTCCCCGGGTCACGTGGGGACCCTGGCCCCAGGTCACCGGGTCACGTGGTGTCCCCGACCCGGGTCCCCGGGTCACTTGGGGACCCCGGCACCAGGACCCCGGGTCACGTGGGGACCCTCGCCCCAGGTGACCGGGTCACGTGGGGACCCCGGCCTCAGGTCACCGGCAGGTGGGGACCCCGGCCCGGGTCCCCGGGTCACGTGGGGACCCCGGCACCAGGACCCCGGGTCACGTGGGGACCCCGGCCCCAGGTGACCGGGTCACGTGGGGACACCGGCACCAGGACCCCGGGTCACGTGGGGACCCCGGCCCGGGTCCCCGGGTCACGTGGTGTCCCCGGCACCAGGACCCCGGGTCACGTGGGGACCCCGGCCCCAGGTGACCGGGTCACGTGATGTCCCCGGCCCGGGTCCCCGGGTCACGTGGGGACCCCGGCCCCAGGTGACCGGGTCACGTGGGGTCCCCGGCCCGGGTCCCCGGGTCACGTGGGGACCCCGGCACCAGGACCCCGGGTCACGTGGGGACCCAAGCACCAGGTCACCGGGTCACGTGGGGACCCCGGCATCAGGTCACCGGGTCAGGTCGGGACCCCGGACCCAGGTCCCCGGGTCGTATCGGGTCGCTGCCCCGGGTACCAGTGTCGGGTGACATCCCCGGCCCCAGGTCCCCGGGTCCTGTCGGGTCCCCGGCCCAGGTCCCCTGGACAGGTCGTTACCCCGGCCTCGGGTCACCGGGTCATGTCGGGTCGCTGTCCCGGGTAGCAGTGTCAGGTGACCACCCCGGCCCCGGGAGACGGAGTCATACCGGGTCCCCGGCCCCAGGTCCCCGGGTCAGGTGGTTACCCTGGCCCCAGGTCACCGGGTCAGGTCGGGACCCCGGACCCAGGTCCCCGGGTCGTATCGGGACACCAGCGAAGGATCACCGGGTCCTGTCGGGTCCCCGGCCCGGGTCCCCTGGACAGGTCGTTAACCCGGCCCCGGGTCCCCGGGTTGGATTTTTACCCAGGCCCCGGGTCGGATTTTTACCCAGGCCCCGGGTCACAGGGTCATGTCGGGTCAACGGCCTGGGTACAACGGTCTGGTGACCACCCCGACCCCAGGTCCCCGGGTCATGACGGGACACCGGACCAGGTCCCCGCGTCCGGTCGACACCACAGCCCCAGGTTACCAGGTCAGGTCGGCACCCCGGAACCAGGTCACCGGGTCCTGTCGGGTCCCCGGCCCAGGTCCCCTGGACAGGTCGTTACCCCGGCCCCGGGTCACCGGGTCATGTCGGGTCGCTGTCCCGGGTAGCAGTGTCAGGTGACCACCCCGGCCCCGGTAGACGGAGTCATACCGGGTCCCCGGCCCAGGTCCCCGGGTCAGGTGGTTACCCTGGCCCCAGGTCACCGGGTCAGGTCGGGACCCCGGACCCAAGTCCCCGGGTCGTATCGGGTCGCTGCCCCGGGTACCAGTGTCGGGTGACATCCCCTGCCCCAGGTCCCCGGGTCACGTGGGGTCCCCGGCCCGGGTCCCCGGGTTGCATCGGGACACCAGCGAAGGATCACCGGGTCCTGTCGGGTCCCCGGCCCGGGTCCCCTGGACAGGTCGTTAACCCGGCCCCGGGTCCCCGGGTTGGATTTTTACCCAGGCCCCGGGTCGGATTTTTACTCAGGCCCCGGGTCACAGGGTCATGTCGGGTCAACGGCCTGGGTACAACGGTCTGGTGACCACTCCGACCCCAGGTCCCCGGGTCATGACGGGACACCGGACCAGGTCCCCGAGTCCGGTCGACACCACAGCCCCAGATCACCGGGTCAGGTCGGCACCCCGGAACCAGGTCACCGGGTCATGTCGGGTCCCCGGCCCAGGTCCCCTGGACAGGTCGTTACCCCGGCCCCGGGTCACCGGGTCATGTCGGGTCGCTGTCCCGGGTAGCAGTGTCAGGTGACCACCCCGGCCCCGGGAGACGGAGTCATACCGGGTCCCCGGCCCGAGTCCCCGGGTCAGGTGGTTACCCTGGCCCAAGGTCACCGGGTCAGGTCGGGACCCCGGACCCAGGTCGGGTCATGTCACGTCCCATGCCCGGGTCCACTGGTTGGATTTTTACCCAGGCACCGGGTCACAGGGTCATGTCGGGTCAACGGCCTGGGTACAACGGTCTGGTGACCACCCCTACCCCAGGTCCCCGGGTCATGACGGGACACCGGACCAGGTCCCCGAGTCCGGTCGACACCACAGCCCCAGGTCACCGGGTCAGGTCGGCACCCCGGAACCAGGTCCCCGGGTCCTGTCGGGTCCCCGGCCCAGGTCCCCTGGACAGGTCGTTACCCCGGCCCCGGGTCACCGGGTCATGTCGGGTCGCTGTCCCGGGTAGCAGTGTCAGGTGACCACCCCGGCCCCGGGAGACGGAGTCATACCGAGTCCCCGGCCCGGGTCCCTGGGTCAGGTGGTTACCCTGGCCCCAGGTCACCGGGTCAGGTCGGGACCCCGGACCCAGGTCCCCGGGTCGTATCGGGTCGCTGCCCCGGGTACCAGTGTCGGGTGACATCCCCGGCCCCAGGTCCCCGGGTCACGTGGGGTCCCCGGCCCGGGTCCCCGGGTTGCATCGGGACACCAGGGAAGGATCACCGGGTCCTGTCGGGTCCCCGGCCCGGGTCCCCTGGACAGGTCGTTAACCCGGCCCCGGGTCCCCGGGTTGGATTTTTACCCAGGCCCCGGGTCGGATTTTTACCCAGGCCCCGGGTCACAGGGTCATGTCGGGTCAACGGCCTGGGTACAACGGTCTGGTGACCACCCCGACCCCAGGTCCCCGGGTCATGACGGGACACCGGACCAGGTCCCCGAGTCCGGTCGACACCACAGCCCCAGGTCACCGGGTCATGTCGGGTCGCTGTCCCGGGTAGCAGTGTCAGGTGACCACCCCGGCCCCGGGAGACGGAGTCATACCGGGTCCCCGGCCCGAGTCCCCGGGTCAGGTGGTTACCCTGGCCCAAGGTCACCGGGTCAGGTCGGGACCCCGGACCCAGGTCGGGTCATGTCACGTCCCATGCCCGGGTCCCCGGGTTGGATTTTTATCCAGGCACCGGGTCACAGGGTCATGTCGGGTCAACGGCCTGGGTACAACGGTCTGGTGACCACCCCTACCCCAGGTCCCCGGGTCATGACGGGACACCGGACCAGGTCCCCGAGTCCGGTCGACACCACAGCCCCAGGTCACCGGGTCAGGTCGGCACCCCGGAACCAGGTCCCCGGGTCCTGTCGGGTCCCCGGCCCAGGTCCCCTGGACAGGTCGTTACCCCGGCCCCGGGTCACCGGGTCATGTCGGGTCGCTGTCCCGGGTAGCAGTGTCAGGTGACCACCCCGGCCCCGGGAGACGGAGTCATACCGAGTCCCCGGCCCGGGTCCCCGGGTCAGGTGGTTACCCTGGCCCCAGGTCACCGGGTCAGGTCGGGACCCCGGACCCAGGTCCCCGGGTCGTATCGGGTCGCTGCCCCGGGTACCAGTGTCGGGTGACATCCCCGGCCCCAGGTTCCCGGGTCACGTGGGGTCCCCGGCCCGGGTCCCCAGGTGACGTGGGGACCCCGGCCCCAGGTGACCGGGTCACGTGGGGACCCGGGCCCCAGGTGACCGGGTCACGTAGGGACACCGGCACCAGGACCCCGGGTCACGTGGGGACCCCGGCCCCAGGTGACCGGGTCACGTGGGGACCCCGGCCCCAGGTGACCGGGTCACGTGATGTCCCCGGCCCGGGTCCCCGGGTCACGTGGGGACCCCGGCCCCAGGTCACCGGGTCACGTGGGGACACCGGCACCAGGACCCTGGGTCACGTGGGGACCCCGGCCCGGGTCCCCGGGTCACGTGGGGACCCCGGCCCAAGTCACCGGGTCACGTGGGGACACCGGCACCAGGACCCTGGGTCACGTGGGGACCCCGGCCCCAGGTGACCGGGTCACGTGATGTCCCCGGCCCGGGTCCCCGGGTCACGTGGGGACCCCGGCCCCAGGTCACCGGGTCACGTGGGGACCCCGGCCTCAGGTCACCGGGTCACGTGGGGACCCCGGCACCAGGACCCCGGGTCACGTGGGGACACCGGCCCCAGGTCACCGGGTCACGTGGGGACCCCGGCCCCAGGTGACCGGGTCACGTGATGTCCCCGGCCCGGGTCCCCGGGTCACGTGGGGACCCCGGCCTCAGGTCACCGGGTCACGTGGTGTCCCCGACCCGGGTCCCCGGGTCACTTGGGGACCCCGGCACCAGGACCCCGGGTCACGTGGGGACCCTCGCCCCAGGTGACCGGGTCACGTGGGGACCCCGGCCTCAGGTCACCGGCAGGTGGGGACCCCGGCCCGGGTCCCCGGGTCACGTGGGGACCCCGGCACCAGGACCCCGGGTCACGTGGGGACCCCGGCCCCAGGTGACCGGGTCACGTGGGGACACCGGCACCAGGACCCCGGGTCACGTGGGGACCCCGGCCCGGGTCCCCGGGTCACGTGGGGTCCCCGGCACCAGGACCCCGGGTCACGTGGGGACCCCGGCCCCAGGTGACCGGGTCACGTGATGTCCCCGGCCCGGGTCCCCGGGTCACGTGGGGACCCCGGCCCCAGGTGACCGGGTCACGTGGGGACCCCGGCCCCAGGTGACCGGGTCACGTGATGTCGCCGGCCCGGGTCCCCGGGTCACGTGGGGACCCCGGCCCCAGGTCACCGGGTCACGTGGGGTCCCCGGCCCGGGTCCCCGGGTCACGTGGGGACCCCGGCACCAGGACCCCGGGTCACGTGGCGACCCCGGCCCCAGGTCACCGGGTCACGTGGGGACCCCGGCCTCAGGTCACCGGGTCACGTGGGGACCCCGGCTCGGGTCCCCGGGTCACGTGGGGACCCCAGCACCAGGACCCCGGGTCACGTGGGGACACCGGCCCCAGGTCAGCGGGTCAGGTCGGGACCCCGGACCCAGGTCGGGTCATGTCATGTCCCATGCCCGGGTCCCCGGGTTGGATTTTTACCCAGGCCCCGGGTCACAGGGTCATGTCGGGTCAACGGCCTGGGTACAACGGTCTGGTGACCACCCCGACCCCAGGTCCCCGGGTCATGACGGGACACCGGACCAGGTCCCCGAGTCCGGTCGACACCACAGCCCCAGATCACCGGGTCAGGTCGGCACCCCGGAACCAGGTCACCGGGTCCTGTCGGGTCCCCGGCCCAGGTCCCCTGGACAGGTCGTTACCCCGGCCCCGGGTCACCGGGTCATGTCGGGTCGCTGTCCCGGGTAGCAGTGTCAGGTGACCACCCCGGCCCCGGGAGACGGAGTCATACCGGGTCCCCGGCCCGGGTCCCCGGGTCAAGTGGTTACCCTGGCCCCAGGTCACCGGGTCAGGTCGGGACCCCGGACCCAGGTCCCCGGGTCGTATCGGGTCGCTGCCCCGGGTACCAGTGTCGGGTGACATCCCCGGCCCCAGGTCCCCGGGTCACGTGGGGTCCCCGGCCCGGGTCCCCGGGTTGCATCGGGACACCAGCGAAGGATCACCGGGTCCTGTCGGGTCCCCGGCCCGGGTCCCCTGGACAGGTCGTTAACCCGGCCCCGGGTCCCCGGGTTGGATTTTTACCCAGGCCCCGGGTCGGACTTTTACTCAGGCCCCGGGTCACAGGGTCATGTCGGGTCAACGGCCTGGGTACAACGGTCTGGTGACCACCCCGACCCCAGGTCCCCGGGTCATGACGGGACACCGGACCAGGTCCCCGAGTCCGGTCGACACCACAGCCCCAGGTCACCGGGTCAGGTCGGCACCCCGGAACCAGGTCACCGGGTCCTGTCGGGTCCCCGGCCCAGGTCCCCTGGACAGGTCGTTACCCCGGCCCCGGGTCACCGGGTCATGTCGGGTCGCTGTCCCGGGTAGCAGTGTCAGGTGACCACCCCGGCCCCGGGAGACGGAGTCATACCGAGTCCCCGGCCCGGGTCCCCGGGTCAGGTGGTTACCCTGGCCCCAGGTCACCGGGTCAGGTCGGGACCCCGGACCCAGGTCCCCGGGTCGTATCGGGTCGCTGCCGGGGTACCAGTGACGGGTGACATCCCCGGCCCCAGGTCCCCGGGTCACATGGGGTCCCCGGCCCGGGTCCCCAGGTCACGTGGGGACCCCGGCACCAGGTGACCGGGTCACGTGGGGACCCGGGCCCCAGGTGACCGGGTCACGTGGGGACACCGGCACCAGGACCCCGGGTCACGTGGGGACCCCGGCCCCAGGTGACCGGGTCACGTGGGGACCCCGGCCCCAGGTGACCGGGTCACGTGATGTCCCCGGCCCGGGTCCCCGGGTCACGTGGGGACCCCGGCCCGAGGTCACCGGGTCACGTGGGGACCCCGGCCCCAGGTCACCGGGTCACGTGGGGACACCGGCACCAGGATCCTGGGTCACGTGGGGACCCCGGCCCGGGTCCCCGGGTCACGTGGGGACCCCGGCCCCAGGTCACCGGGTCACGTGGGGACACCGGCACCAGGACCCTGGGTCACGTGGGGACCCCGGCCCGGGTCCCCGGGTCACGTGGGGACCCCGGCCCCAGGTCACCGGGTCACGTGGGGACACCGGCACCAGGACCCTGGGTCACGTGGGGACCCCGGCCCCAGGTGACCGGGTCACGTGATGTCCCCGGCCCGGGTCCCCGGGTCACGTGGGGACCCCGGCCCCAGGTCACCGGGTCACGTGGGGACCCCGGCCTCAGGTCACCGGGTCACGTTGGGACCCCGGCACCAGGACCCCGGGTCACGTGGGGACACCGGCCCCAGGTCACCGGGTCACGTGGGGACCCCGGCCCCAGGTGACCGGGTCACGTGATGTCCCCGGCCCGGGTCCCCGGGTCACGTGGGGACCCCGGCCCCAGGTCACCGGGTCACGTGGTGTCCCCGACCCGGGTCCCTGGGTCACTTGGGGACCCCGGCACCAGGACCCCGGGTCACGTGGGGACCCTCGCCCCAGGTGACCGGGTCACGTGGGTCCCCGGCCTCAGGTCACCGGCAGGTGGGGACCCCGGCCCGGGTCCCCGGGTCACGTGGGGACCCCGGCACCAGGACCCCGGGTCACGTGGGGACCCCGGCCCCAGGTCACCGGGTCACGTGGGGACACCGGCACCAGGACCCCGGGTCACGTGGGGACCCCGGCCCGGGTCCCCGGGTCACGTGGGGTCCCCGGCACCAGGACCCCGGGTCACGTGGGGACCCCGGCCCCAGGTGACCGGGTCACGTGATGTCCCCGGCCCGGGTCCCCGGGTCACGTGGGGACCCCGGCCCCAGGTGACCGGGTCACGTGGGGTCCCCGGCCCGGGTCCCCGGGTCACGTGGGGACCCCGGCACCAGGACCCCGGGTCACGTGGGGACCCCGGCCCCAGGTCACCGGGTCACGTGGGGACCCCGGCACCAGGTCACCGGGTCAGGTCGGGACCCCGGACCCAGGTCCCCGGGTCGTATCGGGTCGCTGCACCGGGTACCAGTGTCGGGTGACATCCCCGGCCCCAGGTCCCCGGGTCCTGTCGGGTCCCCGGCCCAGGTCCCCTGGACAGGTCGTTACCCCGGCCCCGGGTCACCGGGTCATGTCGGGTCGCTGTCCCGGGTAGCAGTGTCAGGTGACCACCCCGGCCCCGGGAGACGGAGTCATACCGGGTCCCCGGCCCCAGGTCCCCGGGTCAGGTGGTTACCCTGGCCCCAGGTCACCGGGTCAGGTCGGGACCCCGGACCCAGGTCCCCGGGTCGTATCGGGACACCAGCGAAGGATCACCGGGTCCTGTCGGGTCCCCGGCCCGGGTCCCCTGGACAGGTCGTTAACCCGGCCCCGGGTCCCCGGGTTGGATTTTTACCCAGGCCCCGGGTCGGATTTTTACCCAGGCCCCGGGTCACAGGGTCATGTCGGGTCAACGGCCTGGGTACAACGGTCTGGTGACCACCCCGACCCCAGGTCCCCGGGTCATGACGGGACACCGGACCAGGTCCCCGAGTCCGGTCGACACCACAGCCCCAGGTCACCGGGTCAGGTCGGGACCCCGGACCCAGGTCCCCGGGTCGTATCGGGTCGCTGCCCGGGGTACCAGTGTCGGGTGACATCCCCGGCCCCAGGTCCCCGGGTCACGTGGGGTCCCCGGCCCGGGTCCCCAGGTCACGTGGGGACCCCGGCACCAGGTGACCGGGTCACGTGGGGACCCGGGCCCCAGGTGACCGGGTCACGTGGGGACACCGGCACCAGGACCCCGGGTCACGTGGGGACCCCGGCCCCAGGTGACCGGGTCACGTGGGGACCCCGGCCCCAGGTGACCGGGTCACGTGATGTCCCCGGCCCGGGTCCCCGGGTCACGTGGGGACCCCGGCCCGAGGTCACCGGGTCACGTGGGGACACCGGCACCAGGATCCTGGGTCACGTGGGGACCCCGACCCGGGTCCCCGGGTCACGTGGGGACCCCGGCCCCAGGTCACCGGGTCACGTGGGGACACCGGCACCAGGACCCTGGGTCACGTGGGGACCCCGGCCCGGGTCCCCGGGTCACGTGCGGACCCAGGCACCAGGACCCCGGGTCACGTGGGGACCCCGGCCCCAGGTGACCGGGTCACGTGATGTCCCCGGCCCGGGTCCCCGGGTCACGTGGGGACCCCGGCCCCAGGTCACCGGGTCACGTGGGATCCCCGGCCCGGGTCCCCGGGTCACGTGGGGACACCGGCACCAGGACTCCGGGTCACGTGGGGACCCCGGCCCCAGGTGACTGGGTCACGTGATGTCCCCGGCCCAGGTCCCCGGGTCACGTGGGGACCCCGGCCCCAGGTCACCGGGTCACGTGGGGTCCCCGACCCGGGTCCCCGGGTCACGTGGGGACACCGGCACCAGGACCCCGGGTCACGTGGGGACCCCGGCCCGGGTCCCCGGGTCACGTGGGAACCCAGGCACCAGGACCCCGGGTCACGTGGGGACCCCGGCCCCAGGTCACCGGGTCACGTGGGGACCCCGGCCTCAGGTCACCGGGTCACGTGGGGACCCCGGCACCAGGACCCCGGGTCACGTGGGGACCCCGGCCCCAGGTGACCGGGTCACGTGGGGACCCCGGCCCCAGGTGACCGGGTCACGTGATGTCCCCGGCCCGGGTCCCCGGGTCACGTGGGGACCCCGGCCCCAGGTCACCGGGTCACGTGGGGTCCCCGGCCCGGGTCCCCGGGTCACGTGGGGACCCCGGCACCAGGACCCCGGGTCACGTGGGGACCCCGTCCCCAGGTCACCGGGTCACGTGGGGACCCCGGCCTCAGGTCACCGGGTCACGTGGGGACCCCGGCTCGGGTCCCCCGGTAACGTGGGGACCCCGGCACCAGGACCCCGGGTCACGTGGGGACACCGGCCCCAGGTCAGCGGGTCAGGTCGGGACCCCGGACCCAGGTCGGGTCATGTCATGTCCCATGCCCGGGTCCCCGGGTTGGATTTTTACCCAGGCCCCGGGTCACAGGGTCATGTCGGGTCAACGGCCTGGGTACAACGGTCTGGTGACCACCCCGACCCCAGGTCCCCGGGACATGACGGGACACCGGACCAGGTCCCCGAGTCCGGTCGACACCACAGCCCCAGGTCACCGGGTCAGGTCGGCACCCCGGAACCAGGTCACCGGGTCCTGTCGGGTCCCCGGCCCAGGTCCCCTGGACAGGTCGTTACCCCGGCCCCGGGTCACCGGGTCATGTCGGGTCGCTGTCCCGGGTAGCAGTGTCAGGTGACCACCCCGGCCCCGGGAGACGGAGTCATACCGGGTCCCCGGCCCGGGTCCCCGGGTCAGGTGGTTACCCTGGCCCCAGGTCACCGGGTCAGGTCGGGACCCCGGACCCAGGTCCCCGGGTCGTATCGGGTCGCTGCCCCGGGTACCAGTGTCGGGTGACATCCCCTGCCCCAGGTCCCCGGGTCACGTGGGGTCCCCGGCCCGGGTCCCCGGGTTGCATCGGGACACCAGCGAAGGATCACCGGGTCCTGTCGGGTCCCCGGCCCGGGTCCCCTGGACAGGTCGTTAACCCGGCCCCGGGTCCCCGGGTTGGATTTTTACCCAGGCCCCGGGTCGGATTTTTACTCAGGCCCCGGGTCACAGGGTCATGTCGGGTCAACGGCCTGGGTACAACGGTCTGGTGACCACCCCGACCCCAGGTCCCCGGGTCATGACGGGACACCGGACCAGGTCCCCGAGTCCGGTCGACACCACAGCCCCAGGTCACCGGGTCAGGTCGGCACCCCGGAACCAGGCCACCGGGTCCTGTCGGGTCCCCGGCCCAGGTCCCCTGGACAGGTCGTTACCCCGGCCCCGGGTCACCGGGTCATGTCGGGTCGCTGTCCCGGGTAGCAGTGTCAGGTGACCACCCCGGCCCCGGGAGACGGAGTCATACCGGGTCCCCGGCCCGAGTCCCCGGGTCAGGTGGTTACCCTGGCCCAAGGTCACCGGGTCAGGTCGGGACCCCGGACCCAGGTCGGGTCATGTCACGTCCCATGTCTGGGTCCCCGGGTTGGATTTTTACCCAGGCACCGGGTCACAGGGTCATGTCGGGTCAACGGCCTGGGTACAACGGTCTGGTGACCACCCCTACCCCAGGTCCCCGGGTCATGACGGGACACCGGACCAGGTCCCCGAGTCCGGTCGACACCACAGCCCCAGGTCACCGGGTCAGGTCGGCACCCCGGAACCAGGTCCCCGGGTCCTGTCGGGTCCCCGGCCCAGGTCCCCTGGACAGGTCGTTACCCCGGCCCCGTGTCACCGGGTCATGTCGGGTCGCTGTCCCGGGTAGCAGTGTCAGGTGACCACCCCGGCCCCGGGAGACGGAGTCATACCGAGTCCCCGGCCCGGGTCCCCGGGTCAGGTGGTTACCCTGGCCCCAGGTCACCGGGTCAGGTCGGGACCCCGGACCCAGGTCCCCGGGTCGTATCGGGTCGCTGCCCCGGGTACCAGTGTCGGGTGACATCCCCGGCCCCAGGTCCCCGGGTCACGTGGGGTCCCCGGCCCGGGTCCCCAGGTCACGTGGGGACCTCTGCCCCAGGTGACCGGGTCACGTGGGGACCCGGGCCCCAGGTGACCGGGTCACGTAGGGACACCGGCACCAGGACCCCGGGTCACGTGGGGACCCCGGCCCCAGGTGACCGGGTCACGTGATGTCCCCGGCCCGGGTCCCCGGGTCACGTGGGGACCCCGGCCCCAGGTCACCGGGTCACGTGGGGACCCCGGCCCCAGGTCACCGGGTCACGTGGGGACACCGGCACCAGGACCCTGGGTCACGTGGGGACCCCGGCCCGGGTCCCCGGGTCACGTGGGGACCCCGGCCCCAGGTCACCGGGTCACGTGGGGACACCGGCACCAGGACCCTGGGTCACGTGGGGACCCCGGCCCCAGGTCACCGGGTCACGTGATGTCCCCGGCCCGGGTCCCCGGGTCACGTGGGGACCCCGGCCCCAGGTCACCGGGTCACGTGGGGACCCCGGCCTCAGGTCCCCGGGTCACGTTGGGACCCCGGCACCAGGACCCCGGGTCACGTGGGGACACCGGCCCCAGGTCACCGGGTCACGTGGGGACCCCGGCCCCAGGTCACCGGGTCACGTGGTGTCCCCGACCCGGGTCCCCGGGTCACTTGGGGACCCCGGCACCAGGACCTCGGGTCACGTGGGGACCCTCGCCCCAGGTGACCGGATCACGTGGGGACCCCGGCCTCAGGTCACCGGCAGGTGGGGACCCCTGCCCGGGTCCCCGGGTCACGTGGGGACCCCGGCACCAGGACCCCGGGTCACGTGGGGACCCCGGCCCCAGGTGACCGGGTCACGTGGGGACACCGGCACCAGGAACCCGGGTCACGTGGGGACCCCGGCCCGGGTCCCCGGGTCACGTGGGGTCCCCGGCACCAGGACCCCGGGTCACGTGATGTCCCCGGCCCGGGTCCCCGGGTCACGTGGGGACCCCGGCCCCAGGTGACCGGGTCACGTGGGGTCCCTGGCCCGGGTCCCCGGGTCACGTGGGGACCCCGGCCCCAGGTCACCGGGTCACGTGGGGACCCCGGCCCCAGGTCACCGGGTCACGTGGGGACCCCGGCACCAGGTCACCGGGTCAGGTCGGGACCCCGGACCCAGGTCCCCGGGTCGTATCGGGTCGCTGCCCCGGGTACCACTGTCGGGTGACATCCCCGGCCCCAGGTCCCCGGGTCCTGTCGGGTCCCCGGCCCAGGTCCCCTGGACAGGTCGTTACCCCGGCCCCGGGTCACCGGGTCATGTCGGGTCGCTGTCCCGGGTAGCAGTGTCAGGTGACCACCCCGGCCCCGGGAGACGGAGTCATACCGGGTCCCCGGCCCCAGGTCCCCGGGTCAGGTGGTTACCCTGGCCCCAGGTCACCGGGTCAGGTCGGGACCCCGGACCCAGGTCCCCGGGTCGTATCGGGACACCAGCGAAGGATCACCGGGTCCTGTCGGGTCCCCGGCCCGGGTCCCCTGGACAGGTCGTTAACCCGGCCCCGGGTCCCCGGGTTGGATTTTTACCCAGGCCCCGGGTCGGATTTTTACCCAGGCCCCGGGTCACAGGGTCATGTCGGGTCAACGGCCTGGGTACAACGGTCTGGTGACCACCCCGACCCCAGGTCCCCGGGTCATGACGGGACGCCGGACCAGGTCCCCGAGTCCGGTCGACACCACAGCTCCAGGTCACCGGGTCAGGTCGGGACCCCGGACCCAGGTCCCCGGGTCGTATCGGGTCGCTGCCCCGGGTACCAGTGTCGGGTGACATCCCCGGCCCCAGGTCCCCGGGTCACGTGGGGTCCCCGGCCCGGGTCCCCAGGTCACGTGGGGACCCCGGCACCAGGTGACCGGGTCACGTGGGGACCCGGGCCCCAGGTGACCGGGTCACGTGGGGACACCGGCACCAGGACCCCGGGTCACGTGGGGACCCCGGCCCCAGGTGACCGGGTCACGTGGGGACCCCGGCCCCAGGTGACCGGGTCACGTGATGTCCCCGGCCCGGGTCCCCGGGTCACGTGGGGACCCCGGCCCCAGGTCACCGGGTCACGTGGGGACCCCGGCCCCAGGTCACCGGGTCACGTGGGGACACCGGCACCAGGACCCTGGGTCACGTGGGGACCCCGGCCCGGGTCCCCGGGTCACGTGGGGACCCAGGCACCAGGACCCCGGGTCACGTGGGGACCCCGGCCCCAGGTGACCGGGTCACGTGATGTCCCCGGCCCGGGTCCCCGGGTCACGTGGGGACCCCGGCCCCAGGTCACCGGGTCACGTGGGGTCCCCGGCCCGGGTCCCCGGGTCACGTGGGGACACCGGCACCAGGACTCCGGGTCACGTGGGGACCCCGGCCCCAGGTGACCGGGTCACGTGATGTCCCCGGCCCAGGTCCCCGGGTCACGTGGGGACCCCGGCCCCAGGTCACCGGGTCACGTGGGGTCCCCGGCCCGGGTCCCCGGGTCACGTGGGGACACCGGCACCAGGACCCCGGGTCACGTGGGGACCCCGGCCCGGGTCCCCGGGTCACGTGGGAACCCAGGCACCAGGACCCCGGGTCACGTGGGGACCCCGGCCCCAGGTCACCGGGTCACGTGGGGACCCCGGCCTCAGGTCACCGGGTCACGTGGGGACCCCGGCACCAGGACCCCGGGGTCACGTGGGGACACCGGCCCCAGGTCACCGGGTCACGTGGGGACCCCGGCCCGGGTCCCCGGGTCACGTGGGAACCCAGGCACC
The DNA here is from genome assembly GCA_951411735.1 of Somateria mollissima. Classification (NCBI taxonomy): domain Eukaryota; kingdom Metazoa; phylum Chordata; class Aves; order Anseriformes; family Anatidae; genus Somateria; species Somateria mollissima. The sequence goes on along the minus strand of CATOCB010000276.1, from coordinate 14,952 downwards.
AGGACCCCGGGTCACGTGGGGACCCCGGCCCCAGGTCACCGGGTCACGTGGGGACCCCGGCCTCAGGTCACCGGGTCACGTTGGGACCCCGGCACCAGGACCCCGGGTCACGTGGGGACACCGGCCCCAGGTCACCGGGTCACGTGGGGACCCCGGCCCCAGGTCACCGGGTCACGTGGGGACCCCGGCACCAGGACCCCGGGTCACGTGGGGACACCGGCCCCAGGTCACCGGGTCACGTGGGGACCCCGGCCTCAGGTCACCGGGTCACGTTGGGACCCCGGCACCAGGACCCCGGGTCACGTGGGGACACCGGCCCCAGGTCACCGGGTCACGTGGGGACACCGGCCCCAGGTCACCGGGTCACGTGGGGACCCCGGCCCGGGTCCCCGGGTCACGTGGGAACCCAGGCACCAGGACCCCGGGTCACGTGGGGACCCCGGCCCCAGGTCACCGGGTCACGTGGGGACCCCGGCCTCAGGTCACCGGGTCACGTGGGGACCCCGGCACCAGGACCCCGGGGTCACGTGGGGACACCGGCACCAGGACCCCGGGTCACGTGGGGACCCCGGCCCGGGTCCCCGGGTCACGTGGGAACCCAGGCACCAGGACCCCGGGTCACGTGGGGACCCCGGCCCCAGGTCACCGGGTCACGTGGGGACCCCGGCCTCAGGTCACCGGGTCACGTTGGGACCCCGGCACCAGGACCCCGGGTCACGTGGGGACACCGGCCCCAGGTCACCGGGTCACGTGGGGACCCCGGCCCCAGGTGACCGGGTCACGTGATGTCCCCGGCCCGGGTCCCCGGGTCACGTGGGGACCCCGGCCCCAGGTCACCGGGTCACGTGGTGTCCCCGACCCGGGTCCCCGGGTCACTTGGGGACCCCGGCACCAGGACCCCGGGTCACGTGGGGACCCTCGCCCCAGGTGACCGGGTCACGTGGGGACCCCGGCCTCAGGTCACCGGCAGGTGGGGACCCCTGCCCGGGTCCCCGGGTCACGTGGGGACCCCGGCACCAGGACCCCGGGTCACGTGGGGACCCCGGCCCCAGGTGACCGGGTCACGTGGGGACACCGGCACCAGGACCCCGGGTCACGTGGGGACCCCGGCCCGGGTCCCCGGGTCACGTGGGGTCCCCGGCACCAGGACCCCGGGTCACGTGGGGACCCCGGCCCCAGGTGACCGGGTCACGTGATGTCCCCGGCCCGGGTCCCCGGGTCACGTGGGGACCCCGGCCCCAGGTGACCGGGTCATGTGGGGTCCCCGGCCCGGGTCCCCGGGTCACGTGGGGACCCCGGCCCCAGGTCACCGGGTCACGTGGGGACCCCGGCACCAGGTCACCGGGTCAGGTCGGGACCCCGGACCCAGGTCCCCGGGTCGTATCGGGTCGCTGCCCCGGGTACCACTGTCGGGTGACATCCCCGGCCCCAGGTCCCCGGGTCCTGTCGGGTCCCCGGCCCAGGTCCCCTGGACAGGTCGTTACCCCGGCCCCGGGTCACCGGGTCATGTCGGGTCGCTGTCCCGGGTAGCAGTGTCAGGTGACCACCCCGGCCCCGGGAGACGGAGTCATACCGGGTCCCCGGCCCCAGGTCCCCGGGTCAGGTGGTTACCCTGGCCCCAGGTCACCGGGTCAGGTCGGGACCCCGGACCCAGGTCCCCGGGTCGTATCGGGACACCAGCGAAGGATCACCGGGTCCTGTCGGGTCCCCGGCCCGGGTCCCCTGGACAGGTCGTTAACCCGGCCCCGGGTCCCCGGGTTGGATTTTTACCCAGGCCCCGGGTCGGATTTTTACCCAGGCCCCGGGTCACAGGGTCATGTCGGGTCAACGGCCTGGGTACAACGGTCTGGTGACCACCCCGACCCCAGGTCCCCGGGTCATGACGGGACGCCGGACCAGGTCCCCGAGTCCGGTCGACACCACAGCCCCAGGTCACCGGGTCAGGTCGGGACCCCGGACCCAGGTCCCCGGGTCGTATCGGGTCGCTGCCCCGGGTACCAGTGTCGGGTGACATCCCCGGCCCCAGGTCCCCGGGTCACGTGGGGACACTGGCACCAGGACCCCGGGTCACGTGGGGACCCCGGCCCCAGGTGACCGGGTCACGTGGGGACCCCGGCCCCAGGTGACCGGGTCACGTGATGTCCCCGGCCCGGGTCCCCGGGTCACGTGGGGACCCCGGCCCCAGGTCACCGGGTCACGTGGGGACCCCGGCCCCAGGTCCCCGGGTCACGTGGGGACACCGGCACCAGGATCCTGGGTCACGTGGGGACCCCGGCCCGGGTCCCCGGGTCACGTGGGGACCCCGGCCCCAGGTCACCGGGTCACGTGGGGACCCCGGCCCCAGGTCACCGGGTCACGTGGGGACACCGGCACCAGGACCCTGGGTCACGTGGGGACCCCGGCCCGGGTCCCCGGGTCACGTGGGGACCCAGGCACCAGGACCCCGGGTCACGTGGGGACCCCGGCCCCAGGTGACCGGGTCACGTGATGTCCCCGGCCCGGGTCCCCGGGTCACGTGGGGACCCCGGCCCCAGGTCACCGGGTCACGTGGGGTCCCCGGCCCGGGTCCCCGGGTCACGTGGGGACACCGGTACCAGGACTCCGGGTCACGTGGGGACCCCGGCCCCAGGTGACCGGGTCACGTGATGTCCCTGGCCCAGGTCCCCGGGTCACGTGGGGACCCCGGCCCCAGGTCACCGGGTCACGTGGGGTCCCCGGCCCGGGTCCCCGGGTCACGTGGGGACACCGGCACCAGGACCCCGGGTCACGTGGGGACCCCGGCCCGGGTCCCCGGGTCACGTGGGAACCCAGGCACCAGGACCCCGGGTCACGTGGGGACCCCGGCCCCAGGTCACCGGGTCACGTGGGGACCCCGGCCTCAGGTCACCGGGTCACGTGGGGACCCCGGCACCAGGACCCCGGGGTCACGTGGGGACCCCGGCCCCAGGTGACCGGGTCACGTGGGGACCCCGGCCCCAGGTGACCGGGTCACGTGATGTCCCCGGCCCGGGTCCCCGGGTCAAGTGGGGACCCCGGCCCCAGGTCACCGGGTCACGTGGGGTCCCCGGCCCGGGTCCCCGGGTCACGTGGGGACCCCGGCACCAGGACCCCGGGTCACGTGGGGACCCCGGCCCCAGGTCACCGGGTCACGTGGGGACCCCGGCCTCAGGTCACCGGGTCACGTGGGGACCCCGGCTCGGGTCCCCGGGTCACGTGGGGACCCCGGCCCCAGGTCACCGGGTCACGTGGGGACCCCGGCCCCAGGTCACCGGGTCACGTGGGGACACCGGCACCAGGACCCTGGGTCACGTGGGGACCCCGGCCCGGGTCCCCGGGTCACGTGGGGACCCAGGCACCAGGACCCCGGGTCACGTGGGGACCCCGGCCCCAGGTGACCGGGTCACGTGATGTCCCCGGCCCGGGTCCCCGGGTCACGTGGGGACCCCGGCCCCAGGTCACCGGGTCACGTGGGGACACCGGCACCAGGACTCCGGGTCACGTGGGGACCCCGGCCCGGGTCCCCGGGGTCACGTGGGGACACCGGCACCAGGACTCCGGGTCACGTGGGGACCCCGGCCCCAGGTGACCGGGTCACGTGATGTCCCCGGCCCAGGTCCCCGGGTCACGTGGGGACCCCGGCCCCAGGTCACCGGGTCACGTGGGGACACCGGCACCAGGACTCCGGGTCACGTGGGGACCCCGGCCCCAGGTGACCGGGTCACGTGATGTCCCCGGCCCAGGTCCCCGGGTCACGTGGGGACCCCGGCCCCAGGTCACCGGGTCACGTGGGGTCCCCGGGCCGGGTCCCCGGGTCACGTGGGGACACCGGCACCAGGACCCCGGGTCACGTGGGGACCCCGGCCCGGGTCCCCGGGTCACGTGGGAACCCAGGCACCAGGACCCCGGGTCACGTGGGGACCCCGGCCCCAGGTCACCGGGTCACGTGGGGACCCCGGCCTCAGGTCACCGGGTCACGTGGGGACCCCGGCACCAGGACCCCGGGGTCACGTGGGGACCCCGGCCCCAGGTGACCGGGTCACGTGGGGACCCCGGCCCCAGGTGACCGGGTCACGTGATGTCCCCGGCCCGGGTCCCCGGGTCACGTGGGGACCCCGGCCCCAGGTCACCGGGTCACGTGGGGTCCCCGGCCCGGGTCCCCGGGTCACGTGGGGACCCCGGCACCAGGACCCCGGGTCACGTGGGGACCCCGGCCCCAGGTCACCGGGTCACGTGGGGACCCCGGCCTCAGGTCACCGGGTCACGTGGGGACCCCGGCTCGGGTCCCCGGGTCACGTGGGGACCCCGGCACCAGGACCCCGGGTCACGTGGGGACACCGGCCCCAGGTCAGCGGGTCAGGTCGGGACCCCGGACCCAGGTCGGGTCATGTCATGTCCCATGCCCGGGTCCCCGGGTTGGATTTTTACCCAGGCCCCGGGTCACAGGGTCATGTCGGGTCAACGGCCTGGGTACAACGGTCTGGTGACCACCCCGACCCCAGGTCCCCGGGTCATGACGGGACACCGGACCAGGTCCCCGAGTCCGGTCGACACCACAGCCCCAGGTCACCGGGTCAGGTCGGCACCCCGGAACCAGGTCACCGGGTCCTGTCGGGTCCCCGGCCCAGGTCCCCTGGACAGGTCGTTACCCCCGGCCCCGGGTCACCGGGTCATGTCGGGTCGCTGTCCCGGGTAGCAGTGTCAGGTGACCACCCCGGCCCCGGGAGACGGAGTCATACCGGGTCCCCGGCCCGGGTCCCCGGGTCAGGTGGTTACCCTGGCCCCAGGTCACCGGGTCAGGTCGGGACCCCAGACCCAGGTCGGGTCATGTCACGTCCCATGCCCGGGTCCCCGGGTTGGATTTTTACCCAGGCACCGGGTCACAGGGTCATGTCGGGTCAACGGCCTGGGTACAACGGTCTGGTGACCACCCCTACCCCAGGTCCCCGGGTCATGACGGGACACCGGACCAGGTCCCCGAGTCCGGTCGACACCACAGCCCCAGGTCACCGGGTCAGGTCGGCACCCCGGAACCAGGTCACCGGGTCCTGTCGGGTCCCCGGCCCAGGTCCCCTGGACAGGTCGTTACCCCGGCCCCGGGTCACCGGGTCATGTCGGGTCGCTGTCCCGGGTACCAGTGTCAGGTGACCACCCCGGCCCCGGGAGACGGAGTCATACCGAGTCCCCGGCCCGGGTCCCCGGGTCAGGTGGTTACCCTGGCCCCAGGTCACCGGGTCAGGTCGGGACCCCGGACCCAGGTCCCCGGGTCGTATCGGGTCGCTGCCCCGGGTACCAGTGTCGGGTGACATCCCCGGCCCCAGGTCCCCGGGTCACGTGGGGTACCCGGCCCGGGTCCCCAGGTCACGTGGGGACCCCGGCACCAGGTGACCGGGTCACGTGGGGACCCGGGCCCCAGGTAACCGGGTCACGTAGAGACACCGGCACCAGGACCCCGGGTCACGTGGGGTCCCCGGCCCCAGGTGACCGGGTCACGTGGGGACCCCGGCCCCAGGTGACCGGGTCACGTGATGTCCCCGGCCCGGGTCCCCGGGTCACGTGGGGACCCCGGCCCCAGGTCACCGGGTCACGTGGGGACACCGGCACCAGGACCCTGGGTCACGTGGGGACCCCGGCCCGGGTCCCCGGGTCACGTGGGGACCCCGGCCCCAGGTCACCGGGTCACGTGGGGACACCGGCACCAGGACCCTGGGTCACGTGGGGACCCCGGCCCCAGGTGACCGGGTCACGTGATGTCCCCGGCCCGGGTCCCCGGGTCACGTGGGGACCCCGGCCCCAGGTCACCGGGTCACGTGATGTCCCTGGCCCGGGTCCCCGGGTCACGTGGGGACCCCGGCCCCAGGTCACCGGGTCACGTGATGTCCCCGGCCCGGGTCCCCGGGTCACGTGGGGACCCCCGCCCCAGGTCACCGGGTCACGTGGGGACCCCGGCCCCAGGTCACCGGGTCACGTGGGGACACCGGCACCAGGACTCTGGGTCACGTGGGGACCCCGGCCCGGGTCCCCGGGTCACGTGGGGACCCCGGCCCCAGGTCACCGGGTCACGTGGGGACCCCGGCCCCAGGTCACCGGGTCATGTGGGGACACCGGCACCAGGACCCCGGGTCACGTGGGGACCCCGGCCCGGGTCCCCGGGTCACGTGGGGACCCCGGCACCAGGACCCCGGGTCACGTGGGGACCCCGGCCCCAGGTGACCGGGTCACGTGATGTCCCCGGCCCGGGTCCCCGGGTCACGTGGGGACCCCGGCCCCAGGTCACCGGGTCACGTGGGGTCCCCGGCCCGGGTCCCCGGGTCACGTGGGGACACCGGCACCAGGACTCCGGGTCACGTGGGGACCCCGGCCCCAGGTCACCGGGTCACGTGATGTCCCCGGCCCGGGTCCCCGGGTCACGTGGGGACCCCGGCCCCAGGTCACCGGGTCACGTGGGGTCCCCGGCCCGGGTCCCCCGGTCACGTGGGGACACCGGCACCAGGACCCCGGGTCACGTGGGGACCCCGGCCCGGGTCCCCGGGTCACGTGGGAACCCAGGCACCAGGACCCCGGGTCACGTGGGGACCCCGGCCCCAGGTCACCGGGTCACGTGGGGACCCCGGCCTCAGGTCACCGGGTCACGTGGGGACCCCGGCACCAGGACCCCGGGTCACGTGGGGACCCCGGCCCCAGGTGACCGGGTCACGTGGGGACCCCGGCCCCAGGTGACCGGGTCACGTGATGTCCCCGGCCCGGGTCCCCGGGTCACGTGGGGACCCCGGCCCCAGGTCACCGGGTCACGTGGGGTCCCCGGCCCGGGTCCCCGGGTCACGTGGGGACCCCGGCACCAGGACCCCGGGTCACGTGGGGACCCCGGCCCCAGGTCACCGGGTCACGTGGGGACCCCGGCCTCAGGTCACCGGGTCACGTGGGGACCCCGGCTCGGGTCCCTGGGTCACGTGGGGACCCCGGCACAAGGACCCCGGGTCACGTGGGGACACCGGCCCCAGGTCAGCGGGTCAGGTCGGGACCCCGGACCCAGGTCGGGTCATGTCATGTCCCATGCCCGGGTCCCCGGGTTGGATTTTTACCCAGGCCCCGGGTCACAGGGTCATGTCGGGTCAACGGCCTGGGTACAACGGTCTGGTGACCACCCCGACCCCAGGTCCCCGGGTCATGACGGGACACCGGACCAGGTCCCCGAGTCCGGTCGACACCACAGCCCCAGGTCACCGGGTCAGGTCGGCACCCCGGAACCAGGTCCCCGGGTCCTGTCGGGTCCCCGGCCCAGGTCCCCTGGACAGGTCGTTACCCCGGCCCCGGGTCACCGGGTCATGTCGGGTCGCTGTCCCGGGTAGCAGTGTCAGGTGACCACCCCGGCCCCGGGAGACGGAGTCATACCGAGTCCCCGGCCCGGGTCCCCGGGTCAGGTGGTTACCCTGGCCCCAGGTCACCGGGTCAGGTCGGGACCCCGGACCCAGGTCCCCGGGTCGTATCGGGTCGCTGCCCCGGGTACCAGTGTCGGGTGACATCCCCTGCCCCAGGTCCCCGGGTCACGTGGGGTCCCCGGCCCGGGTCCCCGGGTTGCATCGGGACACCAGCGAAGGATCACCGGGTCCTGTCGGGTCCCCGGCCCGGGTCCCCTGGACAGGTCGTTAACCCGGCCCCGGGTCCCCGGGTTGGATTTTTACCCAGGCCCCGGGTCGGATTTTTACTCAGGCCCCGGGTCACAGGGTCATGTCGGGTCAACGGCCTGGGTACAACGGTCTGGTGACCACTCCGACCCCAGGTCCCCGGGTCATGACGGGACACCGGACCAGGTCCCCGAGTCCGGTCGACACCACAGCCCCAGATCACCGGGTCAGGTCGGCACCCCGGAACCAGGTCACCGGGTCCTGTCGGGTCCCCGGCCCAGGTCCCCTGGACAGGTCGTTACCCCGGCCCCGGGTCACCGGGTCATGTCGGGTCGCTGTCCCGGGTAGCAGTGTCAGGTGACCACCCCGGCCCCGGGAGACGGAGTCATACCGGGTCCCCGGCCCGAGTCCCCGGGTCAGGTGGTTACCCTGGCCCAAGGTCACCGGGTCAGGTCGGGACCCCGGACCCAGGTCGGGTCATGTCACGTCCCATGCCCGGGTCCCCGGGTTGGATTTTTACCCAGGCCCCGGGTCACAGGGTCATGTCGGGTCAACGGCCTGGGTACAACGGTCTGGTGACCACCCCTACCCCAGGTCCCCGGGTCATGACGGGACACCGGACCAGGTCCCCGAGTCCGGTCGACACCACAGCCCCAGATCACCGGGTCAGGTCGGCACCCCGGAACCAGGTCACCGGGTCCTGTCGGGTCCCCGGCCCAGGTCCCCTGGACAGGTCGTTACCCCGGCCCCGGGTCACCGGGTCATGTCGGGTCGCTGTCCCGGGTACCAGTGTCAGGTGACCACCCCGGCCCCGGTAGACGGAGTCATACCGGGTCCCCGGCCCGGGTCCCCGGGTCAGGTGGTTACCCTGGCCCCAGGTCACCGGGTCAGGTCGGGACCCCGGACCCAGGTCCCCGGGTCGTATCGGGTCGCTGCCCCGGGTACCAGTGTCGGGTGACATCCCCTGCCCCTGGTCCCCGGGTCACGTGGGGTCCCCGGCCCGGGTCCCCGGGTTGCATCGGGACACCAGCGAAGGATCACCGGGTCCTGTCGGGTCCCCGGCCCGGGTCCCCTGGACAGGTCGTTAACCCGGCCCCGGGTCCCCGGGTTGGATTTTTACCCAGGCCCCGGGTCGGATTTTTACTCAGGCCCCGGGTCACAGGGTCATGTCGGGTCAACGGCCTGGGTACAACGGTCTGGTGACCACTCCGACCCCAGGTCCCCGGGTCATGACGGGACACCGGACCAGGTCCCCGAGTCCGGTCGACACCACAGCCCCAGATCACCGGGTCAGGTCGGCACCCCGGAACCAGGTCACCGGGTCCTGTCGGGTCCCCGGCCCAGGTCCCCTGGACAGGTCGTTACCCCGGCCCCGGGTCACCGGGTCATGTCGGGTCGCTGTCCCGGGTAGCAGTGTCAGGTGACCACCCCGGCCCCGGGAGACGGAGTCATACCGGGTCCCCGGCCCCAGGTCCCCGGGTCAGGTGGTTACCCTGGCCCCAGGTCACCGGGTCAGGTCGGGACCCCGGACCCAAGTCCCCGGGTCGTATCGGGACACCAGCGAAGGTTCACCGGGTCCTGTCGGGTCCCCGGCCCGGGTCCCCTGGACAGGTCGTTAACCCGGCCCCAGGTCCCCGGGTTGGATTTTTACCCAGGCCCCGGGTCGGATTTTTACCCAGGCCCCGGGTCACAGGGTCATGTCGGGTCAACGGCCTGGGTACAACGGTCTGGTGACCACCCCGACCCCAGGTCCCCGGGTCATGACGGGACGCCGGACCAGGTCCCCGAGTCCGGTCGACACCACAGCCCCAGGTCACCGGGTCAGGTCGGGACCCCGGACCCAGGTCCCCGGGTCGTATCGGGTCGCTGCCCCGGGTACCAGTGTCGGGTGACATCCCCGGCCCCAGGTCCCCGGGTCACGTGGGGTCCCCGGCCCGGGTCCCCAGGTCACGTGGGGACCCCGGCACCAGGTCACCGGGTCACGTGGGGACCCGGGCCCCAGGTGACCGGGTCACGTGGGGACACCGGCACCAGGACCCCGGGTCACGTGGGGACCCTGGCCCCAGGTGACCGGGTCACGTGGGGACCCCGGCCCCAGGTGACCGGGTCACGTGATGTCCCCGGCCCGGGTCCCCGGGTCACGTGGGGACCCCGGCCCCAGGTCACCGGGTCACGTGGGGACCCCGGCCCCAGGTCACCGGGTCACGTTGGGACACCGGCACCAGGACCCTGGGTCACGTGGGGACCCCGGCCCGGGTCCCCGGGTCACGTGGGGACCCAGGCACCAGGACCCCGGGTCACGTGGGGACCCCGGCCCCAGGTGACCGGGTCACGTGATGTCCCCGGCCCGGGTCCCCGGGTCACGTGGGGACCCCGGCCCCAGGTCACCGGGTCACGTGGGGTCCCCGGCCCGGGTCCCCGGGTCACGTGGGGACACCGGCACCAGGACTCCGGGTCACGTGGGGACCCCGGCCCCAGGTGACCGGGTCACGTGATGTCCCCGGCCCAGGTCCCCGGGTCACGTGGGGACCCCGGCCCCAGGTCACCGGGTCACGTGGGGTCCCCGGCCCGGGTCCCCGGGTCACGTGGGGACACCGGCACCAGGACCCCGGGTCACGTGGGGACCCCGGCCCGGGTCCCCGGGTCACGTGGGAACCCAGGCACCAGGACCCCGGGTCACGTGGGGACCCCGGCCCCATGTCACCGGGTCACGTGGGGACCCCGGCCTCAGGTCACCGGGTCACGTGGGGACCCCGGCACCAGGACCCCGGGTCACGTGGGGACCCCGGCCCCAGGTGACCGGGTCACGTGGGGACCCCGACCCCAGGTCACCGGGTCACGTGATGTCCCCGGCCCGGGTCCCCGGGTCACGTGGGGACCCCGGCCCCTGGTCACCGGGTCACGTGGGGTCCCCGGCCCGGGTCCCCGGGTCACGTGGGGACCCCGGCACCAGGACCCGGGGTCACGTGGGGACCCCGGCCCCAGGTCACCGGGTCACGTGGGGACCCCGGCTCGGGTCCCCCGGTCACGTGGGGACCCCGGCACCAGGACCCCGGGTCACGTGGGGACACCGGCCCCAGGTCAGCGGGTCAGGTCGGGACCCCGGACCCAGGTCGGGTCATGTCATGTCCCATGCCCGGGTCCCCGGGTTGGATTTTTACCCAGGCCCCGGGTCACAGGGTCATGTCGGGTCAACGGCCTGGGTACAACGGTCTGGTGACCACCCCGACCCCAGGTCCCCGGGTCATGACGGGACACCGGACCAGGTCCCCGAGTCCGGTCGACACCACAGCCCCAGGTCACCGGGTCAGGTCGGCACCCCGGAACCAGGTCACCGGGTCCTGTCGGGTCCCCGGCCCAGGTCCCCTGGACAGGTCGTTACCCCGGCCCCGGGTCACCGGGTCATGTCGGGTCGCTGTCCCGGGTAGCAGTGTCAGGTGACCACCCCGGCCCCGGTAGACGGAGTCATACCGGGTCCCCGGCCCGGGTCCCCGGGTCAGGTGGTTACCCTGGCCCCAGGTCACCGGGTCAGGTCGGGACCCCGGACCCAGGTCCCCGGGTCGTATCGGGTCGCTGCCCCGGGTACCAGTGTTGGGTGACATCCCCGGCCCCAGGTCCCCGGGTCACGTGGGGTCCCCGGCCCGGGTCCCCAGGTCACGTGGGGACCCCGGCCCCAGGTGACCTGGTCACGTGATGTCCCCGGCCCGGGTCCCCGGGTCACGTGGGGACCCCGGCCCCAGGTCACCGGGTCACGTGGGGACCCCGGCCCCAGGTCACCGGGTCACGTGGGGACACCGGCACCAGGACCCTGGGTCACGTGGGGACCCCGGCCCGGGTCCCCGGGTCACGTGGGGACCCCGGCACCAGGACCCTGGGTCACGTGGGGACCCCGGCCCCAGGTGACCGGGTCACGTGATGTCCCCGGCCCGGGTCCCCGGGTCACGTGGGGACCCCGGCCCCAGGTCACCGGGTCACGAGGGGACCCCGGCCCGGGTCCCCGGGTCACGTGGGGACCCCGGCACCAGGACCCCGGGTCACGTGGGGACCCCGGCCCCAGGTGACCGGGTCACGTGATGTCCCCGGCCCGGGTCCCCGGGTCACGTGGGGACCCCGGCCCCAGGTCACCGGGTCACGTGGGGACCCCGGCCTCAGGTCACCGGGTCACGTGGGGACCCCGGTACCAGGACCCCGGGTCACGTGGGGACACCGGCCCCAGGTCACCGGGTCACGTGGGGACCCCGGCCCCAGGTGACCGGGTCACGTGATGTCCCCGGCCCGGGTCCCCGGGTCACGTGGGGACCCCGGCCCCAGGTCACCGGGTCACGTGATGTCCCCGGCCCGGGTCCCCGGGTCACGTGGGGACCCCGGCCCCAGGTCACCGGGTCACGTGGGGACCCCGGCCCCAGGTCACCGGGTCACGTGGGGACACCAGCACCAGGACCCTGGGTCACGTGGGGACCCCGGCCCGGGTCCCCGGGTCACGTGGGGACCCCGGCCCCAGGTCACCGGGTCACGTGGGGACCCCGGCCCCAGGTCACCGGGTCACGTGGGGACACCGGCACCAGGACCCCGGGTCACGTGGGGACCCCGGCCCGGGTCCCCGGGTCACGTGGGGACCCCGGCACCAGGACCCCGGGTCACGTGGGTACCCCGGCCCCAGGTGACCGGGTCACGTGATGTCCCCGGCCCGGGTCCCCGGGTCACGTGGGGACCCCGGCCCCAGGTCACCGGGTCACGTGGGGTCCGCAGCCCGGGTCCCCGGGTCACGTGGGGACACCGGCACCAGGACTCCGGGTCACGTGGGGACCCCGGCCCCAGGTGACCGGGTCACGTGATGTCCCCGGCCCGGGTCCCCGGGTCACGTGGGGACCCCGGCCCCAGGTCACCGGGTCACGTGGGGTCCCCGGCCCGGGTCCCCGGGTCACGTGGGGACACCGGCACCAGGACCCCGGGTCACGTGGGGACCCCGGCCCGGGTCCCCGGGTCACGTGGGAACCCAGGCACCAGGACCCCGGGTCACGTGGGGACCCCGGCCCCAGGTGACCGGGTCACGTGGGGACCCCGGCCCCAGGTGACCGGGTCACGTGATGTCCCCGGCCCGGGTCCCCGGGTCACGTGGGGACCCCGGCCCCAGGTCACCGGGTCACGTGGGGTCCCCAGCCCGGGTCCCCGGGTCACGTGGGGACCCCGGCACCAGGACCCCGGGTCACGTGGGGACCCCGGCCCCAGGTCACCGGGTCACGTGGGGACCCCGGCCTCAGGTCACCGGGTCACGTGGGGACCCCGGCTCGGGTCCCCGGGTCACGTCGGGGCCCCGGCACCAGGACCCCGGGTCACGTGGGGACACCGGCCCCAGGTCAGCGGGTCAGGTCGGGACCCCGGACCCAGGTCGGGTCATGTCATGTCCCATGCCCGGGTCCCCGGGTTGGATTTTTACCCAGGCCCCGGGTCACAGGGTCATGTCGGGTCAACGGCCTGGGTACAACGGTCTGGTGACCACCCCGACCCCAGGTCCCCGGGTCATGACGGGACACCGGACCAGGTCCCCGAGTCCGGTCGACACCACAGCCCCAGGTCACCGGGTCAGGTCGGCACCCCGGAACCAGGTCCCCGGGTCCTGTCGGGTCCCCGGCCCAGGTCCCCTGGACAGGTCGTTACCCCGGCCCCGGGTCACCGGGTCATGTCGGGTCGCTGTCCCGGGTAGCAGTGTCAGGTGACCACCCCGGCCCCGGGAGACGGAGTCATACCGGGTCCCCGGCCCGGGTCCCCGGGTCAAGTGGTTACCCTGGCCCCAGGTCACCGGGTCAGGTCGGGACCCCGGACCCAGGTCCCCGGGTCGTATCGGGTCGCTGCCCTGGGTACCAGTGTCGGGTGACATCCCCGGCCCCAGGTCCCCGGGTCACGTGGGGTCCCCGGCCCGGGTCCCCGGGTTGCATCGGGACACCAGCGAAGGATCACCGGGTCCTGTCGGGTCCCCGGCCCGGGTCCCCTGGACAGGTCGTTAACCCGGCCCCGGGTCCCCGGGTTGGATTTTTACCCAGGCCCCGGGTCGGATTTTTACTCAGGCCCCGGGTCACAGGGTCATGTCGGGTCAACGGCCTGGGTACAACGGTCTGGTGACCACTCCGACCCCAGGTCCCCGGGTCATGACGGGACACCGGACCCGGTCCCCGAGTCCGGTCGACACCACAGCCCCAGGTCACCGGGTCAGGTCGGCACCCCGGAACCAGGTCACCGGGTCATGTCGGGTCCCCGGCCCAGGTCCCCTGGACAGGTCGTTACCCCAGCCCCGGGTCACCGGGTCATGTCGGGTCGCTGTCCCGGGTACCAGTGTCAGGTGACCACCCCGGCCCCGGGAGACGGAGTCATACCGGGTCCCCGGCCCGAGTCCCCGGGTCAGGTGTTTACCCTGGCCCAAGGTCACCGGGTCAGGTCGGGACCCCGGACCCAGGTCGGGTCATGTCACGTCCCATGCCCGGGTCCCCGGGTTGGATTTTTACCCAGGCCCCGGGTCACAGGGTCATGTCGGGTCAACGGCCTGGGTACAACGGTCTGGTGACCACCCCTACCCCAGGTCCCCGGGTCATGACGGGACACCAGACCAGGTCCCCGAGTCCGGTCGACACCACAGCCCCAGGTCACCGGGTCAGGTCGGCACCCCGGAACCAGGTCCCCGGGTCCTGTCGGGTCCCCGGCCCAGGTCCCCTGGACAGGTCGTTACCCCGGCCCCGGGTCACCGGGTCATGTCGGGTCGCTGTCCCGGGTAGCAGTGTCAGGTGACCACCCGGCCCCGGGAGACGGAGTCATACCGAGTCCCCGGCCCGGGTCCCCGGGTCAGGTGGTTACCCTGGCCCCAGGTCACCGGGTCAGGTCGGGACCCCGGACCCAGGTCCCCCGGGTCGTATCGGGTCGCTGCCCCGGGTACCAGTGTCGGGTGACATCCCCGGCCCCAGGTCCCCGGGTCACGAGGGGTCCCCGGCCCGGGTCCCCAGGTCACGTGGGGACCCCGGCCCCAGGTGACCGGGTCACGTGGGGACCCGGGCCCCAGGTGACCGGGTCACGTAGGGACACCGGCACCAGGACCCCGGGTCACGTGGGGACCCCGGCCCCCAGGTGACCGGGTCACGTGATGTCCCCGGCCCGGGTCCCCGGGTCACGTGGGGACCCCGGCCCCAGGTCACTGGGTCACGTGGGGACCCCGGCCCCAGGTCACCAGGGTCACGTGGGGACACCGGCACCAGGACCCTGGATCACGTGGGGACCCCGGCCCGGGTCCCCGGGTCACGTGGGGACCCCGGCACTAGGTCACCGGGTCACGTGGGGACCCCGG